>VZSC01006098.1:712453-761105 GCA_013398225.1 Steatornis caripensis | reverse complement strand
TCCCTGTCTCTCTTGTACTGGGGAGCCCAGAACTGCACACAGTACTCCAGATGCGGCCTCACCAGGGCAGAGTAGAGGGGGAGGATCACCTCCCTCGACCTGCTGGCCACACTCTTCTTAATGCACCCCTTCTTAATGCCCCATACTATGAATGCATTTACGATTATTTTGCTGATATCGGACTCACATGTTAGTATATAAAACTTTAATGTCCCAGAACTCATTATCTGTTCAGATTTTGCTTCTTCAAGGCTTTCTTAAAAAAAAAAAGAAAATAGTGTTTGCTTTAAAAAAATATAATTAAAAAATCACTGTCCCCTGTTCTAAGTATGTCATTTTTTGAGGTAGCATGTAAAATGAGTGCAGGCCACGCATAGAAATCCACGATTTTTACAGTAAACATTGGATGTATATGCAGGGTTATATTTTATGTTCCATTGATTAGGATTGCAGATGCAATTTTAAAAAAATTGACCAATACATCTCATCCTGAATAAAATTCTCAACATTTAGGACATTAAGAATCAAGGCAGTTATTTCTTCTTTGGCTTGCCCCATTGTTCTTAGGCCTTGAAACACATACGTACGTCATCCAGAAATACCTACACCAGGCAAGACCTCAATAAAACTTAGGCACCAAGCGGTAAAATAAAACACAGTAAGCGTCCTTTATCCTGCAAATTCTCAAGGCACTGTATGATATAGTCATTTACCTACCACTGAAATGCAGCCACTTGCAGTGAGAAACACAGCAGCTGTTTAACAGCCCACATTAACACTACACAGCAGTCTAGGACAGGCGGCAAGGAAGAATACCCTATTGAGACGAAAGTGGAAAGAGAAATTACAAAATCTAACTATAATTACCAGTGTTGGATTTGGGCCAGGAAACAGTCACTATAGCATCTTGAATAACCACAATAAGTCTGCAACTTGGTTTTATAGCTCAGCCAGGAGATGGCATCTCAATCAGCACAGAGCTCTCTAAGACCATATTGGGACACTGCTTTTAGTGTAGAGCAAAAGGGAAATTAAGGATGGAGTACCAGCTTTATGCGTAGTTGTCATGGCTCTTGTTGGCTAAAATTAGATCTTGAGCATTAATTTAATGTAGAGTTTTTGTGTTGATTATATCAGATTAGGAAGTTATACAATTACATGAGGCTTTTGAGAGTACTGAAATATTGTGCACACAGGGAACACTGATATACTTTCCGTATGTGCTTCATTTATTAAAGCACTTATACAAGGCAGTCCTTAGAGAAGGAACATCTTCCCAGGGAGACTCTGGAGGTTTGGTTGCTAGGAAGTTACATATGCTTCTGTTTTTAATGAGATTTAAAGTATCATACATCATATATTATTTTCTACATTTAGGATGTTCACCATTATTTGGCTTATTTTGTACTTCATTTTGCATCTCTAGCATGTAACCTCTCTGCATACAAAATACATACCTTTTATAAAGAATTCCCTGAGAAATTTCAGGGAGATTATATTTCACATTTTTTCCCTCAAAAAAGAAAGCTCTTATAGCTTTCTCCTTTATTGACATGTCTGCTGCAGGCACTCATTCATGAAGAATCTGTTTCTACCAACTTAAAGAATTAATCTTGGCCCATTCCACAGCAACTATTAATGTGGCTACTGTGTGCCTTCTATCCATTCTCTCCTGTTGTATGTAATAAGAATCCCGCTAGGTTTGTTTTCACAAGAGATGTTTAGTCTGCAAGTTTTATTTCCCTGAAAATTACAAAGGTAGTGTTTAAAGAGAATTTTTACAAGAATAAAATACTCAACTTCTTATCTTTAAACATTAAATAAAGGGAGAGCCATTATACAAAAGAAATTTAAAATTTCTTCTAAGAAATTCAGTGTGAACTGCCCATCTTAGGAAAGCAAATCATTATGCAAATGCACAGCAGAGCCAGCTTTTTGCGTTGCTTTCTCTTAATTTACATAAGAGATGATAACTGAAGACCAAAAAATGGTTGCAAATGTTTCTGTTGCAATTAGAGACTGATAAGGTAAATTATGACGGTAGTTTTAGTTTAAGGAACTGTTTTGGTCTGCAAATAGTTTCCAAAACTGTGTATGTAACACTCATTGAAGGTGACAGGATAAGATTTTCACCAGCTCCTTGTACTAACATTGGATTTCTAGGCTTGGATCACATGTAGAAAGAAGTACAGCCATCTCCGTGTTCTAACTTCAAACACAATTTGAGAGGTAAGAAAACGGTAGTTGATCAGTTGTAGTACAAGTTGTACAAATATTCAAATCACCGTAGTACATGCATAACTACTATTCATCAATTAAAGCCTATTACGCTTCTCCCTAGTAGTCCCTGTCCTTCTCCACACTTGCCAAAGAAATTGCAATTTCTCCTACTGAGGCTGTAAAGTACGTATGTTGCTAAACCAAGTATCATTCGTGTGTAGTTACCAAGCTATAGAAGTAAGGTGAAATTTCTGCAACAGCAGCTTAGCAGTACTGAATTTCTATGCAATGGGTATGCCTGTACCTTTGCAAGTTCTCAATAAATTGGGTTCTTGAGCAAAGTGTTACAAAGCATGCAAGCCTCGGGGCTTAGAGCTTCACATACATGAGGCTACATTCTTTAAACTATTGGTGTCTAACGGTGCAGGTATAAGCCATGAGCGTCTAAGGAATTTGCCAAGTAACTAATGAAGCTCAACTGTTTTTTAACTAATGGAAGAAGAGGAAGATGACTGGAAAATGACCAGCCTAAACAAGTGATGTGCAGTAATACTGTTTATATATTAACTGTAATGTTATACCTAAAGGAGTCACAAACAGTGGACCAGTGATAAATTCTCTAAGGAGTGGGTGTGTTTGAGGTTTTTTGTTTGTTCGTTTTGCAGTTTTGTTTTGCTTTTGGGTTTTTGTTGTTCTTGTTCGTTTTACAGACAATATGCATATACTTGCATCGAGATTGGTTCTTGCTTCATTCCTTTCCATGAAGTCAGACAGAAGCAAACAGGAATTTCTGTTACTATAGAGCAACTCAGGTGAATGGCACCACAGAAAGCTCAGGAGATCGTATCCAACACTTTAAAAGTACTTATCTGTTTAACATAAAGAAGAGATTAAGTGGGAAGCACAAGTCTCTTCTACAAATCTCAGAAGTTTAGATATGAATCCTGTAATCCAAACCTATTTCTACAGTTTTGTCCCAGTTCAGGAAAGAATCTAATTCCCATTTAACAGATATGTGGTTGAAATTTCCACAAAACACTATAGTATGATTTGGTATCCAAGTGGAGAAAATAAAATCCTATGAAGTATTTGCACGATAGCGCTACCGAAACATAACCAGAATTCAGTCACCTTCTTTCACTCCAATTCTTGGAAGAAAACAAACAAAACCCAACCACTATGATCTGGCAGCTCCCCAGACGTTTGACAAAATGGATCCATTTCCTAATTATAACCTGATAATATCAGATTACAAACATCTAGATCATCCCATGTACCCTTTTTAAAACTAAAGCTGTCTTTCTTGCATTCATATGAAATTTCCTCTATGTTACAAGACTTACTGAAAATCAAAATTTATGATCCAGAAAGCTTCCCAGCTGCTTTTAAAAACTCAGAGCTGATTTTAAGATACACAGCTTTAGTGGCTGTTCATTACCCTTTGCGGTTCTTCCTTAAACCAAATCAAACAGTGTTTCATTATCAGCCTATCATGAATACATTATCTTGTTCTTCCCTAAGTAGAAAAATTCTGATCAACAGTAGTTCTATCACTTCCATCTCGTAGTGGCTCAATGCCTTTTGTTAGAATCTTGATTATTCCCAATTTATCCTTTCTTACGGTCTATAGCTCTACCACCTCAGAATCATCTGTCAATTTGCTTTTCTTATAGTTTTGCAGCACTTATCTTCGTATTTGTCATATTACATGTTATATCTTCATACTTGCTTTCACATCTTAAAGACAGGTTAATATTGTAGCTAGTACTGCCATTTCTCTTGAATGCAGCTTTCGGACATTCTAGAAAAATGTTTTAAGGAACTTCCAATTACAATTCCTTGTTTTATTTAGAGTATGTCATCACCAGTAATTTACTGCACAATTGTTTTGCAAAATCAATCACTGAACCACCAGACATGTGCTACCAGCTCAAATTTATGTTGTTTACATGTTATTTACAGTATGTTATGACAACTTTTGCCTAAGCGATCGTATATTTTCACTTGTGCAAGCAGCCAGGTTTTTATTTGTTTTAATCAACGTGTACATAAATATAACGTTCCTTTTTTGAATGAACACCGAGCTGCTTCACACTTGCCATGACTTACACGATTTCCTATTTTCTATGCAGAACATCTCTACTTTATTTACTTACTATTATTACTCACTTAAAAAGCAGACTTGTTTCTTTCACAACCTTGTAAATCTCCCCTACAACTCACAACTTTCAGCATTCACAGAACGCTGTTGCAAAGGATTCCACAGCTCAACTATCATATGAAAACCCTCTTGCTTGTTTTGAATCCGTACTCATTGCATTTGATACTCATCAATTTTCCAAACAAGAGGATGGGAATGAGGAATGAAGGAAAAAAAAGTCTGCCACTACATCATAGCTGGATGTTTGTGGAACATCCCACTCCCCAAACATGGCATCTCTGTCTATATGGCATCTCTCTTCATATCATATCAGTCTACCACTGACCAAAATCCTGACTTGTGTTTTACTTGTTAAAACATTGATCTACATTTTTTTTTTTAAATAGACCGTTTAACTCTGAATCGGCAGTCACTTGGACAAAAAGGTAACGTTATTTTTAAGAGAGCAGACACACTACTTTCCTTTTTGCCACTAGTTCTTTCTTAACAATTTATAGCAATTGATTTAACACTCCAGTCATGTGGATCTTCCCAGTTAGGTTGAATATATGTTGGCATATGAACAATTTTGTCTCGAATATCATGCTGGCTCCTACCACTGTAAGTTATACTTTACTTTTTTTTCGTCCTATGTTCTCAAGTCTTACGTTCCCATCCCCCCAAGATACATACTAAAGTAGTGCTCACTTTACTTCCCCTCCCTATTTGTCACTATAGACTGTTCTGACCACCCCAAGCAGGCTGTCACCTAGATGACAACTTTTCAGTTATGGAGGACCTTCTCTCAAAACAAACAGTTTCACAGTCAAACTCAATCATGTATATAAGTTAACTCCCAGAATATTCTGCTGCCAGTCTAGCTGATGGGCTCCTGAAAGATCACTCAGACGCACTTTTCTTTCCAGCTGCTCCAGGCCTCTGGAGTCACAGAAGAGTCATGCTTCTTCATGTTACAATAAGATAAGATGACAATACATAGAATAAATCATCCCATATCACCGCAAACTCTTCTCAAGCAAATTGAGGTGGCTATCCAAAACTGCAGTCAAATTTTACACTCCAGTTTTATTAAGAGAGCATGGCAGTGAGTTTTAAGAAGATGAAAATTTATTCATATTCATAATGAAATGTCTTTTGGGAACAGGAGGAAAAGAGTAAAAACTAGAAATTTGTCATGTCTAAGTTTCCATCTGGTGTGCATATTCTGTAACACTGTCCAATATCACTTTATCATTTGGCTGCTGAGAATGAGAACCAGGCAAGAAACAGCCCCTTTGTCCTTCTTGCTCTTCTCTGGTTAACTACAGGTTCCTATTCTTTGAACCAAGGTATGCAACGCTTCCCAAACCTGCTAACCCGGCCTTCCTTACTGGCTCTGCTGCACCTGCCTGCTTCCATTTCCAAACCTTAGTTTTTATTAAGATACCTCACTTTTACAGCTTTTTCCTTTTTTTTCCCCCCTTCAAAGAGCAAAATGCATGAAACAAACACTACAACATACTCACTAAGCACTCCAACACTGATTTCATGAGAATTATCAAGGTAACAGGTACACAACTACATGCAAAAAAGCTTCTGACGCTCTTCTCTGAAGTCTAGGGTTTGTCTCTCCTGAGCATCTATATTAAAAATGCATGTAAAAATATGCAAATTTGAACCTTAAAACTCTGTGTATACCTGGCCTGGAACATATTCAAATGCTGGGCCCTACCTTTCATTCTACAGCAGGTAAGAGGGTATGAATTATAGTATCTATGTATTACAACAGCTGAGGTAATAAAATCTCCTGCTACAAACATCTCATGGGCAATTTGGTACCTTAATTGCCTGATACGCAACAGGTAGTCAGTATTTCTACTATTTTATCACACAGTGAGAAAGTAAAAAACTATACAGTTTTTAAACAAGCACCTGCTCCCGCCTTTGCTACAACACAGCAAAAAACAAGTGAAGGAAAATATATCAAGTAGCTTTTGATCATCAGATTTCAGTTTTGTTCCGACAAACAGAAGCATAATAAAGTTTCATACAAAGAGCCGCCATCGGTTTCACTTAGTCTCAGTGAATACTATGCATTTGCGCACCAGTTTTTTCATGTCCTTGATGAGAAAATATTCATGGTTATTCCATTAGGGAGACTGTCCATACACAATCCTATCCAGAATTAAGATCAATCTATGTGAGCAATCCCTACAAATACATTTGCAGGTGCAGGACCCTCATGCCCTATTAACGCCCTATACCCAGAGTTCAACACCATTACTTGGCAATGCAGTATCTATGAAATTACTAGATAAAAATTTAATAGAAAGTAGTACCACCTCTGCTTATTTCTTCTGAAGTTGCAAAAAATGACTTTTCCCCCCCATATGACAATAAAGCATAAAAAAATACTTTGCCTTCTACACAGTAAACAGAAAAATACTCAGTTTGGGCCACAAGAGTGAAAAGAATAACCCAACAGTACGAAGCGGTACTGTGGAAACCCAGCCTTGCTAATGGTGCTTAAGTATCTTGAGGATTCTTTTTTCATTATGATTGCTTTTGCTGGATTGCTCAAGTGTACTTAATGCACTCTAAAAACTTTGCATAATACCTTCATTTTCAGACTATGACTATCTACAGTGTTTTCTTCTTCATTTCTAAAAACTCCCTTAAAATGCTTGATACTACAACAGACAAGTTTATGGTGCTGATGGTGTTGAATCAAAATTATTTTTACTGTTGGTTGATTCAAATCAAAGAAATAACTATTTTTATTTCTTTACAAAAAATACAGTGCTTTAGTTTATCTTCTTATAGAGTTAGACATCGGCAATATCTCTACAGGTTTGAGAGTGCAGAAAAAAATGTTAAAAATATCGTAACTACTTTTAAAATGTCTCCTTATTTGCAAGTCAGTTCGGAAACCTGTTTGAAAATCAAGACTACTAGGCAAAGCAAAGCTGAGCTTAGTAACCATGCAGTATGAATTGTTCCTGGAAGTTTTCATTCGTTAAACTTTAGAAGTTTAGCACTAATAAAGAAGCTTAAGAGTCTTACAAATTCTGCTGTTGTCTCTACCATGGACGTGAATGCTACTGACAGAAAAACCCTTTAGTTTCCCCACAAGACCCATTTCAGCTACTGGGAATTTCAGGATATTCAAGGATGAGATGGAATCATCAACAGAGGCTTGGATCGTTTCCAAGAAGCATAAAGAAAATCAAAGATGGCTTACGCATGACCGAGAAGTTTTGATGGTCTGGAAGACAGGAATACCAGCACTGTCATTCTCGTACATGAAGTTTCTCAGATAAGCAGCCTTGAGGCAAAGGAGATAAGCATACTGTGACCATATTTTGTCTTCTGAAGACAGATTCAGAATACATAAGCTCAATGCCACCTTACAGTAGAAACACTCAGTAAAACTTAATGAGAACGCAAAAGCACTGTATTCATCAGTCAGATAAACCGGGATTCATCACAGCATTTATAAACTGATTCCTTCCCTACTCCCTGTAATCTCTTCCATGCCTGCCTTCTCTACATCTTCTATCTGCTTGCACAGACAGAAAGTCTTCCCTCACATGCACAAAATATACAAAGTTATTTTTTGAATTGTTACTAAGGATAAGCTTTTGCAAAAAGACGGACACTGCAACATTCACTAAACTGTGGAGTCAATCTGATGTCCAGAAGGTGAGCTTTTCAGAGGTATGTCCCAGCACTGATAAAGCTTGGCAGGGCAGTGCCAGTATGCTATCACTGGTATTGTGAACTCAAGCTGTTCCTGATAAGCATTTTTGTCAGCTGTTATCAATACAGGAAGATCTAGACAAGACATACAGAATAACTGAAGCCCTGAGGATCAAGACTAACTAGGTCAGTATTCTGGGATCATGAGAGAGAATAAGAGCATTTAACAACAGGTAATAAATCTGTGGCTAGCGAGGTGGCTAGCACCAGGTGCTCGTTTCCAGTCATTCTGCAAACTTGGAAAATCTCAGAGACACCTTAACTAGACGCTGAATACCTTCATCAGCACAATCACCCCTTCTGATAAAAAAGCAAAAGTCACAAATCACTTCAGAGAAACCATACACAGTATTCTAACTAAGGGGGGAAAAATCTCAACAGTAACTATGATGAGGTTGGATTGTTACTGGGTTTTTCCATCCAGAAACCCTTAAGTTTCCTTTAAACTTGGAGGCACAGCAACATGCTTAGGTACAGCTGCTGTGTAAAGCATTACATCCTTCCAATAGCAAAATAAATTATGAAACATGAAATAACTTGCAAAGTACAAGCTAAAATGTATGCCATGGTATTAGAACCTTTCCTTTAAAGTCTAAAGGAAGTTTTGCCACTCCAGTATGAAGCCTTGACATTTTAACATGTTGTTATTTTCCCAATTACAATACAGACAGAAGTAAAACATATTTATGGCTACTGCTGTCATGAACCGTTTCCTATTTAGAACTTCCCAGAGGTAGCAGAAGACAATTCAAATTCTATAAGCATTCATAGAAACATCAACCAACCACCAGGTGATGTATACAAATTATGCTTTTTCTTTGTGCATTTCAGTTTTTTAATTTCAAACTTCATTGTTGAAATAAAATTTAAGTGACAATAGCAACTGCTGTCATTGCTTTTTATCCTGTTAGCGTTTCCAAAGCTCGTTCTCAGAAACTCTGCTATTTGCACTCTGTCACTCGTTTCTCCCGTAACACTGACAAATACGAACTTTGCGCTCCTGATGCCCGCTAACATATGGAAATATTGTCTAAATTTAGAAACTAGGAAACTGGAGCTGAAACATTTTTAACTGAAAGTCGCCCTGAAAACCTACATTAACATGAGAAATTAAACCCAATGCTCAGAAAACATACTATGGGGATCATATCAGAACACAGATAAATAAAAAGATAATGCCACAAAACCATGCTAGCTGCAGGTAGAATATTTACTGTTTGACCTGCAGCTCTCACACCCCACTGTCACACGTAAATCACATCTTTGCAATACAGGGAGATTTCACTTGCAGTTGCAGCAAAACCTCATTAAAATGAACTGGCAGACATAGAATATTTCTATCTTACAGAAAATTGGTGAAAAGCCAAGAAAAAGTTCCTTGCCTACACTTCATGTTCAAAAATTTTCAGCCACTGTAGCTGTAATATTTACACTGTACATATAGAAAGATAGAAATATCCAAGGTGTAGAACACAAAGTCAATATCTTTCCCACATACAACAAAATAAGCCATGGCTTTGGGTGCCCGCATGCACTTTTCCATAGTGATTTACAGTTAAACTGCCACCACAGAAAACTGAAATAACAACTCCTGAAGCACAGCTTACATTTTTTCCAACCAGTTTATGGAAAGGTAGCTATTAATTTGCCTCAGAGGATATTTGATGGAAAGCAAACCAGTTATTTTTGTAAGTTGATAAAACTCACGATAAACTATCTTCTCTCAGTTACCAGTAACATGTACTGCACATTTAATTTGGTTCTTCGTTTGGAACCGAGTTAAAGAATAGCAACTACAACTACCTTCTCACATGAGTTTATTACTCAGCAAAACTATTCATTTTCTTCTAGTACCATAATCCAAGCAGCTTTCACAAGTACTAAGTCAGTTTTAATTAAAACAAACAAAGTTGATTACTTCAGCAAGGAACGCCTTTTAGCTCAAGTCTTCAGCTTCAGCCTGTCCCTGGCAGAAAGGACTCTTTTTGCAGAAAAAAATGTGCTTCTTTTCTCATAAGAAAACATCTTTTGGGGATGAAATTACAAATTTTGAACAACTGAACAGTTGACATTGGTGCTCTGTTCTCATTATGCCTGCAAGCATGGTACTGTTTGGGGACTATGAACACAGAAGGGAAATGGTGACGGCAGGATGTTGTGAGAAGACGTTATCAATTTGTGGGAAATTTCTTTCGTCTATGCAGCAATAACTGCTTTCCCTCTCTGAATGTCCCCAGTTGGAGAAGATCAACATCTGAAAAACCACAGACTACACACTGACATTCTTAAAATTTATGTTAAAATAAATACTTAGTACTCCTTACTGACTTGCTGTCAGAACAACTTGCTCAGCCTCCAGCAGACATAGGGCACCCAGCAACCCAGACCACAGATAAGGATTTGTTCACCATGTCAATGTGATTTTTGAGAACAGATTAAAGGCTTTTTCCTTGGTGGACAGGTTGCATTTTAGAGGATTTCAGCACAAGTATGTCTTGTGACTACATCTACATAAATTACTCCATATTGTTAATTATTGGCTAATAATCCGAATGGTTGTCTCACAATCCAAACTCTCAAGTTTACTGGAGGTGTTTGACAAATGAAAGCAGTTTCAATATTTAGCCAGTAAGAGACCTCTACATCAGCTACATTGCTGCTCAGCGAAGGAAAAACTGGCATGAATATTTTGTCCTTAAAACTCATTTGAGTTGGAAACATGATACTTGGGGTATGTAGAGTTCAGCTGCTAAAGACCCTTTTTAACAGNGGTTGCATTTTAGAGGATTTCAGCACAAGTATGTCTTGTGACTACATCTACATAAATTACTCCATATTGTTAATTATTGGCTAATAATCCGAATGGTTGTCTCACAATCCAAACTCTCAAGTTTACTGGAGGTTTTTGACAAATGAAAGCAGTTTCAATATTTAGCCAGTAAGAGACCTCTACATCAGCTACATTGCTGCTCAGCGAAGGAAAAACTGGCATGAATATTTTGTCCTTAAAACTCATTTGAGTTGGAAACATGATACTTGGGGTATGTAGAGTTCAGCTGCTAAAGACCCTTTTTGACAGCCAACACCTCCTGACAGCAGCTACCACCAGGTCTAACGCACTGTAAGAGCCAAAATCAGGAAGGTGCAAGCAAGCTTTCCCCGGAGGAGGGACTTCTGCTTGTGCCCATTGTGTGAAGGCTCCACAGGAACCTCACTTCAGTGTCACCTGTCCTAAACAACTCAAGAAAAGTGCATTTACCCTGAAATTAGGAAAAGCTGATTGCAGCGCTCTGCACATCCAAGCAAGAGCAGAGACACGTGTTTCAGTCAGCACTGGCTAACTCCTGAGTGCGCAGAAAGAGTTTTGGGAAGGTTGCTGTGTTTCAGTCCGTGCTAAAGCCTGAAACCATATCTGCACTGCACCTCATACACAGCAATCTAGTTCAAAAGACACTTACATGTATTGCAAGACCCTTTTTCTTAAGAACTAGGAGGTGAGGAAAGGTTTGATTGTTTAGTTTTTTTAAAGAATCCATTTTAAAAAACCCTCAAATACACTACAATTTCCAAACCATCATTCTAATAAACTTAATGGGATTACATCGTGAGCGTCCAGTTTAAATCTGCATACTTCAAACCTTTCTAGGCCAATAAGTGTATTGAATACCTATCCTATTTCAAATAAAACCTGAATAAAGCTACAAAATTGTAAGCAGGTAAAATGTTAGCACCTCTATGACAAGATGACTGATTGTACGGATGTTCGGAGTTTGCAGAACACGACAAGAAGCAAAAACTAAAGTTACAAACTAGCCAATAGGGGATGAAATCAATGCTCTGAAAGAGAAGGTGAGACTTTGTTATCCGTTACCTTGAGAACAGAAATCAACCTTCGTGCAGCTACAGAGGGGATTTTTAATTCAGGATAAGTGTTCCATTTCATTCAATACTCTTAGAAATAAAGGAGGAAAAGTAGGCAAGTAAAGACATTTCCAAGGCCTAGGCACAGGTGCTTTATAATTCGGGGTGGCATAGAGCAGGGGAAGACGGACAGAATTAGAACATTTTGGTATAGGTACAAGAAAAATAAAAATATTCTGTTGAGGAAAGAAGCTTTTCCTCTCCCCTAGTGTTAAACTGTGATACACAATCTAGGAAAGAGCGGGGTTTGTCTTTCAAAGAGAATTTTAAGCAAATTGTGTTGACACCACTATTCTCCCTTACACAACTTAAGCGTAGTTTCTAAAGGGACAAATTCCTTAATGTTAAGATTTTTGTAACGTCTGAGATTCTTCTTAGATTCTCAAAATGCAGAATCAAAAGACAGAAGCAAGGAAGAAGGGAATTTCTTCCTTCTAAACACTCAGGCCTATTACAAATCTTTTCTTAGTTTTTGTTCGAGATAAACCACGCTACAATATCATGTACTAACAATAGACAAAAATGAATTTAAATGTCCACACAAGACAAAATGCATACTAACCTGTGAGAGGTAAAGTCATAAAAATACATTATTTGTTGAGAAGCTTTGCAATGAACCAGGGAGCACAAAGGGCAGTAGTCTCTGCAGACTCGGAATGTGACTCGCACTGGCTGGGACCTCTTCCTGTTCTTCAATCAGTTTATATTCATTACACTTGTTTTTAAAGAAAGATGGGTTAAATCCCTGTCCATCTTCCTAGGCAGTACATCACCTAACAAGTTCATAGTTGGCATAGATAGCCATACATCACCTTTTGTTTGGCACAGAACCCAGGTCACCCATTCACCTTAAGACCAAACTTGGCTTAGGTGTGGTTAAAAAAAAAGATCTTTCTGCCCCAGGGTTGTTAACTCCTTTTCTAATCCCTACAGCAGCTTTGGCACTAGCACAGAAGTGAATGGTTGCCAGCAACGTTACTGTTCAAAACAGTTTCCCTTAAACTGTTCATTGTAATACTTCAACACCCAAAACCAATGAACTTAATTACACATCTAAGGCAGCTGTGCAATTCATTATAACTCTGCAGTTGAAAGATGAGGTACATTAACTTACTAGACACGTGAAAACAGTCACAGTGACAACGTGATACATACAGAACTCACCTGCTCAGCTCAAACTTAACATCCAGGCCAGGTTCACTCCAAGTTCCTCTAAAGACTGACTCACCATGCTCATGAGAACCACAGGACACATGTAGTAACCCACGGTATGAGATGAAACGAGGTTAAAATGGGACGGTTTCCACCACATTATTATCCTACAGGATCCAAATGACTCATTTAGAGCACAGCATGTTCAGCAAGCAGAGGAAGAACCTGTTTCAGGATTTTCTTCTCCTCATTCATTGCATGAACTCATACACTATTTACTTCACACCATATAAACCTTGCATAGATTACAGAAGTATTCATTTTGTAGTTTTATGAATTATACAGGAAAAAAGAAAAGTATCAGAATACCTCAAAAGCGCTAAAGCAATTTTTTTCAAACTCCTTCGTTTTACACATAAGAAAAGGAGGACAAAGAAAAGCAACTTGCCTTAAGACACACCCCAAATCAGTGGAGGACTCAACTTCATACCTCGAGACCACCTTATTCCCNTTCAAACTCCTTCGTTTTACACATAAGAAAAGGAGGACAAAGAAAAGCAACTTGCCTTAAGACACACCCCAAATCAGTGGAGGACTCAACTTCACACCTCGAGACCACCTTATTCCCAAATTCAAAGCTCACTGGATCTAGGCTGTACCACCTCTGTACCAAAGGACAAGGAATTAACAGCTTCTACATACTTCATATTTATTTCCAAGTACTTACCATTCCACTAGTCAATATATACCTTTCTCAAGCGACACNCACCTCGAGACCACCTTATTCCCAAATTCAAAGCTCACTGGATCTAGGCTGTACCACCTCTGTACCAAAGGACAAGGAATTAACAGCTTCTACATACTTCATATTTATTTCCAAGTACTTACCATTCCACTAGTCAATATACACCTTTCTCAAGCGACACTTATTTCAGATACTGCAAATTCAGACTTTTGGTACGTGCACATTTAGCTTCTATTACAATGAATGCAGAACTCTAAACTTCCAGAAAGGCAATTAGTAGCATTAAGAATGATGAGGTTAATGCCACCAATACTTACAGGGAATCATACATTCACAGCCCGTTCTAAAACCAGTAAACAGGCTAAATAAAGAGTTCATGTTTTCCTTCGTGCACTTTAAAACTAAGGGAGACCAGATCCAAATGTCCTCGGTTAATTTTAGTGCTGTGTCAGGAGATAGTGAAGCTACGTTTGTAAATCCCAGAGAGAAAGCCAAGCATGAGGATCTCAGACATAATAAGAATACCTGGATTCTACCAAAAGGCATTAGAGAACAACTATTATCAGATTTCGGTCATAAATTATTTGAATTGACTCTATTTAATAGGTGGAATTTGGAAAGGATCTGTATTTAGTGAGGACCTAAGCAGTATGAAACGAACCATGCTTAAATAAGAAAAATAAAATGTAATGAAGAAAACTTCAAGAGAACAAAATCTGAAATAATGCAAACAGGGTTGAGTGAAATATAATCAGATATAGTACTGAACAAAGTGGACAATATGTAGAAAAAAGTTCTCAGAGAAAGAAAAACACACACTTTGTGGCAATGAATATGCTAGGAACCAAAATATCCAGAAGGAATGAACAATGAAACTCAAAGTATAAAAGGAAGAGGCAGAACTTGAGATACAAAACCAACATGAATCTTAAAAATTAAAAAAAAAAAAAGCATGCACAGAATAAGTTGAAAGATTAACACCAGGAAGAAAACAGTTGAAAAGCCAGTAGTACAAATAGTTAAGACTAAGAACAAAATACCATTCAGTTAGTGCACACAAAAACCAAGAGATCAACATAGGAGATGGAACTACCATAGAAAACCATAGGAAAGAAAATAATAATTTATTAAAGTAATAATTATACATTACTAAACACCTAAAATTAGTTCTTTAATCATTGTCCATAAAGGAGCTCCACAAAGAACCAGCAGCCACATATGACTTCCAGACAAGAAGATAGCCAAGAGGTCTTGAGACAACCAGAAAAAAGTGGAAAAACTTTGAAAAGAGCAAAGCCACATAAAACATACACAAGTTAACCTAGAGGAATAGAAAGAACTTTTATAACCATTTGGTATAAAACTCTTCATTTGTTCAATTAGAACTGGTTGTAACATGATAAACGCTTTTATTGTACACTGTCCCTTAATTCCAAAAAACTGAATTCCTTCTTTTCTTGCCTTACTAACCAGGGCTAACTTAAAAGCTTCCAGGATAGATGGTTTACAAAGTACAAGCAAAATAGTAACCAAAAATCATGACATCAAAATATGTCTAAACAAGTAACTAAATTGTAATCTTGAGCCAACAAGCTGAGAGTTTACCTTCAAGAGTAAAAATGGAAGTAGAAGAACCACCTGAAAAAAAACAAATTTTCATTGAGGAGAGTCAGCACAAGGAATTTAAGTTGCATGAATTTTAGAAAGGTCACCAAGTCCTGCTTCCTCTTCCACTCTCTTTCTGCCCTTCTTTCAAACTTTTATTTCCCTCTGCACCACACAATTGAAAAAGAGCATTTGGTCCAAAATCATTATGTATGGCATTGGAGTGAGCCACATATGCAGATAGGGAACTGGCTTAAATGTCAAACAGTAGCTGTTTACGAGGCATAGCAGTCTGGGAGAGAAGGATGAGTGGAATGCCACAAGAATCAGTATTAGGCCCATTTTTGTTCATTTTATATATCACTGACCTAGGACACGAAATACGTATGAATGCGAAGAAGTCTGCTGATGAAACAAAAGCGGAGAACAGAGCTTGTAAAGACAAAAAAAGAATGGCAATATAATTCTGAATGACAAATAGACTAGGATCACAGGCTGATACTGGTTAGTGGTTTCCCTAGCACCTGCAATTCATCGTAAAGAACGATAAGGTTATGAGATGACAAAAAAAATAAAAGGTAGTGCTCTCTCAATGGCCATGTGCCACAAAACATTTAACAGGAGTTGAACATAGTCCTGGTACTGAAAAGAACTTTAAAGCCATCTACAGAAGGATTAACAGTATTTAAATTAATAAGGCAAGAGAGATTTGGGGGTAGATACACTAAACAGAAGTATGACTTGGAATAAGTCATTCTAACAGTTCGGAGGGACTTGAAGGCACACTTACAATACAGCCATAATTCTTGTCCCTTGTATATATTTTTGAAATATACAGAATACTGAGGGGAATATAAGTTAAAGAGTACATGCTAGAGTGAAGGAAGTATAGTGAGTTGAAGGGAATTTAGGAAAGCTATTTGCCTCAGTAAATCTATTTATGGATTACATAAAGGGCAGAGAGAAAACATAAGTATCAGGATGACCAGCATTATCACAATGGCTATATCAAGAGATGGTCAGAAGTGCTGGATGTCATGCAGCAGTAGTGCTGTATCAAAAGTAATTTCACACCATGCTATATGGCTCACCTGGTAGATGAGGGTCAACACTATAGTTACCCAGAGGAAAATAAATAAATTGAGAGCTCAGCATTACTAACTCATCTGCTCCTACCGCATGCTTGTCCAAGCCCACATTAACAGCATAGATAGTCCACGAACAACGCCTTATTCAAGAATTTGCTAAATGGCAAGAAATTGTTTATGACTCGGCTAACATACCTTGTCACAGCACATCTTTTGTAATCATACATTATTCCACAAGGACTACACAATACACCATGCCACTACTCGTTCCCTCAGCTTGCTAGCTTTCTTTCCAAAATATCCTGGCTTCTTTTGTCCAGGTCTGATCGAAGTCATCTTGGAAATCAGCAAAGATCTTACCAACTTCAGAGGAAAATAGATTAACACTCAGTTGTTCGTGCATATTCTTAATATATGCAGTATCTTCGGAATTACTAAATGGCATGACTGTGTTAAGTGACCACATTTATAAAACATTCTATGATTTCTGTTGCAATGCTGCTAATTTTTTTAATCTACTATTTTCTTAGCCTGAATAGTCTTTTCATATCAGCCTTAGTAACTACCAAAACCAGCTTAATATTATTAGAATACTACCAACTTTCATTATGTTTAATTTGAGAATCTGACGAGAGATAATTTTAAACCAAAGTTAAAATCAGAAGTTGTAAGATTAATCCTAGCACTGTCAGTTGTCCTTAAAGCGACTCTATTAACTGCTACAGATAGGAACCACAACAAAAAAAAATGCAGTGAAATAATTTAAATACTACACTAGCTACCAAAAGTGAATTGGAAGAGAGGAGTTCACTTGATTTAATAACCACCTGCAAACATACAGGTTGTGTTCCTGTCATCTGCACGAATTATCCAAACATGACTGGCTCGCATTAGCTTTAATACAGTCTCAAAGGAATTCAGCAGCAATGCCTTACATTCACGATAGAGAGGGAAAGAAGAAAAATATAAAAGTGAAAGAGGTACTGCTTAGACGTATTGTCAAATTTTATCTTTAACTCCTTACTGGAAAGCATTACGCGCTACAAGAACTGGCATTAGTAGTTCAGAGGATGCCACTCTCCCCTTAAAGGCCTTACTGACCTTATTGGCAAAGCAGAATAGTTGCAGAAAACATGTTTTTTGGGGGGAACTCCTTGTTACGGTCTTCTCACGTTTAATCTATCTCCTCTGCCAGGCATAGATCACTGGACATAGCTCAAAAACAGGAGAGGAGCCAGTAAACTTAATCAGAGCTGGCAGTACTCTCTATTTTTATCACCTGGCAAGTAAGGAAACTATTTGGAAAATTTTTTTTTGTTAACTTGCATCATTTGTTGTATTTCTTAGTCAGGTCATGAGAAGTTTAGGATATGAACCTGTATTTTACATATTCTTAAATCAAGTTTATTTTCCCAATGACTGTGATTGGTCAATTAATTCTATTTTAGATAGCTTCTGCATTTGTTCAAACATACTGATAATCATACATGTGTGCACGTACACACACCTCCAAAAAGTCCAAGTGCACATATTGAAAAGGTATTCAAACTACCTACACATGGGACTTGCTTAAAGACAGAAATGTTTTACTGGAACAGGATAGTAATGATTTTAATCGTTTCCAACAACCAAACAAAATAGAAGAAAACCAAACCAACAGCCTTATACAAGGCCCAGAAATATTTGATACAAAAAAAATTGTACAGCAGTGGTAAGCTGAACTTGCTAAATGGTATTGTCCACTTCTGACGATAATTATATTCCCTCAATAAGGTATTTAGTTGTACTCAGAAGGAAGAAATATTTTGCTATCTTTGATTCTCATTTATATTGCAGTTCTGTTACGCATCTTGCAGAATTACAGTGTTATTTAACAAGTTACTTACTGCAATGTCTTCTTTTTGGCATCGTTTGGGTTTTCAAATGACAGTTATAAATACTACGTATCTGAAACAGAATCATGTGATAGTTTGTACCATTACTGCTGGCTTTGTAAGAAAAGAATTTAAATCAGTAGAGGATATTATCAGGGCTCTAGTTACTGGAATAGACGAGGTCCTAAAGAAAGTATTCCTTGGGCATTTATGGTGTTTGGCATGGCCGTTATCATATTACATGCGCACCTAAAAAAGGAATCAAAAGAAGGCTTACTTACAGTCTAGAGTGATTTCCACTCACTTTGCGTTGACATACATGACTTCCTGAGATGCAAACGTTCAGAGATTCAGCATTGAAGTATACTGGGATTTGTCCACATGTAAACTTTTAAAAATGCTGCCTACTGTGTCTGCAGGGAGAAAGCATCAGTACTGATTGCAAATAATTTTAAACAGATGTTTGCTTACAGGCAAGCAAGCCTAAGAGACTAGAGCAGAGCACAGTGAAACAGAACAGACTTGTCAAAACCTAATTCACTAGTTATTGATCAGAAAGTAGATGACAACAATGACTTTATGCAAAGTGTTCTGAAATCCATTATGAAATGCCAAATAAAGTACAAAATGAATGTTTCAAGAAAATACAGTACACGTCCTGAGAACCTCTGCAGTTTTAAAGCAGATGTTTTTTGTATTTTCTGTCTTCCTTACATTTTATTTGCAGTTCCTGCAAGACAGCAAAAAACCTTTTAAATCTATTGTAACAGATCTTTAGGTGAATAAGCCATTTCCCAAGCTCCCTGCCTGTATATGTCACCACATATTTTAACTGTCTATCATCACCGATATCCTCAAATTCAAAGTATTCATTACCTGATTAACTTCTGAAGAGACAAAGAATAGTTGTCTTAAGTCTTTAAAGGCAGATACTAGGGTGGGTTTTTTAAGTTCTTTAACCATTGCTCCTGCTGCCTTGTTTTTCCTCTCTGCATAACAGATAACAGCTTCTCAGTAACTAACCTTTCCCTGTACCATGAAAGATGGCGGAAGGGGGCAGTGAAAGACTGCAAAAGGAATTGCCCTTGTTAGGTACAGCACCAGGCTGCTGAGAGGTATATTTTCCATTACTCCCCTTCACCAGCCTTGGACCACAAGACTGGATGCGGTCTGAAAGAGAGAGTTCACCACTGCCTTATTGCTTTCTACAGAAATCGGTAGCACCTCCTTTTTCCCTGTCCTCATATTGTTCCTGACTGATTCTACAGCTTGTTTTCCTGCAATTTCTTTAAGAGACTTCTCTCTGAATGTCAAACCAGCAAACCTGATGGCGCAGCTGTTTCCTCTCCCTCCTTAAATCATCCACAAGTTCTTCTACAGATAACTTGTCACATGTCCTTACAACAAACTGCACACAACCAAAAAAGTTTCATCACCTCACATATGAAAATTCTTAGCTAAGTGGTTTGTTTTTTTTCTTTTCAGGGAGCAAAAATATATTTATCAGCTCAAGGATGACTTTACAAGATACCCTTTACTCCTCTACAGTAGAGAGAACTAGCACCAATCTGTTCCATATTACAGCTACAAGACGACTGTCATCTCTTAACAGAAATTCAAGCCTTAACATAGAATTCACTAAATATTACAAGAACAATCTGCCAACTGGAAAGTTACTTGACTTACAAATATGGTCCACAGAGCTGCAGAACTAATAAACTTACCCTCCAGAAAAGACAGTATTGACCCCAATGCTAAGAGTGACACCACACAAAAGCAAGCAGCATGTGAGAGATGAAAAAGAAAAGGAGAAAAGAAAAACCTCACTGAAACATGTTCATTTACTGTTTTGTACCATTTCCAGAGATAAACCTGGTATCAGGGTTAACTGGTCAGCTAGCTACTAGTAAGCTGGAAGCAATTTTAGCTACTTTCAGTATCCTCGATAAACTAGCGATTCAATATGCCAGTGTGCGAGTGATGAATTTCAGTGGTTTCAGAATGAATCCTGAAGTATATTATACATGTCATAACAATCCCACACTCTCCAGAAGTTGGTAGTCATGGAATATATCCCACAGTTTGACAAGCAAATCTCTCAACAAGATCTACGTTTATCTCCTATGACCTACAAAGCGACTCTTATCACAACAAATGGAGCAAGCCCAGCACATCCCAATGTAAAGACAGATTGAGACAAATCTATCTGCTTTAAGGAACAGTCTCAGAGGACTATCAAAGTAAGCTAAAGATATATGTGCTCTCCAACAGCAAGAATTTTAAATCTATCTTAACTCAAGCATGTTCACAGCTAAGGGGAAAGAAAAAAAATAGAAAGAAGCTTGAGAAGTGCCAGGAACTAATTAGGAAACAGGTAAGATTTGAGGTCTTACATTCCATGTATTGTACTAATTAACATCCTAATAGCAGGTTATGGTCAACTGTAATTTCTGCCAGAAGTAACCAAGGAAACCACTTACCTAAGTGCATACATGGCGGGAGGCAGCAAAGGAAATGGACTCAGATCCAAACTCAGAAAACTTGGAGAGCGAGCTGCAACAAGCCTCCAAAAGATGCAGCTGTTTGGAGAAACAGCTTATACATATTTATTGGAACATTTTTTTAGCCTAAAAATCACAGCGAAGATGGAGCAGATTCTCATACAGTACTAAGAATAGGATAGCAGTCAATACACATCATGAGGCAGTGGTGTTGTGGTAATTCGTAGCAAGTCAAGACTCATGTTTTGGCAACTTATGGATCTTTGATAAGTCTTGTTTACGAGGTTTAAAAGACTCAGCAACACTTACGTTGATATAGAACACATATCACTAAATCATGATCCAAATTCTTTAAAGTCAAGGCACGTGTAATCCCATGTAATGTTTTGTCTATACATTTTATGGATCATTAATTGCTACCAGTTCATTTACAAGATATAAATCACTTGTTTTAATTTGCAGAATTGAATATAGTACTTACCTCCATCCATGCTCCAATACCACTACTAGCAACTGAAAATATTCTGATTTTTTTCCATACGAATTTGAGCATGTTTATATGAAAGAATCATGCACTCATTTCTTGCTAAAAATCAACGTGCATTTAGCATCTACCGGTCTTTAAAAAGACCAAGACTGTCTCGATTATCAGGAATTTCTTATGACTGAAATATGAAGGCTACTAAGAAGTGGCTCAGGGCAGAAAGAGTTGAGAGATTTTATTTTTCTTCGTGTTAACTGCAGTACTTCTTTGGTCAGTTCTTCCTTAGATCACCGTTGTCACTTTATCATTTATTTACTCTACAAAACTATGTAAAACTACCAGAGTACTCTGAATTAACTAATTTACATGTGTATACATAAGTATACTAGTGGCAGAATATAAACAGCAATACTGCTTAAGTGTTCTGATGCCTGTTTGGTAATGAGTAATTAAAATTAGCCACTGTATGACTGGTTGCACCACAATTAGGTTTTGGCTGTTTGGGGGTGGTTTTTGTGGGTTGGTTTGTTAGAAGTTTTTTTGGTTGGGTGGGTTTGGGGTTTTTTTCTATTTGACTTAAAAAAAATAGAAATAGATTACAGCACTGCAGCTGTATTGGAATAGAGAGGAGAAAGAATGATGCCTCCATGCAAATTCAGAAGCAGAGGGAACACTTCTCAGCAACGTAAAACCCAGCTGCAGAGCTAATTTGCCAAAACATTAGGGTTTTTTCTTTTTAAAAATAAATAAATAAATAATACTCTTAAACAGCCATACGTGACCATCTCTCAGCTTCTATCGGCCTGATAGTTTGGAATGGGACACTACTGTCTCTGTGCATTTATCTATTTAGATGAGGTGGAAAAAAGTCAAATCACAACAAAGATGGAGTGGGAATGTGTGTGGATGTATGCGTAATTCAAGAAGCAATGCCACAGACGGGAACAGAAAAAAAGATACTGATGTAGCAGAAGAAAAATGAAGGAAAATGGTTGCAAACACATTCCTGGAGGGTAAGGGGAAAGACACTGAGATTGCTCATTTTTGGGCCTAATGAATAAATCATTTCAGTTTCCTCCCCCCTTATGCACCTGCTGCTTTGAAAAGCCCCTTCCACAACTAAGAACTGAACAGCAAATGCTGCACAATGACTCAAATGTTGCTGGAGCCATGCCAGCAAAAATTACCACTCTTCAACTAAGATAAACATCATATTACTTCATTACCCTTTTAAAACATATGCAAATTAAATCCATTATTCTTTTTCCTTACAGAAATGAAGTTCCTTTGGCTGGAATTCAACGGCTCCCTTTGTCATCGTTGACCATGAATGGATGAACTTCATGTAGATGATGCCCATTTCCCATCTCTGAATCAAACATTAATACCATTTGACAGTAATAAATAACATTTATCACAATAGGGATCTACTAATGATTTTCCCACTAAGCTGGCTCATCAGAACCTATCAGCTGACAACTGCATAAATGAGATTAGCATAACAGCTGCCTATGACAAATGTATCTAAATCATTTTAATGCCAGCTAGCTCTTTGATCTCCCTATCACGTTGTTGCCAAAACTAAATCCATTTTTTCAAGATACACGTTGTTTATTACAGCTACATGCGTATATTCCACACTATTATGTACTCTAGAGATTTCAGTAATTAAAAGAATTAAAAATACTGATTGGATACTGCCACTATAGTGTAAACTTGCAACACTGCACTTGAGTAGAATTCTACTGCCTACTTAATTCCCCCACTCCCACCCTGAATTGTAGGATTCAATGTTTAATAGCTGTGTGTTTCTCTGGCACAAAATACATGTTTTAATGTAAATATGTGTATTAGCTTCTCTTTGTGAGTATTGCTTACAGCAGCATCACTTTCATACAATTCAAACCAATTCCCAGTAATATGGGACTTGGTTCCATGCACGCATCAAAGCAATGAATCGTTGTTTTTGTATAAATGCAGAAGTGACAGGGAACGAAATACTTGCTGGTAGAGCAAACATATTTGTGTTTTAACTATTATTACAAGGGAGGCCTATGAGATTGTCATACACACTCATGAAAACAGATTTCAGCCTAAAGCCAAAGCCAACAGGTCTTGTTGCACTTCTACAGCAATATTTTTAAAAGCACTCTAACTTCCAAATACCTCTTCAGCTGAAAGTCAATGCACTCCTACATAAATTCAGATTGTCAGAGGTCTTTAAGGATGAAGATGGCTTCCCTGATGCCTAAAACACAGGGGAAAAGATGCCCTCAGGTGCTTCAGAAAATCCCAGTCAGATTCAAACCTCTTAGATTAACCCATGATGCTTCAGAAACTAACAATCCAGACATAACAGTACAGAAAAGGAAGAAAATGCTAAAAAAGAAGTTTTCCCTTGACTGTTTCCCCAAGCTATTTTATAACCTTAAAGTATAGTTTCCAAACATATTTATTTCCTTAACTATCCTAAAGATACTTAAAAGAGTATGTCTGTCTGGGTCTGTTGGCTCCTAGACATTTCCATCAATTTGCTTAAGCTTGGATTAAGCTTTTGATTACTTCATATATGAAGTAACATCAAGTATTCCTACACTTGAGTGCCCTTGATTTAAAACCCAACTCTGTGTGTGTGCATCTTTCCACACATCTATTTTGTAGTTTCATAGAGATTAGCATTTGTTTTCCCAACAGTGTTTTCTAAACAGAAATATTCATAGCTCTTCATACTTGAACCATCTTAATGGCTATTCTGTGAATAAATAGAAGACAAACTAGGTACCTGTGCTGCCTTTAAAATTAAAGTACATATCCATTTACCCAATCAGCTAAGTAAATTCCGGAACATGGATTGTTTTTTACTTCCACTGAGAACCAGTATCAAGTGGCACCAGAGCTCAGTTCTCCTAGAAGTAGCACTGATTCATGGTGGAAAAAGTTACTAAATTGATGTTTCTAAATGAAAAGTTCGAAGGGTTTTGCATAAGCATGGAAAATGTGCAAGCATGAGAACTAATGAGATAGCAGGCTGAGAAATGCTGAAGTATGCCAGTTAAGAGTGCTCTGTAGCAAATATCTTGTTTTCAATGCTGTTACATTCACAAGCACTTTGTTCTTTCTTGCATTTCAATTAAAATTCATGGGATGTTTTCGCCACATATTTTTCAAGTCTGCCTGCATTCTCCATATCTTAGAAAAATTTCTGGCCATTATTTTTCATGTAAAATGAACACAATGTATGGTCTTTTGTCCAAGCCTTTTGTTTTGTGAAGCAGGCCATTTTTGATGGATGAAACTGAGGCACACACTTCCAGTTTTGACAGCATTTCTTATCAGTCCCCCCAGTTAGCATTGTCACCTTTCATTATTTAATTCTGAAGTACAAGGAAGGCTGATTTATACCCATGATGTGTAATTACAGGCAGATGGAGAGCTTGGAAAGTAGAAGTACTGAATTATGGCTGCAGTAAGTGCCCATAAGCTTCCTGTGAAAAGTCCTCTGTGCCACCAGCTAAAAACAAAAAGCCAAACCATTTAAACTAAATGAATCTACGCTGTTATAAGCACTGAGTTAATGAAAGTGAATACAAAACTAATAAAGTACATTGGTTGTGGTTGCAAGGTAATTTAAAATGTTTTCAAGTACAAATGATGAAGTGTGTTTGTATTAATCAAAACCATCTTTGAATGTGCCCATGGTCAAAAAGGCTTTTTTTTTTTAACGTCCACTTCACTTGAAATCACTTTGACACAAGTCCACTCTGCATTTTGAAGAGAGAAGCGCTTTCTGCAGTTCTTTCATATGATAATGTACAGTATATTTTCAGCTGCCTTTTTAAAGTTTAAACAAATGGAAGGCTTATTAAGAAGATATCATAATTACATGCAGCTATTTTACTAGCTCTTATCTGAAGCAAAAGCAAGCAATTAGTTGAGAACATAAATTCATTCAAGACACTTACTGAACATGAGGGAATAGACCAGCAGGAGAAAATAGGCTCATTTTACAGTTTCATCTTCCCTGTAGAAAGACAGTAAACTTATTTTAGTGGGTTTAACACCACCTATAAAATGGGTCTTATATTTGAAAAATTAACTAATATGTCAGAAGGCTTTGAGACTGTTTAGCAAATGCCTAAACACACCAAAAAAGTCACCCTNACCACCTACAAAATGGGTCTTATATTTGAAAAATTAACTAATATGTCAGAAGGCTTTGAGACAGTTTAGCAAATGGCTAAACACACCAAAAAAGTCACCCCGGTAGTCTTAGCTGCTTGGACAAACAGTAAGGAGTTACTGTTAGAATAGATACAAACAACGTTACTGGTGTGGGTGGTCACTGGTTCAGTTTTCACCAGAAGTATAAGCCCACTGCTCTCTTGAAATCCCACTTGATTTCCAAATTATGGATTACTGAAAAGTAATCAATAAATGAAAACAATGAGATTTCTGCTTCATGCTGAACACAGACACCAAATGGAAAATATTAGTGCTTATTCTATCCATTTTTTCTCTGTTTTTTAAGCATCCAAATCTCTAGAGTGCTGATGACCACATCCCCTGTCCCCAAGGATAAAAAACATTTCACATATGTTAAACATTAAGCACATGAATAGTTGTGTAGGCAGCTATGGAAACATTCACGAGCTAGCTTTAAAGCTAAGCACCTACTTAAAGGTGACAGCATGGAAGGGACGACTTCAGGCCTAGAGCTGCCACAATGACGGTGGTGACAAGCACCAGCACACGATTCCCAACCATAGCAATCACTCCCAGCACATGAGAAATATCTACTCAGATGAAACCCCTCTGAGATGATGTAGCTGTCCAGATTTAAGGTGTACAGGGGCCTGGAAAAATTGCTGACCTCTAAGAGGAAGAAGCTGAAGAGGGCAGAAAAGAGAAGACTGCACAGCAGCAGGAAGGATGCATAGGAGATGAACAGGTTCTTAATGGAGACACTGTTTTTCCACTTCGAACTTGATGTTTAGGACATCAACATTTCTGTCATAAGGAAAAGCTTTATTTATGGTGGGGAGAGAAAGAAGTCCAACATTTTCAACCGTCACTCCATTACAGTTAGACTCCAAAATGAGTGCAATTCTTCACTTCAACTGACATAATTCTTCAGGTTCAGAAAATAATAATTTTAGTAATGGGGAGCTCACAATGTTCATTTTTAAGTCCTAGTAATCCAAAAAGCAGTTAATACAAAAAGGCTACTTTGTATCCTGGCTTTACTTTTCTTACTTCCCTTTGATGAATAAAAGTTAATTTAAAATAATTTAAAACACATATAGTAAAAGCATTCACTCCTCTCCTTTTGTTATGGAGGTAACCAGGAAAAAAGTAGAAGAGTATTGAAAACAAGATTTTTCACTTCTACTGGGAGCACATACATGGAAATTTTCCACATATTTAAGACTACACTTACATGCAAATCCTTTCTCTCGAAAGAATGATGGAGTATTTGTGCTAGAATTTGTTAATGTTTTCATAACTAGTAGAAAAACAACTGTTTTCCTAGCAGAAGCATTTGGCAGGCACAGAGGCAGAGTAATACTTCATCTTTCTGCTGTTGTTTTCTCTTACAAATCCCAGAAATATTAATTCATTTTGGAAAAACAGTCTAATGATATTTTTTCCTTGTCATCAATTGGGCTGTGAATGTTTCTTTTAATGAATGCAACATAATTCATGCATAGTCACTACTGAACCCAACAAATTCATAATTAGCAACAATTTTGCACCTGCTGTTACGGGTAGATGCTGTTCACTTTAATTTGACTTGATACCCTGATTATTCATTGGAAACTGCAGGAGATGCCAATTACCTTACATGTTTCCTGAAAAGAACATAGCAGTGACAACTGGATAAATGCAGAAAAAAGCATTTTCAAGAAATTTCTAGTAATCAAAACCCCAACCCAACACATATTGTGCACCTACGTACACACCATTACATTCATGAACAACACCCTCAAGATGACAGTAATGTTTCATATGCTTAAAATTAAATGTGGTAAGTTTACCCATATTTTTAGGTAAAGCTACTAAAGTTGCAAGTATTATGCATATTTTTATGCAAGACTTGATCCTGCTGGAATGCGTATCTGACTGTCTCCAACATGAATCCTACCACAAAGACTTATTTCAATTTTGAACCACAAACGTCATGGGGCAGCTGGGAAACTTATTTGTGATTGAAAGAAGGGACATATTACATAGAGAAGAATTGGGTACAGTCACGCTGGACGCACATGAATTCATGGCTGCACTGATTTCTTCTTCCTGCCCCTCCATATCCTAAAATGCTCAACGTATTATAAATATCTGACCATTTAAACATGTTTTTGTTCTCTAAATCTATCTCCCAATAGACTTAAGAGTGGGTTTTTTTAGACGCCTAAGCAGCAGCATTTTCAAAAATAGGGATAAGATGAATCTTGTCTGTTTGGATACAGAAAGCTTAACATATCAAAACCAAAGCAAATGCTCTGCTACCCCTTCAGTATTTCACAAACCAGAAATTCAGAGGGCTAGCAGATTTTCTCCACTACAAGGCAGAACAGAGCACATTTGAAGCAGTTTTGATAGGCCTGCTTCATCCTCTGTAAAGAGCTGAAAAGGCACCAGAGACACTGTTCCCAAGAATGGGCTGGCATGCAAGAGGGTTCTACACCCAGTCCTGGATCAGCCATGAAAGTGTGGTACAGTGTAACAACGCATGACATGCTCTCAACGTATTTTCAATTATGCCTTACATTCCAGCATTCGAAAACCTAAACCAGAGATCACTACACACCAATGACTCCATCTATGAGTAATCAGGGTAATTATATCCCTGATAATTTTTATACCTATGTCAGTGACATTAGTGTTTCCTGCCTTAAAGCACTTTTTCTCCCTCTAGAAGTGAACAGCATTGCATAGTATTATTAAAGAATCACCCTTTCCTCCCTGCCTTCTCTTTTTTTTTTTTAAGTTTGGAAGTGCTGTTGCACTTGCTGAATCTTTTAGAAAGCCTTGTTTCAATTTTGTTGTATTACTTTACCTAGCCAATAATTATCAGAAATTACTTTCCCATTAAGCAAAAAGATTAGAAAAACGAGACTTTGTTACTTCAGCTCCTCACGTTCTCAGACGTTATTCAGTAGAAAAGAAAATATTCTGCACCATTAACTTGAAGAGCATCTTACTACAAAAATAACCAATTCTCATATTGTCCTACTGATGTTAAAGTCTAGTTTCTGCATCCTGAAGCATTCCGGTACAATTGCCACAGACTAGAAGGGGAAGGTTCTGAATCACCTCACCTGTCATACAGGCAAGTCACAGCCTCATGCATTTTTTCTGAACTCCAGAATTTCCAGACACATACTCTCAGTGTCAGTAGTCAATTATTTAAGTGGCAGAAAGCCTGTCATCTAAGTTACTCTTACAGAACAGAAAATGCAGTTTAAAATATTTCGAATCATGACCCTTTCCCAACTATAACCAACAAGCAGGAGGAAAAAACTGCATTTCTAACCTACTTTATCTGGCTGACTGACAGATGCGGAACCAAAATAATGCAAGGAATGAGGTGCTTGCTTGGAAACTGAGCACGACCTTTCAGAGTACAAACTACACTTCAGATTTTTTTCTGGTTTTCATGTTTTTTTTTTTTTTAATTAAAATTAATATGCTAGATACTGTTCATTCTACTCCAAAATCAAGGCAGTGACCAACCCAGCACTGCTAAGATTCTCCTTTCATTTGACCAAGAAAATCCTACAGCATACACAAATATTTGTAAACACTGCAACGCTGTACGATTTTCTCTCTTCTCCTCTTTGGAGGAATTCTACAGACATAATATAATTTTGCTTAAGGATAACACTACTCTTTGCAAGACAAGGTAACGTAATAAACTCTGTAAAGCCAAAAATAGGGGATCAAGCAAGTATTTCAAAATAATGCTGACTTTCCTGACTCAGCTTGTATCCTTAATAAGCAGCCTAATGACTCTCTAGATGACTGACATGACAATTATCACAAACTGAGCTCACTATCAGAATACTCATGGAAAATGCTACGATTTTGTAATGATACAGCTATAATAGGAATTAGACAATAAAAATGTATATACAAGAAGTTCTTCAAATACTAAGATAATGTATTTAACTAGGTACAGAACTATGAGCATATATGAGCATTCCATGATCTTCTCCATAAATTATCAATTCTGGGAACTCTAAATTAGGAAGAGCATATAACTCTTCAACAGACAATCATAGAATCATTTGAGTTGGAAAAGACTTTTTAAGATCATCATAACAGTGTCAGCATCAATAAGGGACATTGCTCAGGACCATTGTCTCCCAGTAAACTAGTATCAGGAATTTAACCTAGGCCACTAAATTCACTTAGTATGTTATTTTAACCACAAGACAATCCTTTCTGTGACAACACAGTCATACAAAAATAAACTGAATTTGCCTTAAACAGCTGTCTATCTTGCAGGCAGCTAAGTAAGACCTCATACGCCACGAAGATACACACTGCGTATGCTAGAGCTACAGAGGACTTCATGTTGAGTGTATCAGCATAAGAGTACTTTTGCTCCGCGGGCTTCTTGCAGCTGGAATTAAGGTGGGTTGAGCATGCGAACTAGGACTCTGTCAGCTGCTCATGACAGCTTGCTTTCTTCATCAGCCCTTGCACCAGCCTAATCCTCCTGGTTGTGAAATAAAGTCATAGAACGAGATTTACACCAACACGTATGTTCAATAGATAAATCTAGGTCAAAAATACCAGAGTAGCAATCCCCACACACATAGTCCAACCTGTGAAGATTGTTTCTTCCACAAGAAAGTGATTTCTTTAACAAGAAAACTCACAGGTACTACAATCATGCTTTTCAGGCAGTCATGATATCCATTATATTAACTGTGCTTGAGAACTTTTACTCCTTTGCGCAGCACAGTGTTTGGGATCTTAATAGAACAGTTAAAACTTGATGAAACAACGAACTCTGCATACAGAACATCAATCTAAGAAGTAGCCTTGATAGCAGGTTGCACTGGCATGCTGGCTCAGCAATAGAAATTCAAGTGTCACATAGAAAATATATTTGCATTCTTGAGTATATCATTTCAATGGGTGACTATAAACGAACACAGACTCACTGGATACAAGAACACACTGGAAAACATTACATTTGCTCTTCAAGTGTCTAATAAATCTATTTAAAAGCGTGTTCTTTGACTCAAGGATTGACAATATGGATCAGAATTCAGTTTTAGCATACACCAAAAAAGCCATGGAAGTCAAACCTTAAATTCTGTAAAGATGCTAGAATTTAAGCTCGCTTTATTTCTATCTGGACCATAAAAGACTTGAAAGGATTAAAAAACTCCTTAGGACATAAAGAAATCACCAGCTTTGTTGCTGTAATATAGCCATGAATATGTCCTCAGGAGAAATGTTCCCATCCATTTTCAATCATGTAAACATGTGTCAATTGTTCAAGCCTATGGGAGAAAGACAAGCTGCTTCTCCCACTTCATCTGTTGTTCAGAAAGTTGCTGCTTTGTCTTTAGAGCTCTGCTGATGCTGCTTTCAAGCAAGCCAGTACTCCATTGTTATAGCTGTCTTTTCATATGCCTCTAGGGACAAAAAGGATGGTGCAGATGGTAAACAAACATGCTTTATGGTCTTGGAGCTTAGACTAAAAAATTCAGATTTGCTTTTCATTTCTGGAATACAACTAAGCAAAGAAATTACTCAAATTTATTATCAAGATGGTTCTCAGTCCTGTACAACTCCTCTACGATTGTCCTATCGAGCACAGATATTTCTCCTCAGTCTCAGTAAGCTGACTAACAAATAAAAAATTCATTATGTACCTAAATTTCACCAGGGTATTTCATTCTGCTTACATGGTATAGATATAAGCCAGAGCTCTAAAGAATTTAATTTTAAAAATATGAAGCTTTTTATCATACACATCCTATTCGCATAGGGAGTATGGTATACAGGTCATGAATTTACATATGCCAGTCCAGTTCACAACTTAAAGACAGAAAGAGACATATGTTTCCTCCATTGCATCCTGTATAGCTAGTTCATCTGAGAGTTTATTCCCAATAGGATACTGTTCTCAGTCACAGACTCACAGAATGGCAGGGGTTGGAAGGGTCCTCTGGAGATCACCCAGTTCAACTTCCCTACTAAAGCAGGGTGTACAGGAACACATCCAGGTGGGTCTTCAATATCTCCAAGAGAAGGAGACCCCACAACCTCCCTGGGCAGCCTGTGCCAGGGCTCTGTTACCCTCACAGCAAAGTTGTTCCCCATGTTTAGGTGGAACTGCCTATGCTCCAGTTTGTTCCCATTGCCCCTCGTCCTGTCGCTGGGCACCACCGAAAAGAGCCTGGCCCCATCCTCTTGACACCCGCCCTTGAGATATTGATCAGCATTGATGAGATGCCCTCTCAGTCTTCTCTTTTCCAGGCTGAACAGGGATCTCAGCCCTTCCTCATAAGAGAGAAGTTCCACTCCCCCAATCAACTTCGTGGCCCTCCGCTGGACTCTCTCCAGTCGTTCCCTGTCTCTCTTGAACTGGGGAGCCCAGAACTGGACACAGCACTCCAGATGCCGCCTCACCAGGGCAGAGTACAGGGGGAGGATCACCTCCCTTGACCTGCTGGCCACACTCTTCTTAATGCACCCCAGGATGCCATTGGCCTTCCTGGCCGCAAGGGCACACTGCTGGCTCATGGTGAGCCTGTTGTCCACCAGCACTCCCAGGTCCTTCTCCGCAGAGCTGCTCTCCAGCAAGTCAACCCCCAGCCTGTACTGGCACATGGGGTTGTTCCTCCCCAGGTGCAAGACCCTACACTTGCCCTTGTTGAACTTCATCAGGTTCCTCTCCGCCCAACTCTCCAGCCTGTCCAGGTCACGCTGAATGGCAGCACAGCCCTCTGGTGAGTCAGCCGCTCCCCCCAGCTTTGTATCGTCAGCAAACTTGATGAGGGTACACTCTGTCCCTTCATCCAGGTCATTGATGAATACGTTGAACAGCACTGAACCCAGCACCAACCCCTGGGGAACACCACTAGATGACCTTCAAAGGCAAGGAAAAACAAGTAGTTTCAATAGTAGTAGCATGTCATCAGAAAGAAACAGATTTTTTTTGTCAAGTATAACACTGTACAGAAGAATATAGCAATGAAACAAGAACAGACTCTATTCATTTAAACTATCATTAACATGATAACTAACTTTAAGTAATCACTACAGCATAGTACACACTTGATACTTGCTATATGGTGTAATAAGCAGCACTGAAAACAGGCAGCTTCCTGGAAAGGTTACTGCTCCTTATCCTTGTAGTGCTGGTGTAGAACTCAATTTCGACTTTGCCTTTGGAAATTCATTCATTTTAAACACATTCACAAATGCAATATGGAGCAAGGTAACGACCCGAGATCCATCAGGATGTAAAGAGGTCGGCCATAGCATTTATCCAGCCTGCAAAAATAAGAGGCATTTACTGAAAAACTTCAAAACAGTATTCCAGATACAATGTACATATCCCTATATAGTGAATTATCTCAGTCCCCTTTATCCTCTGCACACTTTTTAGAAGTAGTCCAGATGCCCAGGAGCTTACACACCATAGCTGAAAGCCAGAGAAGCATAAGAAATTGCTTTCAACAAGTTTGTTGCCTATTTTACCTTAAACAGAATTTCTCCATGAGCCTCTGGAGACTATAATTTTGTACACAGTTGCTCACTGTCTGAAGTTGATCATATCACTCACAATACATACAACTCCCTGCTTTTAAGGAGTTTCTCATCCCCTATCCAAGGTAATCTAGAAGTGTTTTCAGATTAATCAATGTCCAGAACAATCTTTCACTCAGTCTGGGGACCGGAGCACTCTTATGTGAAAAAATGGTAAGGTTTTTGTTGTGCTGTCGTTAGCTTTCATCTTATATTTATCACCACGTCTTCAATTTCGTCTCTAAATTACAAAGCTAGGACTTTCTGATAGATACAATTGCTGCTGCTCAGTTTACTGCCTCCTGTCAGTCCCTGATCACTTTTATTCATCACAGCTTCAATTTGTTCCTTGTGCAGAGTGACCAGCAGCCAGAAAACGGAGTGAGGAGAAGAAAGGAAGGATTACTATAGTTAACTCTTCAGTGAAGTAAAGAAAAGAAATGCTTACTTTTAAAAAGTGTTCTAGCACGGCAATAGTTAAGTAGTACATGAAAGTTGACGAAGTTACTTCTCTCCCTGACATGTTATTCTGCAAACATTCGCCTTCTATTTGATTCTTTTACAAAACTTGCTTTATTTTTAAGACCACACAGAAATTCTCTGCGTTTCTGCTTACCTTTTACAATACAGACAACCTACACAAGGTTTATACCTGCATCTACATGTTTTTATAATAGTTATACATGCTGATGCCATTCCTTTACCTCCATAAAACCCACCTCATCACTTCCACTGTTTGAGCAGAAGCTTCAGGAGAACCCAAGAACAGAACAGCACTACGTACCTATTCGCACCTCCCATTGCTTGGTTGTGACTAGTGGGAGAAGCATTCAATGCAGAATCCTTGCACAGTGTGCACGAGAGATTGATGTAGTGCAAGTTTTCACAATGTTCGCTACAAAAATGATGGAATGCCCTGAAGTGCCCGTACAGCAGATTTACCCCATGCAGCTACCCATCACCTCATTCCCTTGTAACCAAGTGAAGAAAGATTTTTTACAGTGATTCTGCTCAAAAAGGATTATGCACAAACACTTGGCTCTCTAGAAGGCAGAGTGATTACAGCTGCCTATAAATCTTCACAACAGACATGACCAAGCAACCTAATGTAAGTCAACATTTTAAAAGATGGAAGAACCCTTTGACAAGGGAGTCATACGACTTTATTGCCCAAAATACATATAGATCCGCTCTTAATTTAACTTCTTAGCTTCTTATCTTCAGATCTTGCTAAGTAGTACTTACTAAACTAAAGAACAAAACTGCCAGGCACAATTAAAAGATTCAAGGTATGCATTAATGCAGCCATACTATGTAATAAGTATGACATATACAAGAGTTGATTCATCTCAGCGAAGCATACTTACCTGCCATGGTTACTGTAACAGAAGCAAGCTTGCAAATTGTTGCTAAGTTGATTAACATTTTCAGCATACTCAATGCTCCTTCCCCACTAATAAAAAACTCTAAACCAATCTCTCTTATTAATTTGGGCTAACAGCAATGCTGTAACAGGAGCTGGGCTTTGTTCTGAAGCTTCCTGTGAAAGACAAAGCCTTTAATGAACACGTAAACAACTCACAAGCCACAAAAATTACAAAGTCAGGCAGATATCACAACAAGGAAAAGAAACAGAGAGAAAACCAAAACATAAACTTCACAACTCTACAAACACAGTACAAAAATAAGGGACAAGACACCTGGCCACGTTACTTATTCTCAAGAAACAGACATTGTTTGCCTTTAAATTGATTATTAAAAACTCCTACTTTTTAATTATGTTACCAGTAATAGTTACATTTCCTAGAAATACAAAGAAATCTGACACTACCCACAACTTAAACGCAACTTGCAAAAGTAACAATGAAAAAATACAGTTCATCACGCAGAAAGCTTATGTCCCTAAATATCGGAGATGTCCAATGGATCAGGAAATGAGTGCCTATATATAGCGGTTACACTACTTACACTAGAGACTTTTCCTGTCAAAGTTGTTTCAGTTTACACAAATCATAAAACTGCTGCAAGCATTAGGCCTTGTAAGTATTGTAAGTAAACGCGAGCAACTAAGCGTAAAAAACAGTACTGAGAAACATGTTTCCCAATACCAAGGACAAAGAGATAGGAACTTGAACCAACAGAGAAGTGGCTTCCACGTGTTTTTTAGAAGTCCTGACTGGGAGCTACTCCCTGTCACTGCTCTACAACATTCCTTCTCCAGAGCCCAAGACTTGAACATGAGAAGTCCTACATGCATCCAAGGCTGAAATGGGAAAAATCACAACAGGTGTACTTTTTTTTTTTAAATACAGACAAGTGGAGTGGAGAGAACGTTCCCAAGAATTTGAACCTTCTGCTACTCAAAAGTTGGAACAAGTCTGTTACTGTAGATTTAACTTTATTAGACTTGGCAGCAAACACCAGCGTTCATGAGGATGGAGATTCTTCAAAAGGATACTGAAAAGCAGCTGTTGCAAATGGGAAGGCAAGCAGTAGGATGTTACCGTACTAAAGTCCATCTCAGGTTGCTGGGGCATAAATTCCTTTCCTCCAGTCCCATGAGATAGGAAGTGCATTTCTTTACTCTGAACTTGGTCTTTTATTGATGCTGCCACTAACATCCTTGGAGAGCGAGTTACTGTCGCCTATTGACTGTATTCTTTTGCCTTTAGAGGCTCACTGGGCCCTCGTTTACCTAAGGTAGTTACTGAGATTTCCTCTTGCTGTTGTGTTTACATTAATTGTATATTGATTCAGTTTAACTGCTTAATATGGGTTTCCCCAGGAGACATATATATCTCTAGTTTTCCTGTAACATACCAAGCATTTACGTAAAACGCTCCTGGCTCGTATTTTTTTCTCCTGCTCAATTGTTTTTGTTAGATGACTATTTCTATCACTTTTGAACTTGCAGACAGTCTAGGGTTGTTATTTTTCTCTGTCTTTCTGACGTTTAGCAGCATCAAGACATGCTTATTCCTTCTGTCAAGAAGAATACCAACAACTAAGCCCTCTCCTCTACAAGACAGAGACAGAGGTGAGATGAGAAATTGCCAGGAAAGTCAATACAAATTGTAGGTTGTAGAGCTAAAGATTTAAGACAGTGACTACAGGTCTTCTGCACTTCACACAATAGGACAATAAGAAAAGCCCTTGAACAGTGTTTGCTTCTGAATTGCAGATTTCTAAGCATTCACAAGTTCTAAACTAACTGATTTCACGCAATTTCTAAATTTTAGTTTTTAATACAGGATTAGAGAGTTTACAGATTGCAGGCCCTCATTCCCACTCTAACTTTGAAAGTAGAGGGACTTGCAGAGACCTCAGCATATGCAATGTTTAAGGGCTTATCAATAGAGGAAACTCTGCAGGTCCTCCCCTCCTAGACAAATCATACAGTTACTGAAAGACTGACTTAGTCCTAACTCAGAACAGCACCCAGAGCACAAACACAGCGCATTCAGCTGCTGCAAATATTTAATTTCTCATACACATGACAAGCTCAGAGCTGTCCTAGGAACAAGCACGAAGGTGTATACGCAAGTTAAGCAGGTATGAATCTAGTTGCATTTAGAAACAGCAAAGTATAAAGTTTTTCTAGTTTGCAAACATAGAAAAGTCATCTCACACTTCTTAACAGGGATCTTGTAGAGTGTGCATACACACAGACATCACTCAAGAGCATGCTTTGCAAATTAAGGATCCAGCAAGTCAGAAAATAAGGTGTGAAAATGTGGGACTGTGGGGACACTGAAGAAAAACTAAAACATCTACACAGCCCCTCGGTTCTACAAACAGTTTCACTCAGCCAACACATAACCCACCACAGCTGCAGATATGCAACTTGGAATAGAGTCCCACCATAACTGAAAGACAAAAGTAGGTGTGAAAACAGCAAGTGCCAGACACTGTAAAAACAGCACTTCTTCCAGCCAGGTACCACATACTTGCAGCCCACCTACCCCACAAACAACATATCACGATCCGTAGGCTTCTGCCTAGTCAGACACACACATCCCACCACCATGCCTGCCTCAGTCTCCTTCTGCTTCCCTGTTTTTTTTTTTTTTACATAGAAACAAAAGCATTTTTTGTGTGCATATATATATAAAAACAAAACAACACACACACCCACACGCTACACTTCTACCATAACCACCTACCTTCCCATCACCTACAACCTATTCACCTTACAAGGGCAGTTCTTTCCTCTGCGTTTCCTCTTAAACTGAAACTATCTCTTCAAAGCTTCAGCCTTCAAAATTCACACTCTCTCTTTGGGAGTTGGGAAGGAGCAGCTTGCCCTCAGAAGCCCCAAGTCACTCACACACAATTTTGTGCTACCACCTGCTACCACCCAGTCTGATCACACTAAAAAGACACTTCAGAAGTTCAGAGGGGCAACGCTGAATGCCACTTAACATTCTGCACAACCACCAGCTAAAACTTTTCTCTATACAGAACTATAAGGTTGAAGTCTATGCTCTGTGTGATACACTGCAAAACACAGGGACTTTGAAGAGGGCAGAGATCTGCTGTTGTGTTTAGGTGTCATTAACACCTCATTAAAAGCAGGTGAACAAAAAGTAGCTTGGCTGAAAATTTTACCAAGACCACATTGGTAGGATCCAACTTAAAATAAATGCCTTTGGGAACATGAAGGGGTTTGTTCAAGTATTGCATTCAATTCAGACATACACTAAGGAGATAAACAAAAATGAACATTTTTCTTCTGTAACACAACAATATCAAAATGAAATAGTAGCATTTCCAAAACATAATTAGGTCTTCTAAAAAGCACACGTCTGGAGCCCTATAAAAACACCACAGGCATACAGATTTATTTTTCATTCAGGAAACTGTTTACTCATTGTTTTTCTCCACACCTCCTCCTTAAGTTCTCCTCTTTAAAGACAATCTGTGTGTCACACAGTAATTCCTTGTTCACCATTACTTCCTAAGCAAATCTAATCACAGATATTCATTTGTACCAGTTAAATTCCTGAACATGTTCCCTCCTGTCAAGAGGACGGGGTCAGACTCTTCTCAGTGGTGCCCAGCGACAGGACAAAGGGCAATGGGCACAAACTGGAACACAGGCAGTTCCACCTGAACAGGAGGAGGAACTTCTTTACTGTGAAGGTAACAGAGCACTGGAACAGGCTGCCCAGAGAGGTTGTGGAGTCTCCTTCTCTGGAGATATTCAAATCCCGCCTGGATGCATTCCTGTGCAACCTGCTCTAGGCTAACCTGCTTTAGCAGGGGGGTTGGACTAGATGATCTCTAGAGGTCCCTTCCAACCCCTACCATTCTATGATTCTATGATTGTATTCTTTAATACTTATGTAAAATGCACAACAAGTAGCCACCTTAAGTGAGTTTCTGTATAATTGGGGATGAGGGGATCTTTCTATTATCCTACATGGTGAGACATGCAGTTTCTACAATTCTACTTCACCATGCATTTTTTTTCTTGTCTATCACAATGNTCTATGATTGTATTCTTTAATACTTATGTAAAATGCACAACAAGTAGCCACCTTAAGTGAGTTTCTGTATAATTGGGGATGAGGGGATCTTTCTATTATCCTACATGGTGAGACATGCAGTTTCTACAATTCTACTTCACCATGCACTTTTTTTCTTGTCTATCACAATGCATCAGTTCCATACTGGTTCATGTCCACATGAGTGCCTCACAGTATTTCTATTTTTGAAAGTTTTTTTTACCATACTATCTGTAGTAAGTTACACTGAAATTTAGCAAAACGAGCATAAAACCCCTGCCTACAAGGTATATCAACAAAACTGGAATACAATTGATAGTAGCCAGTTGGTATCACCTGCCCCCTATTGCTTGCATCTAAACACAGAATGGTTACTGTGTTGAGTCATTCCACAGGCAGCGTTTTAGAACCCACAATACACAGATACATTGCAGTAAGCCCAGTAAAGACAACAAAGCGTTCTCTAAATGGAAGGAAAGCACAGAAGAGGAATTGAGCAAATAAGTATGGTTAGTTTTACGTATGCTCACTATTACCTTGTGCTATTGCTCAATAGATTTCAAAGCTAACATCAGACATTATAAACAAAATGTCACTGAACTTCAGTATAGAGAAAGTTAATGTTAATTAAAAGTTAAATTAATTGGANAATACACAGATACGTTGCAGTAAGCCCAGGAAAGACAACAAAGCGTTCTCTAAATGGAAGGAAAGCACAGAAGAGGAATTGAGCAAATAAGTATGGTTAGTTTTATGTATGCTCACTATTACCTTGTGCTATTGCTCAATAGCTTTCAAAGCTAACATCAGACATTATAAACAAAATGTCACTGAACTTCAGTATAGAGAAAGTTAATGTTAATTAAAAGTTAAATTAATTGGAAAAATACACAATTGAAGTGTTTTTTAGGGTAACTTCCTAAGAGGATAAATAACAAGCATAGGAACAACAAATAGCTTGTGTTTATTTATGTAAGTTGAATTCTATCTTTCAGATGGCATTACCCTGTGGTGGTGATAATGCAGGATCTTTTATCACAACAGAACCTCCAGGGGCACCAACACTCAACACTCATACAGCCAGAAAAAAAAAAATCATAACTATGCCCCATCATACCTTCTCCAGAAAGCTTTGCTTTCTTTACAGAACCAAGTGGTATCTCTCCATCAGCTCACCCAGGATTTTGCAAGTATATAAAACCTACTGATTGCTTGACAGAAACGTGAAGCGATAAAAACTCCATTTAGGTTACATTTGAATACATTTAACCTCACGATGAACACTAGCTGTAAGATCAGACCATCTTCACTACCCAGACCTGCAATCCATCCTGTCACCCCCATATTTCTGACTGTCATCTTTTCAGCTTCAATTGTTTTAAGGGGTTCCCAGTACTTGCACACAAGTGCCTGATTTGAGGTTGGAACCTGAACATTGCATCTCTGAAGTAGATTTATTATGATTTCACATTTATTTGAACACTTATGAAAAACAGTACTGAAAACTGTACCTTTTCCAGTTCCATAGAAGAACTGGCAGCAATTATTTTAGGTCCAGCTTGCCTTTAATAGTAATCTCGTGTATGAAAAAAGGACAAAAGTAACTTGCAACAGGTTATTTTAATAACAAAAAAATCATTTCATCATTGATCATTATACATATCATATTGCAGCATGGGATCATACATAATACCAGCATGAGAGAACCTGTAATAGGAATATGAGTGCACTGCTCAGGGGTTTAGTGTGTAGAGAGAATACCTGTAATGAAAAAGGTGAAAAAAATCACAGAAAAAATGCCACAATTAGGGACACCTTTTGAAGTGAAAGAAAAAAAGACTCAGAAAGTGGGATATTTAAGTACTTTTAAATGTGTTTGAAACATCTATATCCTGCTCAAGTCCCGGTTTTCAATGAGAGATCACAGATGAAAAGGGGACAGAAAAAAATTTAAATGAACAATTGGGGGAGTACTTAAAAATCAGGAACATTTGAGGGAATTGAGGGAAAAGTAGTTAACAGAACTCCTGGCTACAAAGGTTGAAGATGGCTTTGACATACAATAGTAGTGTTGAAATAGCTGTAATTTCATCTGTATCTTTCATACAAAATCCTGTGCCAAGACAATGTTATTGTCTAATAGCTAAAATATATACATCTCCAGAAATACAGGCACAATATTTGCTTTAAACTCATTTAACGTTCCAAGAAAGTGCCACAATTACTCATAGCAATCATACAAGAGATACTGCAATGTCAAATTAGTGAAACAATACATATCTGACAGCAGGTCGAGGGAGGTGATCCTCCCCCTCTACTCTGCCCTGGTGAGGCCGCATCTGGAGTACTGTGTCCAGTTCTGGGCTCCCCAGTACAAGAGAGACAGGGAACTACTGGAGAGAGTCCAGCGGAGGGCCACAAAGTTGATTAGGGGAGTGGAGCATCTCTCATATGAGGAAAGGCTGAGAGAGCTGGGTCTGTTCAGCCTGGAAAAGAGAAGGCTGAGAGGAGATCTGATCAATGCTTACAAATATCTAAAGGGTGGATGTCAAGAGGACGGGGTCAGACTCTTCTCAGTGGTGCCCAGCGACAGGACAAGGGGCAATGGGCACAAACTGGAACACAGGAAGTTCCACCTGAACATGAGGAGGAACTTCTTTACTGTGAGGGTGACAGAGCACTGGAACAGGCTGCCCAGAGAGGTTGTGGAGTCTCCTTCTCTGGAGATATTCAAAACCCGCCTGGATGCATTCCTGTGCAACCTGCTCTAGGCTAACCTGCTTTAGCAGGGGGGTTGGACTAGATGATCTCTAGAGGTCCCTTCCAACCCCTACCATTCTATGATTCTATTTATTATTCCAGCTTCAAATATTATCTCACTTACTTGCTTCACGAAAAACGTAGCTTAGATACTGTACGCACCCATATTTTTCAACAGGTATTTAATTTAAAATGTGCCTTGCCTTCATTAGAATACAACAGAGGCACGAAGTGCATAATCTACAATTCTTATAAGGCAAAGGGCATCTCAGAAAGACATATTTCAATACCAAATTGAGCTGGAAGAAAACGTGTCAGTTCAATTCACAAAAGCCAAGACTTCATTTTAACTTACTTACATCAATGCTCCACGAAGAAGACTTAAGAATAGATGGGACATAATTTTACAGATACAACAATAAATCTACCAGTAAAAAACCTAGATTCTCAAATACTAAGCATTCAAAACTGGCTCTTATGGCATTAATTACCAGTAAATTTTAGAAGGTCTAGGCTCTTTGCAATTGTGCCCCTACTGTAAATTATGACATCTTTAATATAACTTCTCCACAGACCTCAGGGTCTTGGAGGTACTTAATATCAGAGTTGAAAACTTCACCAGTAAAGCAAGCAACAATTTCAAGTGGTGATATCCAGCATTGTCCATGGTACCACTCTCCTGTTTAAAAATAAAAAATCAAGTATGAGTAATAGGAAGCAAGAAAACTAGTATTTTAATGTGGGTTAAGGAAACACTGTCCAACTGAATCCATAAATAAGATTCCTTCTTTCTTTCGCATAAAGAGCTCATCATTTTAATTCCCTAAAACACCAAAACCAGTCAACTAAGAAGTGAAATTCAGTACTATTTCAGAAAATCATCTTGTGATGAGTTGATTGATTTCTCCCTCATCTATCCTTCCCACGTTGATTTGTAGATCTCACATGTTGCAGACCAGCTGATAAAGGTAACATCCCCAACTCTTCATAGTTACCCCACAGCCAGAACACCCGATGCAGATGTGACATTGACAACTGCTGCTAAATGGAGTTGTCCTGCCTCTGACACTACAAATCCACTTCAACTTGTCCCAGAGAACTAACGCAGTTTGTTTCCCAAATCAGTATCTTTGGAACACTTGCTCCTCTCTGAGGTTTAGAAATGAATGCCTAGACCTATGCAATTTGTTAGAGAGAGAAAGTTCTGCCTGATTTTTAGTAGAAAATAATCCAGTATGAGTTCAAAGCGTAAAAGAAAATGGATCAATAGCAAACATCTTCTAGCGTTATCCTATTGAAAACTGATTTACTAAATAGGCTATTTAAACATTCTGTATTTGTGTCTTATTTAAATTACACATTATTCCCATTCCCAGCATGGAATGAAATGTAACCCTGCATAACTTCACAAAATACATTCACAGCCTGTAAAAAAGTATGTTCTGTGGCCATGATGCTCATCCTACATTTACTGCTCTGATTTTATTTTACATGCTTCTGTAGGCTAGCAGTTTTGTGTCTTCAGTGACTGAATGAACTGTTTAGTTCAATTAATCTCTCATTTGATCAGTCATAAGGCCTTAAAAGACAAATGTCTCACTCCCTAGCAGAGGTGCACTGACATTAAATCTAGGGAGGTAGGAAAAAAAAAAGCACTTGACTATACTCACAGCTCTTCAGTATACTCACCTACAGTTCTCAGGTGAATACGCACCATGTACTCTGAGCTATTCTGACATATCCCCTCTGAAAACCTATTTCTCCTGAAATTATTTTAGTGTCTGATAATTAACTTTTTGGGTGCTTAACCATCATGTTGTCTCATCTTCCAGGTGTTATGCTTTCAAAATGGCATTAAACTCAGGGGATCAAGCATCAGTGACTATACAAATGCCACATTGCTCCTTTCAGGCTGGCAAGCACATACAGGTCTACGTTTGGAAGCAATGGATTTTCTTGCTGTGTAGTACGTATAATTCTGTGATAGGAAATAGCACTTAACACAGCCTGAAGAGAGTTTAGAAGGGTACTGAAACCTAAACCAGGGAAGGCTTCGAAATAAACAAGTCTCTCAGTTGAAGACCTTGATTTTTTGCCTTGTTTTTGGTAAATAAATAAAAATTGCAGGAGCTATGGAAACCAAACTTCACAATGTGTGACCAGAAGAGGAAAGAAGTTCTTGGAAGCTGATTGGAAAACGCATATTTTTTAAAAAAAAAATCTCTTAGATTTAAAGATGAGACAGAACCTGGAATAAGAACACAGAACACCACATCTGTAATCCTAGCTCTGCAAGCATTATCATGTGGCCTTTGTAAAGTCATTTAACCCTGAGTCAGAAAGGCAGCTTTACTCTCTGGGTACCAACACAAGATTTTAACTTAGCCTGAATTTGAGCAGAGCACATACAATGCATTCAGTATGTCATTATACTGTCCCAGAGTTTCAAGCAATGTTATATTGTGCACATTCTGACTGTTGGAAGAATATGAGGAAAAAAGCAGTCCCAAAAGACTGATATTTTAAATGCATATTTAGCACCACTAGACTCACATATTAGAGAAAACATCTCACAAAGAACAGCTCTATTGAAATTCTAGTCACAGTTCACATTAAGACAGCTTATTGTTTTCTGTTCAATAAAAGAATTACTTCAACTCAGGAACTGTTTGTAAATTTAAATAGTATTCCTTTACAGAAGCTTTTTATTATTATTACAAGTGTAGGTCTTGACAAAGACTAAACTGCAGTGTTCAATACTTTTTTCCCCTCCTCTTTCCATTGGGAACAGAGAGTGCTAATGGCAAGGCAGAGACAGAGGTATTAGAGAAGTCTGCAATTGTGTCACTCCAGAATTTGTTTTTGCCTCTATTCTCCAAGCTGTGCCCTTTTAATAAAATATTAGCTATATGCCTGTATAATCATGATTATGTGATATGACATTTCCTTCCAACAAATACATAGCCCACTGAAGACACCCGTACAGCCTGTAGGCTGCTTATGAGAACCAGACTTTGTTTCCAGTGCTGCCAGGTTACTGAAAATAGGTGCAGATTTAACAAAAACAAACATTCACTCTCTTCACAGAGGCAACAGATAATTTACCAAGTAACATGAACATTGGAATAGATTTAGCTCCTTCTACAGTGTAAACAATAACTGAGTTACAATCTCTGTAAAGATTTAGGAAGGACTTTGAAGACCAGTAGAAACGCATGACAAACATCCATTTATGCCAAGTCTAGTAGACAAACTATCCGCTCCCTATTAACTGTTAAAAGCTGAACAGGTTGATACACTGCATCACCTATTATGCACATCTTTTTTCCCCCCTCTTCCAAGAAAGAAAAGAAGGAGGACAGACTCAAACAATTCCTGTGTAATTCCTAAGTCCAGAAATATGAACATGCATTGTCTATTCTCTTGTGAACAACAGATTTCGACAAAGCAGTTCTATGACATATTACAAGAAATACGATGAAATGAATTGCCTTTTATAAGCTATTATGACTATATGGATTCTTACTTTATTACCTGAAAGTAAACTATAGCTCAAAAAGGTAACAGAAAAGAAAATTAGTCTAGGAATAAAGGAAGCATCTCCCAAAGGTATTACTGGTTCATCAACACAGAATAAACTACTAGGTTACTAGGTAAAAACAAGCTCTAAAACTTCAGCTCACTACAAAGTAAACACAGCATCCCAAGGGAGGCAGAGCGAATTACCCTACTGAATTTTATAAAAGTCTTATGTTTTCCATAGTATTCTCTGAAAAGGAAACGGTTTTCAGTAACACTTAATCCCGTAACTTTGCAATTAGTAATAATGCCAACTAATGGAAAACAGTATAAAAACATTTAAGCACACAAGTTAAACCACTGTCTTTCTATTAGCAGCTTTTATACAGTTTTACACTCATCCTTCAGAGATGTACAACACATGCACCAGATCACCACTAAAAAAGTGTATAAAGTAAAAAATGGAACATAAGGACATACTAGTACTTCGTTGCATTTAGTTGAGAGGGGGAGTATGCTTGCTTTTTTAAGATCCAATAATGTAATTACAAAGGTAAAAAGTTTAAACATAGCATCTTTGCTAAAAAATACTCACAACTCTTATCGTGATAACATACAACGCAAATATGCTGACTGGATGGCAACAGCAGATCGAGTTTTCCCAAACCTATAGTTTTCTCATACCTCATTCAAATGTATGTTCTTAGTTTCACAGTTCACACACGTAGCTCAATTTTTAAAATTAGAACAATAAAATACTTCAATTATACTGTAAGTCTTATCAGTAGGACTAAGTGCAACTTTTTTCAAAAAGCTTTCGGAAGTTTTATTTAAAGTTCCTTGTAAAATACAACCATATTATGAAATTGTTTTTGTTCTAAGGTATAGAGCTTTATGCCAACTCAAATGTTTGGAATTATAGCCAACAACTCCATTCTGTTTGTAGTACACACTTTCTGACACATTCAATTTCTACTTTAATTAATCAATTTTATTTTAATTTTTTCTGGGGAACGGAGCGGTCAGATTTATTATGAAGGTGGACTCCAAAGGCAATATTATTTTAGCTCTAACAGGTGAATAAACCAATATCAAACATAAACCATTTCCTTAAACCATAAGCAGCTAACTGCACTTGGAGAAAATAGATCTGAAAAGCAGAAGAGTTCAGAGGGGAGTAACAGCCTCATTCCATGAACAAAAAGGCTGTATAACACAGAAAGAAAACAGATCACTATTTCTAAAAATCTGCTTAGATTCTAGAACACACCAGTAGCCAAAATCATATAAAATTATACTTTAGCCTTGATCCATCAAATAATTTTAGTACTCTTGTCCTAGTTTGACCAAATGCAGTATTGCATCCCATACACACCATGCTCAATGTAGGGTTGAGGCATCATGAGGGACAGTAAATATTCCTTACTCCAGTTATGACTATTTTGAGTAAAAAAAGAAGTGGAAGGACTATAAACTGGTAAATAACATTTATCTGTTTTATCATATTCATGTGTGATTTAGTAGAAATAAGCAAAGGTATCAGAAAAAACCAGCATGAAATCAAACTTCAATATTGTTACAACATCTCAACATTTTATACATCACAACTTCAAAATGCACTCTCAGAACCTCAAAACAGTTAGACACAAAGTAATTCTACACATCAGTAAGATGAAGCCACTTCTGGATTGGAATACAGCAGCAATTCAGCAACACACATCACTTTTAATGACAGGACCTAAAAAAAATTACTGTTATTCATTTCAAATTGCTGTAGATAATTACAGAACTTAATTGCAGAGCTGGAAATACTCCAGATATGAAAGGTGTTAATACCTTTCATCTTACAAAAAGTGACATGCTCTCTAATGATTCTGAGTATTATCCACAAGGCTTTTTCATGCAGTATCTTCTAGCACTACGATAAGGCACAAATTTATGGCCAATCTGAAGAGAAGAACAAGGCATCTCATGACAATATCATTACCAATTGTGAGGAGAATTTACTTTAAGGTGTTCCGCCTAAGTAGATGAAAAATCTAAACGCTTGCGTGGATAACTGCATTGCAGCATAGAGTACACAGGCAGGTTACAATGCCTTTCTAGGATACTTAAGTAATTACAGCCTTAAAGTGAAAAAGCAAAATGCCATCAACAACGTGGAATTNTTTACTTTAAGGTGTTCCGCCTAAGTAGATGAAAAATCTAAACGCTTGCGTGGATAACTGCATTGCAGCATAGAGTACACAGGCAGGTTACAATGCTTTTCTAGGATACTTAAGTAATTACAGCCTTAAAGTGAAAAAGCAAAATGCCATCAACATCGTGGAATTACATGCAGCTTTTCCTGGGTTTTTTGGGATTTGTTTTCTTTCATTTGGCTTTAAGATGAATTAATCCCACAGACTTCCAAATCACTCAGCGTATTCAGAAGACATCACTAAAATACAATATCAAACAGTGTCAGAGGAATAGACTACTGCAAAATATTAAGTCCAAGAATAAGATTATACATCAGACTTGCATTTGCTGTCCTAGCTGCACGATCCCAGCAACACTACTCAGCTTACGCTGAAAATATGCAACTTGAAATGGTCTTTACATTCCCTGTCATGATGGAAAACCATTTACGTCTGTTTATTCTTTTGAAAAAAAAAAAGAAAGATTGGAAGCACCAAAATTCATTATTCTCCCATGCTTCCTTCAAACTTGTATCATAACTCTGAACAACATTATCCAACTAATAACATGCTGGTATGTTACAGTAATACAGTCTTTCTTTGGTCATGCTCTTATGAGCTGTAATAGCAGTACAGAGATGTTCCGATAGTAAAAAAAAAAACACACACAAAAAGCCCACAAAGAAACTATGCACTGAAGCCAAACAGTGGTAGAAAAATACTCTGGGATTTCATGAGGTTTGGAATTTAAACCAATTGTTTCACAAATAAGAAACATTAAGCTTTGTACTTATGGCCGGTTAGTTGTTCCAAGCAGCTATCAGATATAGCAAATTTAAGTAAAGAAGTTTGGTTTGAAAGTAATACCGAAGGAGGCAAACGAAAGTTTGAGGCTTAACATTCCAGCATTTAGAACAGCCGAAGTATAAACAAAACACACAAAAACGCAGGAAGTGATAGGTTGCAAACTCTAGCCTTTAAATTAGGAAACAAGTGAGTTAATGAATATCCTGCCTCATTTGGGGCAGAGAATGGCAGTTTGCTCAGTGAGCAGCAATTCAGTATTTTGGTTCATTGATGTTGAACCGAAATGACTCAACTTTATTTACTGCACACTGTTTAAAACAGTACTCTTGCAGTAGTTAATTTTTCTTTAGCATTCATCAGTATTCTATCCTACAGTTCCACAAGCATGGATTAGTATTGAGTTCTCATCATTGTCCCGTGAGGTGAGGGTTTGACATTAAAAATGAGACTATGCTTTGACTTCTCATCCCATTCATTTTAACTTTTCAAGTAAGATTTCACAAGCCTGAACACCCAGCCCGGCTTGATCACCAAAGGATATGCACTCAGGACTGAATGAAGAAGTACGGGATTGTGTAATTAGAGCAGTCCATGCTGCAGTCACACTTCACACAG
>VZSC01006098.1:686515-712353 GCA_013398225.1 Steatornis caripensis | reverse complement strand
CACTTCGTGAAACACTCAAGAGGGATGTTAGGTTGGAATTCTGACTGTAGCCTGATAGAGAAACCAAAGAACAGCAATAGCAAACCATCACAGCAGAGTTAGAACACCCTTCAGGCGTTTTCACAGATTTTTGACTATTACTATTTTTCTACTACCAACCATCTCAAAACTCTTACCTATCTCCCAGTTCCTGTATGATCTTCATCTCATTCAATCCTTACTGGCTCCCATTCTATTGCTTATCCATATCCTCAATTCTGATCGCCATTAGATTTTTCATACAAGTCCTCAGTCTTTTTTCCTAAGCCTGTTTCGGTTCCCCTTTTTGTAGTTTTCCTTACTTTCTTCCTCAGACTCTTTAGTTGCACTATTCTTGTACCACATCTTTTTCCCCTGTGGTTCTGATTACAGGTTTCTTTTTTAATCTCAGTATCCAGTCTTAACAGGCAGGACTGATAGTACCAGCTATAGCTTTATTTATTACGTAGCATAAAAGCCACAGGTTATGGTGACTGGTTTCTAAAGTCTCTCTCATCCCTCCCGATACAGAGAACATTGTATTTATTAAGGTGGAATTATGTTCCATGTATTAGTGAATTAATTGTGGAAATCACTGTGGAAACAGGACTGCTACACATTACGATGCGTTTTAACAGTTTCACATTTCTTTTCAAGATATTAGGAGCCACGCTAACAGCACAGAGACTGCCTCAGACTATTCCCTCCTACTGGAGTCCTGAAAGTAACTGAAGTACAGAGGCAGGGCCAAACATTAAACAGCACAAGCTGTAAAAAGAGTAAAAGTTGAAAAAGAGTAAATAGGAGTTTGCCCTTTCAGATACTGATTGAAATTTAACTATATTCCAGCTATGTCAAAGTTCTCTCAGCAACTTTCAAGGAAAACAAACATTTAACTAGACCTTCGCACTTCTAAGTTTTACAAGCAAAAACTTACACACATCTAAGTTTTTTATTGAAATCAATGAAAGCTACATACGTGGATCTAAGGGCAGATCTAGGCTCTTTATAGCTCAACAAGTTGGTGCTAATAAAAGAGCACGTAAATAGATACCCGAATTAGGTACAACATAAGCACTTCGTAGAAGAGAGGAGCATTTGAACAATATTAGTAATAGCTCCATTATGCCCTAGTAAACTAGTGTTGCAACAGATTATTTAAGACTTCTCTGATGAGTGACAGCCCATCTTTTGGATTTCTTGTGCAGATGGTAAATCCGTAATACTCAGATACTATTAACTTTAGTGTTTTTTAACATAAACTGACTGGAACAAGTTATAATCTTTTTTTGCTCAATCACCATACAGTTGAAAAACTGACCAATGCAAGACATCAGGTAGAGACAGAAGACTGATGCAAGGATCCTAGTTTCATTTTCAGTTCTAAAACATGGAAACTCATCTCTGAGAGCAGGAAACAGTCTAGCCAATAAAGTAACTTTTCAAAGATCTAGCTAGAAGACAGAATGATCGGCTATACATTAATAATGCCATTAGAACAATTTTGTTCCAAAAAAGACTATTTTCACACTTTGTGAAATAGAGGTCTCATATTCTCTATCTAATGACACAACATTTTACTCTGTGTACTATGCATACTTCTCTGCTCGACACGTAAACTCATTTAGCATACACCAGGACACATACACCAGCATTACATACAGATTTCTACAGAGTAGCTGAATTTAGCGCTATACCCATTTTTAATTCCCCCTGCCCTGTATTTTCTTGTACAGAGGAAACTTCTTGCTGTTCAACACTTACACGTTCACAGCAGTGACTGTTATGCCTTAGTTAACACTCAGATGTAGGTTTATGGGAACGTTCTAGTAAATACGGAGCAAGTAATTTTTTGCCAATTATTTATCACTGTAAAGATGGAAAGAATGATAATACAGAGCTCTACTGCATATTACTTTTAATGATTTGCCTAAAATTTTATTGTCAACCTNAAAGCAAAATGCCATCAACAACGTGGAATTACATGCAGCTTTTCCTGGGTTTTTTGGGATTTGTTGTTGTGAAATCACATGTCACATGACAACGAAAGGGATTGTTCATAAAAGTTCTTTGCAATGCTAAGAGCCTGAAATACTCTAGCTAAAGAAAACAATATGTACTGCATGTATCTGCAAAACACACCCATCTGAAAGTAAAGGCATTTACAAAATTGGAACACAAGGGGGATTAACAAAAGATAACATTGGAGAGCAGTCTCTGATCAATGAGTCATCCAAACTACTATTCTGAACCTAGTTTCTAGCAATTATCATTGTATCACCTACACATCCTGCTTTGGTCACGTGCTACATTCCTATTCTCTGGCTGAGGGAATAAATGTATTTTTTTAGATTCATATTGCTGTTAGGGGACTACACACAGGGGAGAAACTTTGTAGTGGGGCATGCTGTCATCAATGAATTCACATGTTTTGCTGTGGCATGAAACATAAGGAGCTTTAAGAGGAACTTCTTCCAGGCGCTGTGTAGTCAACGTTCTGTAACCCATACATAATAAAGAAAAACAAACTATGTTTCATGTGCATAGTATTGATACTTAATTCTGATTTGTCTGACCAAATCAACTTGAGGCTGAATGTATATGGACAAAAGGAAGCAACAATTATGAGGTGCAACTGCAATTTCTCTGTGCTGCTTAGACAAGTCCTCCCAGGACAACTCAAATCAATCTATCGGATCTTACACATCATTCACATTTGCACATCCCATCACATCCTCCCTGTAAAGCCTCAGAGAAGAGAGTCTGTTATGAAAAAATAAATTGTGTGTCCTGTATGCCCAACGGAAATGGAATCAAATTGAACAGGTAGAAAAACAACTTTAAAAAAAACACAAGAAATAAAATGTACAATAAAGTCTCCGGTACGTTTCTACATACCGGTTAAAACTCATTGAATAGTAATGGTGATGTCCAAAAGGCCGAAGTAGGGGAAAACGGCTCTGGGATTGAATCTGCTACTCCTTGATGTTGAAATAAATGGTCAATATCTTAGCTTCACTGACATCAGTAGAACAGCTCCTATTGACCTATGCAGAGCATGGATTTTACCCATTTAGTCCAATAGCACATTAGGTCCTATTTGTCTTTAAGAACTTCACTAAAAGGATTACCAAAAACAATTAAAGTAGCTTGGCTACAGCCACGTTAAAGATGAAGCGTGGATGTATCTGACATGTCTGCAAAGCTAGATAAAGCCTAATGTTATAGGAACCAAAACCAGCACAATTGAGCAATAATATCAGAGATAAGAGCAAAATTTGAGTCGCCACACTTTGAGGGAAGGAGCAATTAAAAAAAAAAATCAAAGTGTCTAAGAAACAGCTTTGTTAATCCATACATCAGACTTCTAAAGAAGAGAAGAAGTGGCTTTTACTCCACACAGATAAGATCAGTTTATGTAGGAAACCAGCTATTAAAAGAATAATATACTGACATCATCTTAGACATGTGAATACTACTCTGAATAATATTTCAGGGAACTAACCCATGCTATGCTGTTTTGCATAGGAAACAGTTCTCAGAAACCGAAACATATCCCACTCCTTTTATCTATCATTATTTTTTGTTTGAATGACAATGCCATTTCTTTATAGCAAGGATATACTCTTCTCAGAACGTTTCTCATTAAAGTATGCCTGAGTGCTGGCCCAAAAAGGGAATTAAAAACTAAATTAACTGACTGAAGTTCACTTCTTATTTTGTTGTTTGTGTTTATTTCTAATAGATTAGCCACCTTTATCATCCTCAAAACAGTATCATGATCTCTGCACTATTTGAAAAATAACTTTTATGTATAGTACATTATTGTGGAGTTTTGTGTAAGAACCGAAAGAATAATTGCCTCGATGGATTGTGCAGTTATTTGTGTGATCTCAGTAGGAACAGGCTGAACATTCAACAAAGACAAAATTAAACTCTATCTTCTGATTGAGCTAACAAGCATATTTTAACATATCATAACTGTAAATAACATCTTCGACAATCCATCACAAACGCACTATCAGATTCAGCAAGTTGCAGATAAAGTAATTTCTAGTGATGACTGCATGCATTCACTAAGAAAAACAAATGCAGTACAATGTTACTGAATACCGACGACGATTCAGTAGAACATAAATATTTTTACGTGATGTGCTATAAGAAGGGAAAAAAGGATTTCATTATGTCACATTACCAGACTTTCGTAAATACTTCCATCACTTCAATTAGGACTATTTATTTTGATAAGATATTATGCTGCAAGCCAGTGCTGCTACAGCAGCTAAATTTACCACAGAAAAGATTTCTACCTTGGTACCTGAAAGCACTTTCATCCATTCAGAGCACTAACTGGTTAAGAACGATAAGAACATTCTTACAAAACTGTAGTTGCTTACTCAAGTAACCCTGTTTCTACTCGTTCTCGATGAGTGTGCTCAAATTAAGCTATTGTACTGCAGTTGGATAACTAAAAGCCCCAACTCCATCATTTACCTACAGCAATTTATTCAAGGTTTCATCATCATGCTGCTTTGAAGCTGCAAATGAAAGAGTTTACATTTAATGAAGACCATCTGAAGTGTCCCTATTGCAGCTGCAGGCTCTGTAGCAACTGCCATGCAGGAGGCAATATGCTGTATTGTAATGCAGATTTGCTTAAGAGTGCATCTGCAGCAACAAGATCATTTCCCATGGTCTTCACTGTATTTCTTCTATTATTCATGGAACACAATGTAAATGAAACTATAAATTTTGCCACATACTAAATGTAGAAAGAAGATAATGGAAATTGTGAATTATGAATGAATCACTGTTATTGTGATTCCTCAAGGATTTTGATGTAGATTATTACATACAAAAGCACTGTAGCTAAACTTCCGTATATTGATCTTGAAAAATGATTCTAAGTATATTATAATTAATACACAGAATTCATAGATTTGTTTTTCACAACAATGCCAAACAAAACTAACCGTCAAAGGCAATTACACATCAATGCTACCTAGGGGCAGGCAAGCATACTTGTATTTGGAATTACTGAATTGGGGAGAGAAAGACAATAGCTTGCAAAAATGTGTTTTCTAGCTACCCACATGTGTTCTTTCACATTTAAATAAGCCACAGGCAAACTTTGTGGAGTATTCTGTAGTGAGCACATTCAAACACCAAGAAATAAGCAGTAAGATGGGGCCTTTTTTTGTAGGGTGGCTGAAAACGAAATAGTTTCTTCAAATGAAAGAAGTGTTCTTCCACAAATTGCACAATCAAAAACCCTAAAAGTATGAAACTGTCTTTGCCAGTTTTTCATGAGATTACTCTTACTCTCCTATTAAGAATAATTATCTCAGGGAATAATTTCACTAATTTCTAAACATTATCAAACCAGAACGGTTCCTGACTATAATCATATCATTGAAACTGATCTAGCTATAGTCAACATGAGCAAAACACTAAACCTTCAGGCAAGTCTAAATCCCCACAAAATAAAAAGAGTAGGAAATGTACATTAAAATGAATTGGATATTAACGTTCTTACCCATTGGGAAACATCTGGAACTTCGTTCATTTCTCACAACCTGTTTCTAACTACAGAGTAACTGACTTGCTCTGTCACTCCTTTAAGTAGACTTGTTGACTTAAATACTTGTACAGAAGAAGGATGAACAAGATATTTCTTGATTTATTACTGCATACTCGTATGTTCCGTCCCAATCATATCTGCATATTTTTGTGCATTTTTGGACCAGAGATTTTAGTTGCCAGGCAAAATAGGCATCTCACGTTCCAGAGTTCGTTATTTGGGCATCATGGGAAGGGCCCCCAAGTCCTTCCCATTTTTTTCCACATTAGAATCCGCCCTAAAAAAGGCAACGCTTAAGCAGTGAAAGTGATGGATAACGATGAAATTGGCAGACTCACTTTATACTCAATGCAGCTTCTTTAGAATTGTGCTAAGGCATATGGTGTCAGCACAAAAAAAAGACTTCGAAATATTATCACTCTCCTACAGAAAAAAAACCAAGGATATGAAACCATGAGAGATCTTAACCTGAGCTGACTTCAAAGGACTGCAAAAGAAACCCCACCATAAAACCAGAATAAACAACTAGCAGTACTCTATTTCTTGAAAAGATTATAAAGAAAAAGAGAGGAAAACTCAAAAATGACCTAGTGAATTGTCTCAGGATGTATTTTTGGCGAAAGCATTCTGTATTTCCATATAGGACATCATCTACCTACCATAATTAGTACTTTGAGGATACAAGCAGAATCTGGTAATTTCTGCGACTTCTACTCTAGAACATCACGTTACTCATGTGTTTATGTTCCTGTCGGGATTTTGTTCCACTTCACACCAATACAGGACATTTAAAAAAAAAACACACCAAACCTACATAACACACTTACAATAACATATTACTACAAGAGTCTAAAAAAGAATTAAAACAAGTAGANATGAGAGTTCTTAACCTGAGCTGACTTCAAAGGACTGCAAAAGAAACCCCACCATAAAACCAGAATAAACAACTAGCAGTACTCTATTTCTTGAAAAGATTATAAAGAAAAAGAGAGGAAAACTCAAAAATGACCTAGTGAATTGTCTCAGGATGTATTTTTGGCGAAAGCATTCTGTATTTCCATATAGGACATCATCTACCTACCATAATTAGTACTTTGAGGATACAAGCAGAATCTGATAATTTCTGCGACTTCTACTCTAGAACATCACGTTACTCATGTGTTTATGTTCCTGTCGGGATTTTGTTCCACTTCACACCAATACAGGACATTTAAAAAAAACACACCAAACCTACATAACACACTTACAATAACATATTACTACAAGAGTCTAAAAAAGAATTAAAACAAGTAGAATTTCAGGATTAGTTATAGGATTCCAGTCACAGCATGAAAGACTTCAAAGAAAAAGTAGCATATATTTGTTAGCATATCACCACTAACCTGAAAAATCAAAGTTATTAAATCTATTTAAAGAGCCTTATATATAACAATACAGAACAACATGTTACTACTGTGCTGCAGGACCATGCTCAAACATATTGTAAAATTCACCTAGTCAGCTGCAATAGGAAAAGCCTGTGGACTCTAACAGATTTTCCGTAAAAAAAAACAAAGCCCAACGAGCTTAAGACCCACCAGCTCTAAACTGCCCTGTTCCCCTTGGTACGTAGAATTTGTAAAGCATATTAGCTACAAATGTAATTCATTCAAAATAATCCAGTTAGTGTTCATGTCGTAAAGTATTATGCAGAAATTGCGTGATTAACCTCCACCATAATGACAATTTAATTATTATTTTTATTTTTACAGGTGGCAAAACTGAGAGGTGAGTCAAGCTAGCGATTCAAGATAACAAGAAAACAATATCTTAAATGACTAAGAAACCACAAGTTCCTGGGCTCACAATATTATCATTACTCTGAAGCAGTATTTTTTTTTTAAGACAGACCCATATGAAGCTGAGGATTGATCTTGCATACTTTCGTATAAATAAGAATATCCTAAATATGTTGCAGCACAAACCATCGTGAAATACACAGTCATATAAACAAATACTACATGATAATGCATTATTCATAAAGGTTAAAATTAAATCTAATTTAGTAATAATTTATCTGTTAAAATGTACGCACCTCAATTATTTATAAATAAAGTAATATAAACTTATTTAATTAAATATAAACATAGTTTTGATTGACCAGGTAACTCTAGTATTAACGATTTATAGTATTTGGAGTGCTAGGGTTTTTTTATATAGAACTTTTTTGCATTTATTACATTAATATTGTATCATTCATATTACTTAATGTTTGAAATTACATTGTTATTTATAGAGAAAGACAGTTTCACTACCCTTTTGCATTGCAGTTTTGGAAAACCCCAGTAGTGTTAAGTCTAATTATCTATTTTTACTTCTCAAAAATACCTACTTTTGACCATAGTTGCTGTATAATTGCAACAACCTGCAATATGCAACGTGCAACACCTGGTCCTCAGTTTCTGACAACCTCTGTGACTGTGAGGGCAAACACTAAGGAGTAATTCTCAAGGTGCCAGGACAGAAGAATATGCCCACAGCACAAAGAGTTGATATTATCAAACGTGATAGTGGAACTGTATACCCAAATCCTCCCCAAAGAATTCTCAAGTCTGCTCAATCCCACAGACATCCATCCCATGCCACAAACTGTTTGCAGAACTTAGCTGCTACAGTTAGCACATACGCATCTTCTACACGCCCCATCTGCACTCTACTCACGTCTATTGTAATAGGTCTTCAGAGAGCATGGATGAAGGTGCTACACCATCTGTCAAAGCTGATACATAAGTGAGCCAACAAGGAGGCTTGCACTGCCAGCACAAGCTCAGCACTGCACGTCTCATACAAACCAAAGCCTGTACTGGAAACCATGTACCTTCCTAATAAACGCAGCTATTTTTGTAGCCCTTCTGCACAAGACTCCAACAATCTGTACAGTTTGGTAACCTAGCACACTAAAGAAAATCAAATGATGGCTTCCAAGCATCTTCAATGGCGTTTAACCAATCAGAGAGGAACTTTTTAGGTAGCAAAGTAATAGAAGCAGCAAGTCCTCATTATTTCCTCCCCATGGTATTCGTTACAGTTATAGAGGAAATGACTATATAGAACATGGATTATATATCACTGTATAAACACATCTTTTGATTTGGTATAGATGAACATACATTAGCTTTCACAAGAAACTCTTAAACAAGATGTTTGTTTACTTGCAAGGGCTCTTCTGAAGTTGAACTGGGATGAATTGGCAATTAAAGTTCAGAAACATCAGATGTAATTAAAAACATTTCCAAGTAGCTCTGAACATGGTTAAGTGATTCTCACCATATGAACTTTAAAGCTGTTGTGCAGAATAAAGAGACTAATTCTCTCTTTAAAAGAAACATTGGGTTTCTTACATCTCCAAACAGAGTTTTTGTTAATTCATACTTCTAGAACTGACTGCCCTGATGGCACAGTTGCTGTCCGTTTCCATTCCCATCACAGGATTTCGAGAAATGATTAACCTTATTTCAAAAAAGAATCCGACATCTTTATGAAGTCAATGCTATGCTAAAGTTACCCAAAAATAGGAATCCTAGGACCAAACAGTGAACTTAGTTTTGATTCTAAAGTGACAGTCAACTCAACAACCAGATAGACTAAATGCTCAAATCCAGACACTGTTCAGCTATGGCAAAACTCTTACTTTCTCCCAGTTTTGTTACTCATGCTGTTCTGTGCAACTGATCAGTTGCAAGCTTCAACACATAAACCAGGTTTCAAATAAAGACTCACAAGAGGACAGAAGTGTCTGCAGATTTAAAACAACCAAACAAAAAACCAATACACAACCAAATACCCAGCCTGGTACTTGGCAATGAATGCAGAAACTTTTGAAATCTAATCTCTTAAGAAAACAGATGGTTAAAAACAAATTCTTTTAAGTGTGTCAGTTAACATCCATGTCAGATAAGATGTGTTTGAATTTTTTTTCAGAAACCACATCAGCAACAGATGTAACTATGAAGACACTTGCCACCACTCTTTCAGAAATTTTCTATCCAAGCTTCAATTTATGAAGACAGAAAAAAGTTTCAAAGAACTAAACCAAGAGTATTTATTTGAGTCTGAAGTGCTATTGCAAAAAACATTGATAACATCAAGATTGATAATGTTCACACACCAGTTGTGTTTAAGTCAGATGAATGAAATGCCAAAAAGTTAAATCCAAAAAAAGTGTTACAAATCTTCCATCAGTTAAGGAGTCACAAGAACATTAGATGCTGTCTAAAGTTCTGAACACCCAGTAATGATAATTATTGGTTACTGTAGCTATAAGAGTGCAGTTTCCAAAGGAGTTTGAAGTTACTATTTGATTATTGCATACTTCAGAATGTTTAAACACCTCTCCCGAGGAAACACATTATGAAGGTAATGGCCTCCGGAACAATGGTAGGCATTACCTTTTCCAGTGGCTTATGAGGAAGCCAAATGACAAAAACTCAATGATATGTCACAGATCATACGACACACTAATGACTACACTAGGAGCAAAGCGTGGGAGTCCTAACTACCTCCTGATTAAACACTGCTTTCCATCTGTTGAGCTTATAAGAGTGAAATTAAAGACGACAGCACATGCCTCCAATGGTGCTTCAAAAACTAGGCCTCTGCTCCAGCAATAGTCTGTATTTTATGAAAGCAACTACGTATTTACAAATAATGAGTCACAAATTATGATAAAGACCTTGTTCTGCTGAGGCAGATGTCAATTTGCACCAAAATATATGTCTGAAAGAGATTTATTTTTAGTAGAATTAAAAAAAACTAAACCCACAAACCTAAACGTGCAGCACTATCACAGAGCTGCTGTTACCAGAACTTCATTTCTTAGTTCTCTCAAATTTAAATTACACCACATACTGCTGTAAAGACGCTGTTCTATTACTGCCATTTTCACAGTGTGTTTCTTCATTTTACATTTTTCTCTATTTGTCCATAGAAATCCTTTTCGTAAAACATATTGGCAGTCTTCTAAAATGTGATTTATGGTACCACTTAAGCACTTATCACTTGCTATTCATTCTTCCAGCTACATTATTCTTCTGGGCTACAAAACACTAAGTACCTCAGCAAAACAAGCACTTCTTAATTTATGGCTTTTATTCTTTTTCAAACAAAATACAATATTTTTCCTGGCCTGTTTATTAATCATAAACCAAAATAAATCTACTAATGATTTAGTTGTCAAAATCCCGTGTTATTCATCAGCATGATGAAGCCATAGGCCTTAATATTGAAAACATACAGCCACCTCCTTAACTTTAAACATCAAAGTAGCCTCAATTTTCTCTAAAGACTTACAGAACTGTAAACTAATTAGGCTCTTTTATCCCCTCATTCATGATGAGAAGTGATAGTTACTACTGCAGAAACTAGTACAGGTAGAAAAAGCAGACGAGTTCTTGGAAACAATCCTTCCCAAGGCCATAGCGAAAACTCTGTAATCCAGAGAGCAATTTTGCTTTTTCTACCTATACCAGATAGCCTAATTAATAGGATTCTTTATCTTTCCAAGACTTTCCTCATTTTTATGCATAGGCCATTACAGCTGAAGCAAGACAAACATTACTTTTCTACAGCATAATCAACCAGATTAATTCCATGGACACTAATGATGTTAACTAGCAAGTGACAAGCTGACTGCACACTTCAGCATAACCACCTTTTGAAAATGCAAGCAGATAAGTTACTTGAAAACAATTGTTCATAGAATGATAGAATGGTAGGGGTTGGAAGGGACCTCTAGAGATCATCTAGTCCAACCCCCCTGCTAAAGCAGGTTAGCCTAGAGCAGGTTGCACAAGAATGCATCCAGGCGGGATTTGAATATCTCCAGAGAAGGAGACTCCACAACCTCTCTGGGCAGCCTGTGCCAGTGCTCTGGCACCCTCACAGTAAAGAAGTTCCTCCTCATGTTCAGGTGGAACTGCCTGTGTTCCAGTTTGTGCCCATTGCCCCTCGTCCTGTTGCTGGACGCCACTGAGAAGAGTCTGACCCCGTCCTCTTGACATCCACCCTTTAGATATTTGTAAGCATTGATCAGATGTCCTCTCAGCCTTCTCTATTCCAGGCTGAACAGACCCAGCTCTCTCAGCCTTTCCTCAGAAGACAGATGCTCCACTCCCCTCATCAACTTTGTGGCCCTCCGCTGGACTCTCTCCAGTAGTTCCCTGTCTCTCTTGAACTGGGGAGCCCAGAACTGCACACAGTACTCCAGATGCGGCCTCACCAGGGCAGAGTAGAGGGGGAGGATCACCTCCCTCGACCTGCTGGCCACACTCTTCTTAATGCACCCCAGGATGCCATTGGCCTTCCTGGCCGCAAGGGCACACTGCTGGCTCATGGTGAGCCTGTTGTCCACCAGCACTCCCAGGTCCTTCTCCGCAGAGCTGCTCTCCAGCAAGTCAACCCCCAGCCTGTACTGGCACATGGGGTTGTTCCTCCCCAGGTGCAAGACCCTACACTTGCCCTTGTTGAACTTCATCAGGTTCCTCTCCGCCCAACTCTCCAGCCTGTCCAGGTCACGCTGAATGGCAGCACAGCCTTCCGGTGAGTCAGCCGCTCCCCCCAGCTTTGTATCATCAGCAAACTTGCTGAGGGTACACTCTGTCCCTTCATCCAAGTCGTTGATGAATACGTTGAACAGGACTGGACCCAGCACTGACCCCTGGGGAACACCGCTGGTCACAGGCCTCCAACCAGACTCCGCACCACCGATCACTACCCTCTGCGCTCTGCCATTCAGCCAGTTTTTGACCCACCTCACTGTGCGCTCATCTAAGCCACTCTTCCTGAGCTTTCCTATGAGGATGTTGTGGGAGACAGTGTCAAAAGCCTTACTGAAGTCAAGGTAGACAACGTCCACTGCTCTCCCCTCGTCCACCGAGCCAGTCATGCCATCATAGAAGGCTATCAGATTGGTCAAGCAGGATTTACCCTTGGTGAATCCATGTTGACTACTCCGGATAGTCTTCTCCTCTTCCATGTGCTTGGAGATGAGTTCCAGAATGAGCCGTTCCATCACCTTTCCAGGGATGGAGGTGAGACTGACTGGCCTGTAGTTTCCCGGGTCCTCCTTCTTGCCCTTTTTGAGGATTGGAGTAACATTGGCTTTCCTCCAATCCTCAGGCACCTCTCCTGTTCTCCACGACTTTTCAAAGATGATAGAGAGTGGCCTAGTGATTACATCCGCCAGCTCCCTCAGCGCTCGTGGGTGCATCCCATCGGGACCCATCGATTTGTGGGTGTTCAGTTTGCCTAGCTGCTCTCTAACCCAATCCTCATCTACCAAGGGCAAGTCTTCATTTCTCCGTGCTTTCTCTCTTATCTCCAGGGTCTGGGAGTCCTCAGGGCCAGTCCTAGCAGTGAACACATACAAAGCTCTGAAGTCAATATTAAAAAACTTGCAAAGTGCAGAAGAGAGATTTTTCAGTACTTCCCAGTCTTCTAGCAGCTAGAAAAATAAGATACCAATTCACCACAGCAAGATTCACTGTACATACCAACAGCATTTATTCTGTTCAATCACACGATATTCTATAGAACTCCCTGAAAATGCAGCCTAAGATCTGCTTTGTGAAACACAGGACCTGAAGAGACAAACGGGTAAAAATGAAGTGGAAGCTTCCTGATTAGGACCAGTGCACTGGAATTATAGCATGAGGCTTCTGTTGGAATTACAGGACTTAATTCATGTAGTGGAACACGATAGTCCGCCATTGTTCAGACAAACATCGATGACACATCAGAAGATGATCCAACTGTACTGGCAAGAAAAACAGTTTCGGTTACAGGAAAAGAAACTATTTACTTAGAGAAAATGTGAGCTCACAAATCTTTATTCTGACTTTTTTGGGGGAGGTTGTATCATGCAGGCATTAAGTTCCACAAGCAAATAAACTCAAAAATTACTGGAGGTTGCAAAGCTATACCACACAAAACTAGCACATCCTTTAACAATTGTCTACTTAAAAGCAAGGAAATTAGTAGGTTAGGGACATCATCAATCATTAACCGGCAACATAAATGTTACTCCAATCAATGTAAAACGTACATATCACAAACAGCAACTTGTACAAAGGTAAAAAACAGAATTAAAAAGAAATGTTTACATGAATAGCAAGTCAAAGTATGCAGAGCAACAAGCACTAACAATGGTCACCTGCCAATACTGGGTTTGTTTAGTAATTTTCAATTGGCTGGGTGTGCAAGAGGATGGAAGCAGTCACTGAAACCTACTGCGAATTGAACACATCATCTATTCTGTAGCAGCAACCAACAACCAACTTTTAAATATCTTAAGTTGCAATACCCTTTCATCAAATGCCAATTGAGTTTCCAAACCAAAAGCTAGAAGATTTGGATGAAAATTGGAGAGACAATTGAAAAAACCACACATATAGAAACAAAAAGAAACAACAGGTCAAAGAAAACTTATTTTTACCTCCTCTGATAGTCTCCAAAAGCTCTCTTTATAAAAAGTCCAGGACTGTTTGTTTTCATGGTGATTTGATCAATTTGATTGTTTAAATCAATACAACATGGAATTACTTCGACTTGAATACTTTATTAGTTTAATTTCAGTGATACTAACTTCACTTTGGTTGCGTGTTTCTGATATCTAATGGTGAGCATACTACATTACAATCAGATACTGTGTCTCTTTTTTCCAATAAGCCGTCCAAGTCTAGTTACTTGAGGGTATAGATGGATAGTAAAAATTCAATGCAAACCCTGATCTGTTCACCTTTATTAGCTCTTGGTTCTCACATTTCATAACAGAATCCACTTTGAATTTTAACTGCAGATAAGCTAATGTTTACACTTAGAACAGAGGAACTTACAAACCACACTGTTCTAGCTACCTGCTACATGATACTAGTAGTATACACACTTGAAGTTAATATAGAGACAGCAAACTTTGCTCCTTCAAATACTGCTTAATTTTTAGAACTTGTGATCTCTGGAGCTTATTCATGTTCTATTCTTTGCAGTTTGTGAAATTGAAAGCTGAGAAGGACAGGAAGTATGCAACAAGAAAGAAGCATCATCTGGAAAATAATATATATAAAGCTATTAAAAATACATCACTGGCGGTGTATAATATGGAGAATTTTATTAAAATGCAGATGTGGCTATATTCTCTGCAAGGAAGACTTTCTTTGGGAAAGATCCACCTCTCCGCATCAGAGGTGGACCCCTCTGGAAAGAAATGCTGGATCCCTCCTTGTTCTGTATACTACTTTAACAAACTTTGCTCCTCTGACTTCAGCAAAAGCAGCTTAACAACAGGAAGCCTGTGCAGAACCATTGCCCCACATGACCCAGGTCTAATAACGAGTTGGTATCCTTTAGGCCACATCCTGCACAACGAGCATTAAAATGCCAAAACTCACACTTTGTCTTTAGTAGATCTTTTCCCCTTTGCCCAGTCACTCACCAACTTCTTGCTTAAGGAAACCATCTCTGGATTGTTACTCCCAATTTGACCAGATTCATTTCTGGCCCCAACTTTATTGTTGGCTTTCCTGGAAATTGCCCAGGTCTGTTCTTATGAGTAACACAGCATACAGAATATGCCTGCAACGTGGAAACTCTAGAGAACACATACACAAGAAACACTTATGTGCCTTTTCTGTTTTGTATACATGTAAAATAGCATATCTCTGAAGACTCTCTTGGCAATAATTGCAACATGAGTGCGAGCGACTGCTAGAGAACTACAAGAACACCCTGACATCTTGTAAAAACACCCTTATGACTACTGCTTTGGAAACAAACAGCTTCCTTTACAAGGTTTACAAATTTCTCTATCCTATTGCATACTATACAAAGTAGCTGCAAGGCCTAAGCTATCACACCACTCAATGTATTCTTTGTGAAAAAAATATTTTCTACTTCTGGTTTTAAACCAAGCCTCAGCAAAGGTATTCCAATACCTGGCTCAAAGTACATTTTTTGTGATGCTACTCATTGCTGACAAATTACTTAACTGGGAAGATCAGAAAAACACTTCATCTCTGTTTTCCACTCTTCCTATCCTTGAGGAGGGTTGTCAGGCTAAGAACTAACTATGGGGAGCCCCCTGTTAAAATGCTAGCAGTGATAATGCACATTAATTTTCACCACTGTCTCATGAGTATCTTCATGCTGAGAAGGGAATCATAGTTTACATATTGATGAGAACAGCATAAAGCTACTCCCCTGTAGCTTTCACGTAGGCAATACACAAGAATAGGACTGCAGGGTTCCCAAACTCTCACCTGAAGTTTCTGTACAAAATGGGACACATTTATAACCCCCTACTGCTATACAAAGAAGAAGAAAATAATCTGTTCTCCATGCCCATCGTGAACAGGACTAGTAATGTGTTTAAATTAAAGCTGAAGCTTTCTCATTGTATCACAAACAAAAACTCTTCTATTAGTAGAGACTGGAAGAGATTGCCTGGGGAGACTGCAGAGTCTCTACCATTTCAAATCTTGAACCGTGGCTTAGACAAACATCTGTCCTAAATCTTGAGCTTGGTGAGCTTTGAACTGGCCAGTACATTAAGCATGGCAAGGTTCCAAATAAGCTCTCCAAGCTGACGAGCTCCCCAACAATTTACACATGCAATGCTATTCAAGCTACATTAAGAGCTACTTAGCAGCAGGTACAATATCCAAGTACATATTTTATTTCACTCCCACCCATAAGAACTATATCAAAATAATGCCCCGGGTTTGATTAAAGCCAGACAAAAGAAAGCAATTTACCACTTCAAATTCCAAAATTGTGCCTATATCTATAAACTCTGTGTATGAACTCTATAAAACCAAAGAATATTTTGGTCCAGTTTACGAAACCCGAGTTTGACATACAACAGTATCAAAATTGTTATGATCTGACAATTGTAGTGAATATTCAACAAACACACACACTGGGTAAGAGAACAAAACAAGACTAACTCACTAATCTTTAAGTTAATGTGAAGAAATATACAGATTTCATGTTTACATATGCTCCCAACCACCTGTTTTCTATTTTATACTCTGTAGCTAACCACAGCAATTGTTTAGACACACACACAGAACACAAGAGTAATTTGAGAGAGCAGAAAGTAAACTGCTGGAGTGGAATTTTGGCTTGTATTCTTATTCTTTAAACTAACACAGGACTTTATTCTGGATAAGAAACCTGTAAATGACAGAAGTTCATTTAAAAGACATGTTTTCCAGCTACTCTTAGCACCTTATGAACCTTGTCCAATTCATCAACATCCTTTTTGAAGTTTTATGATCAGAACTGGGCACCAGCATCCCTATTGTGGTTTCAGTAATGCCATCTAGAATGCTAATAGTAGCTAATCGTGATAGAACTTGTTTTCAGTACCTTTGCTTACACATTCAAGAATCTCATTCACTTCCTTAATGTGCTGTTTTACTTACAGTTTAAGACCATCTAAGACTGAACTGCTGCCTTCCTCACATTCCTTCCATTTCTGCTCACACCAGCAGTGGCATTTTTGACATCACTAACAATCTGACAGTAAAGTTTTTCTTCTGGGAAGCTGGGAGAGGCACAACTAGAGATTGACAAGTGTTGCCTTCACATGGATTACATTAATCCCGACAGTGCACCTTTCACAACAGGATACTGGCTTACGCCATTATCAATAATAGCAGTTTGCCACAGCATTTAAATACGAAAAAACAGAAGTACAACGAGTTTGCTTATTTTAACACATATATATGCACTAAATACTTTTATCTTATTACTTGCTCTTTGAGAGAAAAAGTCATTTTACTTGGTTTTGCATTACCATTACATTCAAATTCTACCACCATGCTGCTTTTACTTAACCTTTCTAAGCAAAGGATCACAGCAATTTGATAAATGATAAAGCCATCTTAGCTAGTAAACAATAAAGTCAGTCACAGGAAGCAAGGAAGATGGGTATCCAGGACTGTTCAAACAGACTTCAGGAGGATTTACTAACATGGGGATGTCCTATGGTTCCGTATGGCCACTCAATTTTGCTTAGCATTGGTTTAATTTGAAAAGATGCCCAGGGGCATCTTTTAGCATACGTGCTTGGTCCTGAGCAAGCAGTAAGGGACTGGAGTTCATTAAGAAAGCGGACAATCTCTCAGGCAACTTCTCATCCACCTTTCTACTGACCACAAAAGTAACACCCAAAGAAATAGAACAAACCTGGTGTTTTAGTTTTAACCTTGCATACCTCTTTTTATGACCTCCGCTGACATTCTTCTTGTTACCCTGAGACCGTACTGAGAGCCCTACAGATCTTTAAATTTATCTGACAAGTCCCTTTAAAACATCTTTTTAATTCAACTTCAGTTCATTATTTAATTACACATATATACACACACGCACAAATAGTTGAACGTGGCTATTACTTAATAGCTTAGAATTTAAGCTTCTAAAATAATCTGTTACATTCTAATAATAAGAACACAGGGAAGAGCAAAGTCAGTAACACGCATCAGCAAATGCTTCTTAAGGTAATCCGTTGTAAGTGTAAAAGATAGAGAGCTGCAGTTCTGCAGGATAGTTAACAGAGAGCACAGAGATGTGGAGAGAGTACTCTCTTGTTCAGCATAGTAACAGTATGCCCTATCAAAAAGCAGAAGTTGTGTATGCTTTAAAGTACAGTCCTGCTTTTTTTACTGTCCATTTCAGAATTTAGGAAGTTGAAAGGATTGGTAAAAAAATCCACAAAAACACCTTCATTAATAGAACAAATCCTTCAAGACCAAGTTTCCAGACACAGGATAACATCCTGGTGCCTTCTATTGAAATTGTATTTTGTCATCAATTGAAAATGGAGACAGAATTCTGTTCAATCATTGCAGACACCAAAAGTTCAAATAAATTATTACAGTTCACCACTGCATCGCATCCTTTTGGAAAAACTGCCATCATTCTTAGTATGTAAAGCACAACTGTTATCAGAGTATTTCGTAGTCGTTACACAATATTTGAAATTACCTTCTTCCTAAAATGGACTTCTTCCCCAGCTATGCTCTAGATGCAGCTCTCATTCTGCATTTAAGCAAGGTTTCAGGTGAATTAAAAGGGACAGCTATGGCAGCCCTAAAGTAATATATGAAAGTCTTATTGTATTAGTCGTTTTTCCTGTCATTTCATATTAGTGTCATATTAGTCTAATGCAATACTAACATAATACTGAAACGTTAGCATATCACAGATTACTCAGTGTGTCAAGCTTGAGTCTGATCATATCACTTTGCTGTGTGTATTCCAGCGATGAAACCCTTCCATTCCATCCCCTGAAACTGTACAGGGCTAACAGAAAACACAAGGCACAGAATGTGCGAGATTCTAAGACCTGCATAATAGGTATTAACATTTCTTATGTCAAATGAAAGAGTCTAACTGTAACAGAGTACACAATATTGATTCACTCTAAGAGTCTGTTAATACGGGATATTGCTTTACACTTTAACATAACTTGGAGTCTTTCCACACGAACTGAAGGACTACCATCAGAATAACAGCATCTGGAAGTGTTCCCATGGTATGGGAGATCCATCTAGAAAATAAAAGCACTAGATATCCCCTTTGAGTCATCTTTGCATTTAACCAGGAACTATGAAATTAGACAATAATTGTATGGCGTTCTCCGAGTATATTTTATTCTAGGCGCCTAGCATCACGCAGAAAGTCAACCACATAACTGAGGGCTAGAACGTGTGGCTGAGTTTTCCTGATCAGGCTCTAGAAAACCCAGCAGAAATGCAAAAGTAACTTCTGGTCCAGACAATAATCATACTTACGTAATAGCATACAAACAAAAACAGAGAATGAGAATCCCATCCAATCAATCTATGTTACTGTTCTCTTTGGTGACAACTATTAAAATACTCGTTTGTCAAACCAGTATTTAGATGTTTCCAATTTCAGCACATACAGGACTGTGGGTGAAGATCACAGCCATTAAAGCGTGACATTTCCTCTTCAGACGAGGAGGTAGAACCTGTGTTTGTTTCAGTGGTCCCCACGCCTCTCTCGTTTAACGAACTGAATTATTTTTAATACATATTTAAATAATTCTAAGTACCATATTTAGATAAAGTGTTTACTGGAAACAAACACTTCCAGAACCCCATAACACAAGTGACATGAAGCCACACCTTAAAGGCCTTAGTAAATTAAGCTTCATAGACTTCTACAGAGGAGCAAGAAACTTTCAGAATTTGAAATGTGAAACATTCCCACATGAAAACAGATGTTGCTAAGCATGAGAAAGTTTGACAACAATAAAATCCAACTATTTAGGTGAGCACATTAACTACTTCGATTTATTCAAAAACAGTAAGTAAGGAAGCATTCGGAAAAAACCAGCTTCTTTTCATGGTCTTTGCCTAGTACACCAATTACCTTGTATTGCTTTTGCAATAATTACTATGCATTACATTTCACTGAAGTTACACAGCTTCCCTGGCTCATTAAGACTTCATGTAATTTTCCTCTATGTGTCCTCAGTAACTACTTCTAGGATCACAAACAGTGGTGTAGAACTGTCTACTAGGTCACCATAGAGTAAGACCCATTATGTGAGGTTTACATGTACACACAGACACATACACGTCCTCTGACAAGAGGCACAAGAGCAAGCAGTACTTCTGGTTGTTGGGTTTTTTAAAGAAGTCGAAAACTACGGACAGAAAAAACACTACTTAAGAACAAAAATGAACAACAGAGCCATAACAACCCATATGTGCAGAGTTCCAGCACAATATTTAACTACATGTTGCAGTTCAACTTTTTGATTTTAAAGTTTAAGCGTGCATAAAACGCTCACCTCTGTTTAACTGTAGTAGAATGATACACAGATTTATCTTTGTAGTTTATGGGCCAACTTACTGCTTTAATACTAGCACTTGTACTTCCTCACACGTACAAACATGCAGCTATCTGTATATATGCCCGAATGAACCTCTCTGTTTCCCAGCTACCCCAGATACAGATAGCCTTTTGTACAAAAAGGCATCATTCACAAATACCAAGTACAAAATGACATGACAATACCGTCCTGTTTAGTCTTCAGAATTTAAGTTATTTTAGACTCCCTAAGTTTACCACAAATACTGGTAAAGTTCCAGCCTAGTTTTACATGTTTAAGGAAAGACTCAATATCAGCTTTTATATAATCAAAAGCTACACAAAGCCAGATTACCAGTTTAATACCATTTCAATGTACTTAAAGAACTGTAAGCATATGACCTGATGAGCAGAGTTTTACTGAATTTGGGTAAGTATTTCAAGCTTTTTAGAGTCCCATATAAACCCAATAAACACACATTTGATCCAACTGCCATCTGCTGGGTATTCCTGGGATTTAAGCGGTTTCATTAACACACACACCCTGTGTCTGAAAAAAATAACAAGAACTATGAGAAACCTTTCCATTTTATCACTTTTTTTGAAGTTTGGTTGGCAATAACCAGATACCCTTGTTCTAGCAGAAATGCTGTCAGCAGTAGCAGCCTTAAGACGAGGCCATGATACAGACATCCTGTGACCCTGCATAACCTAACTCATCCTGCTCACACGAATTCAGCTTGCTGGGCACAGCTTGCTTACAGCCCTTGAAGAGAAAAGGGCACATAACAGAATCCACATTACCTGAAGCAACCATGTCCTATACCCACAGAATTTAGTGGAGGTGCTGACTGCTTGTTCAGAAAAAAAAAGTGACAAGAGAAATAAAAAGACAAATAAAGGAGTAGTAACAAATTACTTAAACTACTGCCATAAAAAACAAGCAGTATGTAACAGAGGGACGAATTTCTGAGAAGTCATTTTTCAGGACATTAAGGAAATATTTCTCCTTGGAGCCATCTAAGGTTATAGCCATCGAGAAGTCAGGCTACTCTGCTAGGGTACTACAGAAGTTTAATAACTGTGGTACAGTCAAGTACCAACAGAGCACTACCAGAAAATTATCTTAAGAACTAACAATGGTATGTTATACTTCTAATAGTGAGATCTCAAATTAGTTAGGCCCTGAAGGCAGAAGCAAAACTAAAATCTTGAGGTTTCCAAGAAACAGTAACAAACTAACCACATTGTACAAAAGAACCACCTATTCTACTCATCTTCCAACACCTCCCCTCTCTAAGGAGGGAGCAAAGTAAAATCATGAAACACAAGCACAGAGCCACTAATTGGGAATTGGGCTGATCTGAGAGGCTGTTACGTTCACTTTCTTTGACAGGTGTCTTGCAACTTCACCAAAGCATCTTTATTCTAGGCACTCAGGCTTATCTGTTTTGCAAAATCACTATGCCACCAGCTGTTTCTTTCCTGGAGTCCGTGATTACGTTTATCCTAAGTCACCTTTCTGAACACTAACTTCTAAGAATATTCAGAGGCAGAACTCCAGGTAACACAGTTTTTACTGAAATAAAAAATTGCCTCCAGGGCATGAGAAGATAATGGCACATTGCTATATAAACAGAAGGGCTGCTTGGGGATTCAGTTTTAAAGCTCTTGTTGGAAGACACCACTGCAGCTCATACAGTTCAACCTCCCACTCAAAGCAGGATTACTCGATTTGGCAACCTGTAGCTTCACCTAGCTGATAAATCTGAGGTTAGAAAGGTTCACATGCACCCAACCGTGCAAAAGAGCTTCAAAAAAGAAAAGAAATACAGCTAGCAAAGATATCTGATATAATCTTTCAAAGGCAGGGGCTCTAACCTTTAGAAGGCAAAGCATCTTTCAGACAAAGTACTTGTGATGGGACAACACTGAAAAATAATCCTCCCCAAATTTATTTAAAGAACATTCCTAGAAAAACCTTGTTTGAATGTACTGTATGGTTCCTTTTGGAGTTTGCGTTCATTATTAGGAAAGAGTTGCAAGTTACCTTATGAGAACACTTACAGAAAGGAAGGGAATATTACTTGCATACACACTGTGATGGAAGGGGTGGGACCTCAAGCTTTAGAGGTTTTTCATAAGGCTAATCTTCCATATGAAAAAGAAAGTTGAAGGCAGAAGAGAAATCAACATGCATTCAGTTGAGCATCATCGTTTCCATTTGGAGCACAGGCAGGATTTATGTATGTTATAGGAAGGTGAGAGAAAACCTGGGCTCAAACAGATAGCCCATGCTCTCGAAGACGAAAGGATGCTGTCCCTCCTTATCTAAGCTTTAAAGTTAATGCTACTTTAACTGCAATTTGACCATATTAGGTATACGCCTAAATGAAGCTAGAGCTCACTTAAACAAAAATTAAAAGTTGTGTGTTTAGGTTTCCTATATAGGAAGAAAAAATACATACTAGCTTATCACACTTTCATACTGATGAAATTTTTTTTACAGGAGCTTGGACTGACAGAAGTATACTACATTTAAAAAGTCACCTCTATGGTCTGAGTTGAGAATGATGTTCCTATTACTAGAACATAGAAATCAAGCGTAAATTGAACCAAAGCAATTTAGTAGAATTCAGAACATAGTATCAGGTTACACTATACTCTAACCCTGTTCAGAACCAAGTCAGCTATGCATAATAGCTGTTTTTCAATGAGAATGAAACAGTCTAAGTGTTGTGTAAATCACCATGAAGTGCTTGAGGATCCTGATGGGTGGAAAGTACTACACAGAGACACATTATTGTCATTTTACATTTAATTCTGTAGTATTTGTATTTTAAATCCAGATATTCTACAAAACTCAAAAAATAAGGGCTACGTTCAGGGGGATTATCCCTACTTTTATATTTCCACCACCCCAACCCTCACTATCAGTAGGTATAGTTTGTAAGTTATAGTGTTAGATTGCTAGTCCTACATGACGTTCTGTACACTCCGAAACTGCAGACTCTAGCATTTCCTACAAATTACAAGATCACCATCTTATGACAGATGCTTGCAAAACCTGCAGCCATTTTAGTCAGTAAGGGCCCATTAAGTTCTTTGGAAACCACAGCAGGGGAAAAAGCATAAGTTGCAACTGAAAATGCTAACTCAAGAAAATAAGTGCCCAAGAAACCAGCCATATGTATTTGCAGGCTATTTCAAAGGCCAGATATGAAGCGGTGTTCTGGCTTCGTAGAAGTGAGGTTTAAAAGTACCCCGGTCAAAATCCATTTTTCCTTAGGGAGGATTGTCTGTGCTGTCAGGGAAAGCAATGCTAGAACCAGTCAAAAACACCCACGACCAATCTGCTGGAAAAATAGGATGATGCAATACCTGCATTATGATATCAAGTAGAGGATTAGAGTTTGCTTAATTGACCATAATTCCTAACTCCAAACACTTAAATACACCAGGATGAGAAGCATGTAGATATCCCATTTGATTTTGAAGGCCCAAGAACACTTAAATATTTAAAGTAATACAGGAAGTGCCATCACTCTTCACACCAGAGTGCATGCTATGATAACCTGCAAAATTTTAAGTTGCCATTTTTATTTCCATTATAATTGTTTGGGGTTTTTTGTGAAAAAAAACTGTGCACGTAAGAGCAGCATGTGGTCACCACTGATAAAAGGTGCTAGCGAAATGATAGCATACACTGTGTCCAGATACATTGCAACATATATATTCACCTGATCACACTGCTGTACTTACAAGATAAACTAAAACATGGCATTTCTTGTACCTCAATTAACTTTTACTTTTTACAAGAAAATAAAAACTCAAAACTTTTCCTAACATCTCCTCCCTTCAGGGACCAAAGACAGACTTCCTCTGAGAAAACATTAGTCTTTTAAACAGCAGTATCTACTAGATAGATTTTTTTCCACTGATTTAAACTAGACTATATCCTTTCTTATCTACCAATGCATTAACTCTAGCCAAAACTAGTTCTGTGCAAACGCAAAAGTTTCAGGCAGCAGGAAGCAGGCATCCTGTTATCTACTTAAGATGAGGTGGTCAGGCAAAACATTGTCAGGGCTCCATCCTTCAAGGCTCAGAGTATGCCTCTTACAGAACAGCTGACCTTCACTCTGTTAAAACACACCTAAAACCAAGGGCGCAAAAACAAAATCTGCTTCGCCTCAAGCATGAGTAACTTGAGCACAAGACAACTGAGAGAAGGTATCTCAATCTCTCTCTTCCTGTCCAAACCATTCTACATGGATTTAGAAGATAAGGGCATAGGCAGGGAGAACAGACAGAAAATGAAGGGTAGGGGGATACTATGGCTTTTTGTTTCAATTTTCCACATAGAAATTCATTTTCCGTATTAGGAAATGAGGGTGCAAAATGGGAGAGTTGCTATGGAGACTACAAGTTTTTCACTAGTGAATACACAGAAACTAGTTGCAAGAACTAGCAAACAGTGCTACACACACATTCTTCCTGAATCCCCATTCATACTACTTTTTGCTCGTATTCCCTTCTGACTTACACGTGCACAGAACCTTTCAAAATGTAAGCATGAGGATTATTTTGAACCTTTTGTTAAAATGAAGTTCATACAAATCTCGTGTCTAAAATCACTCGTAATTTGTTAGTCTACAAGCTGACTGCAATTTATAAACACTTAAAGCTAAGCAGTTTATGTCAAATTTCAGTCGGAGGCTGCATGTAAGAAGTCACATACGTGAAATCCAACACACTGAACACATGTAAGATTAATACTGAGAACAAATTGGAGTTCAACCCTGAAATAATGCTCAGAATGTTTCTGACTGGTGCAAATCAATGAAATATCATAAATACAGTCATCGGTATGGGTTCCAGAATGGAAGTCTACTAGAAATCCAAAGATGCCGATTTCTTGCATCCAAGCAGCATCTGAACTCATAATACTAACTTCAAGATGCATATTTCCTGAATTTGAACAACGAGACAGTACAACAGAAACACGTCTTCATTTCTCAATAAATTCCCCTGATTTGATTTTGCAGAAGTGTTTCCTTTCACACATACAGAAAGCTTAGCTCAATAATGAACGTAGGTTGTTAAACGAAGGGACTGTGCTATAATCTGCAATTTCTACATTGTCTTATTGCAACAACATGAAAACATTTCTTGATGAGAAACAGTAAAGACATGCTGCAGTCCAAGATTCTTTGAAATTCCTTGTAATACAGGACACATTACAAATTCAGAAACAGCTCCAAAAAACATATTTGAAAAATAGGAAACTTAAGTATTCCTGAGAATCATGGTCTGTTCCTGAAGAAAAATGCAATCACATGAAACATATGACCTCTTCAAT
>VZSC01006098.1:669802-686368 GCA_013398225.1 Steatornis caripensis | reverse complement strand
ATATGACCTCTTAAGTCTTTAATAATTTTGTATCAAAAATAAACAGCTAAATCTCACATGGTGTAAAATGTGAAAGAGAAGTCACACACAGTGCTGTAATCTGGTGCAATTTCCATTAAAACTGCTTTACTTACAAATCCCTATTTCACCATCTTTACATTGTGACCACCACAGAAACTAACAGTAGACTGACAATGACTGAATTAGAAATGAAAAAGAAATTAGAATCTGTTCCCTAAGTTCCATTAATATGAACCAGATACTTGTTTAGAACTGTCCCAGTTTAAAGCTGGGCTGGCTATTCAACCAACAACAGACACTCTTTGTTAACTCCCTCCCTTCCCAAAATGGGGTGGGGAGAGGAGGGGAGAGAAAAGGTAAAGAGTTACAGGTTGGAAAAGTTAGAACAGCTTTAATCTAACTACAATAATAATGTATTATAGTAATAGGAAAAATAATAATGAAATATATACAAATATGTGAAAAACCACTATCAAGCTCCCCTCCACCGATGACCAATACATCACCCGGACACTGCGGGGCACCCCCCAAGAAAGCCCCGGACTGTACTCAGCAGCAGCAGGCAGGAGCTGGATTCAGGAATTCACGGATCAGGATCGAAGGCAGAAGAATCGGACAGAGTCCTCCTCGGATGCCAGCCATAGAAGAGAGAAGAGACCCTCGTGATCCCTCAGCTTTATACCCAGTATGACACATATGGGATGGAATACTCCCTTTGGTCAGTTTTGCATCACCTGTCCAACCCACTCCTCCCCACTGCAGGGTCTTAGGGGGGACCACTTCTCTCCTCTTTCAGTTCTGGCACACAAACTTAGCAGAAGCAAGCATTGACCATGGTCTCCATAGGGATAACTATAAGCAAGAGCCTTTCTGCATACCATTGCTACTGATGTTCCAGCACTAACTATAAACACCAAGCCTTATCACTGCTAGAAGCAGCTCCTGTCTGAAAAAACATGCAGTTGATGTCAGAGAGTGCAGCTTCTTAGAAGAGGCTTAACTAAACAGCAAGGTTACTAAAAGAAAATTTACTGAAAGAAAATTGGTTCTGTCCTGGCCCAAACCGGGACAAGAACACAGACTTACACATTAAAGCAAGTACAAGAGTCATGATTATTTAAGCACATGGCTGAAGAGGGAAATGAGCTGACCCCTTTCTACATTTTCTTTTACTTCTTTTCTCATAGGCAAAATAAAAAAGAGTTTAAAAAACAAGAGACAATCAATGCAATACCATAAGGAAACCTTCAAAAGGTGAAGAAACCTGGACTGTGTTGATCATTACTCTTAGAGCCATTCTATTGCCAAATACACCAGATGCCATGCACCAGACACTAGATAAAATACTTGACTCTAAGCTTGACATGTCCAGTGAAAGTACTGGACCCACGCCTGCCAGGATACCTTGAGTCATCTCCAAACATGTGTAATTTAAGAAAGGTAAAAGATGTTGTAAGCATTACAACTTTGGTAACTGTGAGAATCTGTGATCCCATGGCGTGCATGCTTATGTCTTCTTTCTCATTTTAACATCGCTGTGTCCTTCCAATTCTAGGATATTATAAAACTACTTCTAAGAATACTGTAAGAGCTACAAGTGTTGCAAAAAAACCAGCAACTGAAGCTAATTAAAAACTCACCTAGTACACTACATAAACTATTTGACAACATACTTTTGAATGTTGCTTTTGTCTGTCGTTTTGCAACTCCTTGAAAGTGTTCCTCAAAACTCAAATTCACATGAACTTGTAAAGGTTCGCTCTAGAAAGCTTATAAGCCAGAAAAATCACCCTTTCGAAAAAAAATATCCCTGGCATTTTTAACTATGAATGGAAGCAGACCAAAAAGCCTAAAATAATCAGTGTAGTAGTAGAAGAAAAGTGCCAACTGACCTCTGGGGCATTCTGTTGTTCAAAATGGGTAATACTGCACCTGTATTTTCAAGTTCAGAAAGTGTGATAATGAATAGTTTTCTCCAGATGGGACAATATATTAAAGAACACCTTGAATATAGCTAATATTTTTCAAAGACATCTATTGTGTAGGATATGCCCTAGAAGTATAGATATAACTTGTTTCAGAACTTCCCTCTTCTCCTGCAAAGTAAAGAACAGTTGCTATGGCAAGCCTGGTATGAAAGTTAAGACTATTTGAGTAAAAAGAGAAATTGTAACAGTAGTAGACAGTAAATTATTATTTCAAAGGAGCAATGTAGTGAATAGTATTTATACATGTCACAATTTAAGGTTGGGCTGACTATGAAAGAGACAACAGACACTGTCTATTAACCCTTTCGCTCCCCAGAAGGGGAAGCAAAAGAGAAAAGGGAGACAGGCTTGTAGGCTGCAAAAAGGCAATGCACAATCAAATTTCATCTTTTGCAGAGAAAGATTCCCTACCGGAAAAACACACCAAAACCCTAATTATGTAGTCTATAAGCTAACAGTACATGAGGTGGAAAAAGACAAACAACTTTACAAAGAAGTATTTTCTTTTAGCAGCAGCACCAACAGTGGAAGAGATGTTTGGGATCTTGCTCCCTGAAGGACTATCTCTGTCATGTGACTGATTCCTGATTTAAGGTCACTTGCTACCACCTTCTAAGCAAGGAAGCAGGATTGCCTTTTTTCCCCCAAGGTTTTTACTTCCTCCTTCCTGTTTAACAGAATAAGAGACCAGGCCACTTAACATAAAAAAAATTAGATGTGCTGTTACAGAATACGTTAGAAACAAAAAGTTACGTTGATAAAAAATTATACACTACATTAAAAAACTTAATATACTATAGTTTAATACCTGTCAGGGAAGGGAATGCCTTCTCCATTCTTGTTCTCTTCTTCGATAAGTAATTAGTCTACAGGAAGTGTGTGCCTCAAGATACATTTATATATAGTCTAAATAAAAGTGTCATTACCTCATTCATTTTTGTTCCCAGCAATTTAATCCTATTTCTCTTCCACTTACTGTACTGTAATTTAAAAAACACCAAAACAACAAACCATGATCAGCACCAACACATAGCTTTCCCTACCTACTACAATGAATAAGTTTTTGGGACAGATAATACTTTCTCTTTTAATATATTCTAAGTACAACTGAGGCCAAATACAGTAATCTGTCAATATGCAAGGTTCTTGTGAAATTGTTATAAAACACATTTTTAAAAGAAGTAAAAGATAATTTTTCAGGTCTCATGCATAGAATATGCAACTGTTAAGTGGTCTTGAAAATACATATTTCACATGCTTCCCTTACACTCTGATTCACACGCAGTGTTTAAGGGAAATTATATGCTTTGAATAAGTATTTGGAGAAATAGATGCAAACAGAATTTAACATCCTGTCTCAATTAGTGAATTAAGGACAGATTATGCTGGAGGGCCGTAATCGTACCGTCAAGTTATGGTTAGATTTCTAATAAGATCTCAAAAACAACTTCAATGAGAACTGAAGTTTCAGAAAACACTCATAGCTTTGAGAAACAATTCCGAGTATCTACGTAAGAAGTCATAAGGCTCTTGCCAGTTAATTTATAAACAAGAGGGTCAGTTTCATTGAATTAATACAGTTAATAATCAGGTTACAGCCACTGTTGTTCTCTACGAAGTACTTGGGATGGTCTGCAGCAAATATTCTATTGACGTTCATATTAGAAGAAAGATAAAAATTTAATTGAGGTAACAAGTATCACTTAAAAATTTGTTACGCATTTATACAGAAAGGGCATACACAATTGGCATTCAAAGTCTAAATTATACAGTCATAGCAACAAACAAGAACTTTTTAAAACATTGAGAAACCCAATCTTAACTTACTAAAAGCAGGAATTGACAACTAGAAATGTATTGTAAATAGCAGCATCATGTTCGATCATGCATGCATGACCTTAAAACATTACCTTATCCACTTTAATACAAAGATGATTTCTCCTGGTATCAAACAACATATACAAGAGGAGTATATACTTTTTGTTCCATATTTTTTTCACATACCACACACATGTGAATATACACACACATATTCCATACACACACACATATATATAACACCACAGAAACAAAAACCATAATATTTACACTGTCATCCCTGAAACAAGCTACAATAAAGATTGGGGGAAGAGAGATCATCAACTAACTTTGAGACCCTTACATATACTATCCTGCTCCATCAAGTAAGGTTTAGATTCTTTGCAGAGCAGATTTTTCCACCGTAGTTTCTTAATACGCAATGCACAGGGATTACACAGAGAAATCATCCATATGGCAATCTGACACCGCACAGAAAATAAGATTACCTCTGGCCCCAATACTGGCAATCAAGCAGTGGCACAAGTACTTCCCCTACTGCTGAATTAAGTAAATGCACTGCTCCTCAAGCTGTACTAAGACTTTACACTTTCACATTGCTTTTCATCCTTGTCAAACTATTGCGTTTCTAGAACACTCTTGCTTGTGTTGTAGCTTCATGTAATTAAGAGTATTTTCCATAAAATACTATTTTCTCAATGCCATAGCATTACTATATTTACATAAAAGAAATATTACATACATATTTTGTTCTTGGCTGCTGGCGAACTGAAATATTCTAAATATTTTAGAACTATTTTTGTTCTTTAAGTTCTTCGTAATATTTGGTATCATACATTCAGTATTTCTTTTCACATGATATGGATGGAATTGAATGACAAGACCCCTTCATTTTCCCTCCACTTCTGCCACAGAATCCTGATACAACAGCGAGCAAGCAATTTAACCTCATTTCATGCATCTGTTATTTGTACACTGTACTCACTTGTCTAAACAAGCAGTTAATTCCCTTTTGTAAAGGGTTGCTCACTTGTCTGAAAGGAAAGTATAACAAGTATAAAGCATAAACCACACAAGAAGCAATACAGATTATTTCATGAAGTACAGAAACATATGTAACAATGAACAAATATGCCCTAATACTGAAGCTAGTCATTCTGTTTCAAGATCTGGTAAAACTTATTTTAAGCACCTGCTCAAATATTTGCAAGGAATACTTACTGCAACACTTAAAACAGATGTGTATTTTCTATACTGCAAGCCATATTTATCAGATATTTATGAGCAAGTTTATAGACACCATTCTCCATTAAGCTGGTGAAGCACCAAAAACATCGAGCACAAAGTAGTAGTACATTGCAAAAAAAAAAATTAAAATACCAACACGTTTACATCACTAAAACTCCCGAAGTTACATTTATAGGGTTTTTTACTCAACTATTAAAAACATTCCATCCTGAAGAGATTCACACAGTTCTTCAGTCAGCTCCTCACATCCTGACATTCGCTTCCATCACTAGAATCTTCCAGCTGTGGTCTAACGTATCTCTTCGGCTCAATGGCAGTACAGCCTGACAGACACTACCAAAGCATTCTAACTATTGCCAATAATCCATATTTATTTTTGTACTTACAGACTGAAGCATTGTCTTAAAACAGTATAAACAGGCAAGAGTGGAAGTTATTTCAAGTCTGTAACACTTTTTGTCTTCATCTTCTAATATTGATTCTTGAAAAAGTGTATGAAAACATGAAACATGAAAAAATACTCTGATGGTCTGAAGATTTATAAGCTACATACAAATATACAGCAAACTGTACGGACCTTCAAGTTACTTGCAGATCTACAACTGATTCATATCAGAATGGGTCAAGGTTACTATAAAACAGCGTAGAAAGGGAAATCTGCACAAAATAACAGATGCATTATTTAATATTACTCTTTGAAATAACACCCTGTGCATAAAGGACCAATGTTACACAAGAGCGAGATAGGGATGTCAGTACTTCAAATTAAGAATAAAAGTTGTAAAAAATCTAAAGCAAAAATATGCTTTATTTTAGGAAGTAATGACTACTACTTAGATAATACTTAAAACTCAAATGCTTCTTTTCTCATACACAATAGCTCACATGTGATGATTCGCTTGCTTTCAATATAAAATCGTAGGAAAACAAAATAAAATTTATTTTTTCCATTAGCATAACCACACAACTTAAATCCAAGGCAGTGACAGTTAAAGCAGCTTTCTACAGCCAAAAGTGTTGTTTGTGTTTTTCTTTCAACAAGAAATCTCAGGAGAGAACAAAGCTAGCAAAGTCCATAACATATAAAGAAGGCTCATTTCCAGATTACCAAGACCTAGATATATTGACCAAGAGCAAAAATTGTTCATAATTACATAAGCATTCTAGATTTTTTCTGATGTCCAGAGTCTTAGTTACATTTAATTTGTTTCAGTTTAGGACAAAAAATCTCTCCCCTAATAAAACACTGAAAAAACTCAAATGGCCAGATTACTCACTTAAAAATGGACAAACCCTTTACAAAATCATATAAAATTCTGAAATTTGAAAAGAAAATATTAGAGAAAACTTCTTATACAAAGCAGTAACAACCTGTTAAATTCCAGAAACCCATATCAAAGTTTCTGAATACTTGGGCACAAAGCTGACATCACTATCTACTCTATAGAACAGGAAACAAAAGCAGAATAACAATGAAAGAATTTTTATGGTAAGCTAAGTAACACATACTTTGAATTTTAGACCCCTGACAAAACTTGTTAATGAACCACTTTGAGTAGGTATTCATTATTTTGAGAAAAAGAACCTAACGGCTTATAGAATTTCTACTTTTCTAGACAATTTCGCTGAGATTCTTCAAGAAAATTGTCTAGGTAGCTTATGAGAAACAGCAAGAATAATGGATTTAAACAATAAATAAAAATGTTTGGTAAGTACTTTCATTTAAAAGCCTAAGTTTCCTCTGCCTGCCAATCAACACTGGATTGAACACAAATTTCAGCCTTCTCTCCTTTGCTTCTAACATCTCTGAAGTGATGACTGTCTCAAAGATCACAGAGAAACAAAAAAATTCTGGATCTGATGATTTGTTTATGAATATGTTTGTGTCACAACACAGAAGTATCAATTTACAACTTCCTTCTGCATAAACAGTGAGTGCTCAGTGCTTGGCCTTTAACTCTTGATACACTTTCAATTCGCATCCAGTCATCTACAAGGCACAATCCAGTTTTAGAATAACAAAACACGTTCAATTTCAGCACACTATAGCAGCATTATATTTACCAAGTGTCAATTTAAGATGTATAAAATAAAGTGTTCTTAAACACTGACTTTAATATGTCATTGTATTTTCTCTCAGGTTGAATGGGAGATGGAACAGCTCAATACTGTATAGATAGCAGCCCATACAACAATTCAAGAATCTGAAAGCTATGGTGCTTGAACTTGAAATTACAAATGCTCTAAAAAGTAAAAATCTAATGCCTGATGTTTATTAGGAGGTTATCTTGCATCCATTTTAGATGTTTAATATACACCAATCTGAACCCAGTGTTATGTCAGTTAAACAGTTTCTTTCAAGTCTATCAAACAGTATCACCAATAAATTTGGCCAGAAACAATATCCAATCACTACAAAATAGCATTGTCCTCCTCTGAGGAAATTTAAATGACTGCAGAAATGATACAAATAATCATCTTTGTGCACATTTTTCTTCAATTATTACAACAAAAGCTCTTTTGAAGTCATATAAAGCGATGCTACTTTCCTCTTGCAGCAAGCTGCTCTAACAGAAAGTAGCAGTGGTATTAAACATTGTCTACAATTGTTATGGAAATATATTTATGTGTATCCTGTTGTCATGGAAGCTAAAAATCAAGGCATGCAAGGTACATATAGTAATTTATACTGATCTGAAAGAACATTTGAAGGAAACGTTCAAATGGGTAATTTGATAAAAATCAGACTAGTTTCAGAGGCACAGGTTAGCCAAGGCATGATTATGAGACAGTTGTATTTCAAACATTATTTAGTTGATCACTTATATCCTCTAGGTGCTATTAATATCCAGAGTACATCCAATTGAATAGCTCAGGCACTCTCGAGGTTCTGAGATTGCTTTTTTCCTGGCATTAGCCCAATTTTAGCAGTGTTCCAAACCACACAAGAGGACATTTGCTGACATTCCACATTTGTTTCTTTTAAGGCAAGGCTGTTCACTTAAGTCTGTTTTGCAGCTGACCAATTTCACAAAATGGCAAGGTTGTGTGCAAGTTCAACACCGAACTACTATTATTTTGTGAGTCACATTCGGTTCGTTCCATTTTTAGTTCTACAAAAATGAACACTATATCACAACACTTTAGGTAGCAATTAAGTCTGAACACTTCTTTACACAGAAATTGTTCTTTTTTTCATACAGGTGTGAAACACCACGGTTTTACCTATTCATATGCTTTACTACTTTTGCTGGCGAAATGCTGAATGCCATGTAGCATTTTATTTCAGAATTCTTCACATTACTGAACAATCTCATTACTTAGTGCTCTTTTTAGGAATGTACACAGAGTCTGATTTTTTTGAAGCTACAGCTGATTTCAGAATAGTGACTACTTGTTTTTGCCAATTTCAGCTTCATTCTATTTCATATTTAAACAGTGGAGAAACTGCTTCCACTGCTACTTGACTTCACTTGAATAGAAATATTTATGTAGCTAAAAAGGCTAGAATAGATTTTTTATTTTTCAATGTTCACCCTTATTGTTTGAGGGGAGAAGGAATGAACATAAGTGATGTTTTTAAAAAACTCAAGTAGCATCCTGCCTTCAATTCTTCCCCTCAACCACTTCTTCCTGAATCAAAATCTTAAGTATTTCAGCTCGAACTTCTGCCAATATTCCAAGGAAAACGTGTGAAGTAGAATTTGTGAAAAAAGGACAATTGATAGCTTGGATAAGAAACAAGTATTTTTGCATTTGGGATACAGACGATTCATGTGGAATCAATTCCAGAACAAAAAATCCACTACCACAAATGTTTAGCTAACAATCAACTAGTATCACAGTACACAACAATGAACTCATGCTGCATCATTAAATACCAAATTTGTCATGACCAAATATTTGCCATGCAAATATGCATAGCAGAACACGATGCAAAAATGTTCTTGTGAGGGAACAATATGGTTTGTTTTGTTTCATCTCCCACTCAAGGAGAAAACTACACATTCAGTGTAGCTGAAAACCGCACATTCATTTTGGGGGTATTTTCTGTCTTTGTTTACTACATTGCAGATATATATACTTATGTTTGTGAAAAGATGAAACAAGTTCGTCCTTGCACTTGGAAATGAGACAGTGATATTTACAATTCTATTTTGCTCCTGCCCAATTTTGTTCAACAGAGTTACGCTGAGCAGAAAGCATTTTCCTGCCCAAATGCAATGCACTGTTGTTTCAGTCAACAGCTCTGTGAAATACAAGGGGGGGAAAAAAGCCTTCGTCTTCCCTGAAATTAAGATAATACTGAGTATCACAAACGTCTCACTTAGCTGCAGGTAGTTTCACTTCGTATTGTACCAGGAGGCACTGCAGAAGCAGGAAGAGACCAATATGTTTATGTGTAGTAGCTTGCGTTTTCTGGACTGTGAACTATTTAAAGCCTAGATATACAGTACCCTTATCGGCTAACTTAAAAATTAGAAGTTTATGAAGCAGAAATAGCAGAAATATATACACACAACTCTACTGAACAAAGTTACTAAAAAGGAAATTCTGAAACACACCACTACTTAAATCATACAGATACTGAACAGAAGAGAGAAGTAGCCAAGGTCCTTCACAGCTGAAATGCAGCTTCACATTGTTCCTTTCAGGTATTTCACAGAAAAGATCTTCCAACCATTTTGAAGCATTTCTCTAAACCTTGCCACTTGCCCAAGAATCAAAGCATAGGTGCTGGATGCTCTAGAAGAGGCTAGGAGCATTACCAGCAGGAAAATGAACATTATTTTTATCAGGACAGGAAACAGTTTGCACAATCTAAACACCTATATCTCGCCTAGATGACCCTAGATTTTGAACCGAGCAGTGAGACAAGCAGCACTGTAGAAAATCAGAAACGGCAAAAGATAATGATGTTGCACAAAGATGACAATGTAGGAAGGGTTTGGAACAGCAGAAGAAAATGCTTAATGAAAAGTGAGGGTTGGTAATAAACAGAAATCACAGGGAGGAAAGAAAGCAGTCCTGAGAGACATTCTGATAGCAGAGGAATAGCCTCACAACACAGGAACAGAAGTTTCTAGGGATAGAGTAAGAGATAGAAGCCAGCACTGGAGAAGGAACTAGTTCTGGTCTTGAAGGCAGGAAACGAAAGTCTAAAGAAATCACTTCAACATTGCATTTAAGACCACAATGTTATGCATACGCTCTCTCAAAAATCTATTTATGCATGTATGCAGAGAAATACCTTATGTTCTGATTCAGATTTTCAAAGATGACATATCTTACGATTTTCAGAGTTTTCCATTAGAGAGTCAGTACTTAAATTAACAAATATAACAACTACTAAGTCCTTGACCAGAGACAAATCTTAAACCTATGCATAGAATGCACAGAATTACTGCAATTTTTTTCCTCAATTCTATCTATTGACAGCATTTTTCCATGCAAAGCAGCTTAAAGTGCAATGCACAGAAGCCCAGAGCCTTCACTGCTTAGTTTACATTCGTATCTCCACATTTTGCCACTGTTATTATCACAACATGCTTTCCACATACTTGCATCAGAACGTCATTAACACAAGAATTAAGTCTATTACTGTGACCACATCTAATAATTGCAAAGACATTATAATTAGTTAATCATAAAATCATATTGAGGTCATTTTAGACCTGTTACTGAAAATTGTAATGAATCAAAATAGCAATGCAACAAGATGCACACTTCACACAGGTGAGCTCAATTTGTTTTGGCATCGTAACACAAACTACTAATGGTGCATTAAAGTAATCACATTAGCACATGTTTTACCTACGACACAGTAGCGATGTGGTCTCCCTTAATATGGGATGGAATCATTTTTTCCATACCACAACATGAGTTAAGAATATATGCACAGGATACTGACAAAGTACAGTATATTAGGATGTTCCAAAAAAATAGCAAAGTCTGCAACATTCTGCAATGATACTAGCTTGGATCTCCAAGGAGCTCAAACATGCTAGCACTAAGTGATACCTCTGCTAGGAAATTCTCTTCTTCCATAAAACTGCCTAATCAATGACAGGAACAGACAGACTACAAATCTAAAACAATTTCAAGATACTCTACATTTGTTTTGCCTAAAACTGTGGTCAACAGTGCTCTGGCAAAAAGTACAAAGCCTCTGTATGAAGAGATTATGAAAGAACACCTGATTTGAGCCCACCTTACATTCGTGAAACATTAATGCTTCGGTGCTCTTTGGACAGTGCCAGAAACCTCTGCTGATTAATACCTGCCATTTAAACTAGTCCAGGATCACTAAAATCTCCCCTAACTTAACTTGCTACTTGCCTCAGGCATATTCTCTCCACTCCTTTCTAGATGTGTAGAATTCATTCAGCAGGTAAGGTGAGGTTCGATGGAATATTTGAAAGCCCTGTGCAAGAGGGAAAATTACATTGTTTCTATTGCCTACCTGTGTTCTAGGAGCTTCCACTCAGCCTAGATGCCTTTGAGGCCAATAAAGGAGTCTCCTGAAGGTTTGTCTGGGTTTTGTTTTGGGTTTTTGTTTCTTGACACTACTTACCTAACACTCAGTTTTTGAGCTGTCATTATTTCTTTCTACTATATCCTCCCCACTGCAGACCTCAGAAGCCACCAGTCAGCAAGCAGCAGAAAGAAGCAGTTCCTTAAGAGAAGATAAGGCAGGAGGCAAGCATATCAGCAAGGTAGGCACAGGGCAGCACCCTCACCAGCAAAGGGCACAGACAGCAGTAGCCAAACAAACAAGAGCAAAGAAGGTCTGGTGACAGTAATCAATGTCAGCTAACAGTCCAATGGGCATCAGAAAGTCTACGGTGGTGCGGCAGTCTGAGGTTAAGCCAGTAACTCAGGGTCAGGTTTGCCAGCCAGGTACAGGAATAGCTGCCATGTAGCTGGGGCAAAGAACAACAGCAAAGGCCTGAATTTAAGTGATACTTCCGAGCTTGAGGAAGCAGACCCCAATAGGGCTTCACACAACTCCTGTTAACACAGCAGCCTGATTTGAGGCCAGAAAGCCACACTGCATCAGAGCTGGCCTCAAGCACACGCAGCTAAACCTACACCATGGGTGGAGGTGTTCAGGGCCCACATATGCTGAATACAGGAGAATATGGGTTGTAGCTATTTCAAGATTTCTTTCATTATTACACTGGAAACTAAATCAGATGTTACATCTAGTTCTAGAGCATTACAAAAGCTTCACAATTAAAGAAACTTTAACGATGCTCTTCACATCTCAATTTAGTAAAGGAATAGAAAAATTGTACTAATGACAAAACTACAGAACGGAAAGAGAATGATATTCAACGTGTCAATCAGGATTGTGTCTGACATTATATATACAGAAGAAAATCTATACCCTTATGAGAACAGCTGAAGGTCAGCTAAAAGTACAGCCTCTGTTACTCAACTATAAGCACTTCAAGGCCTTTTACCCATACATTTTGGCTCATCCAAATTTTGGTTAGATCACCATTGTTACACCCATCAAACTGCAGTAATCTCCCCACTGAACAATCTCCCTTGGAAGGTCATGACAGTGATAGAAGTTTACTCCAAAACATAACATCCTTTTTGTAACAATAAAAGGCAAAATGCGAATCAAATGAAAATGATCCCTCACTTCAACAAATGTGTTTAAAGTGTACATAGATAGGAGAAATAATTTTGGAGTGATCAATTCCAGAATTTAAGTTATGATAATTACGTAATCACTACGTTACTTCATGGATTTCATTAAGATTCTTTCCGGGTTTGATGTCATTTCTCTTTCCAATTAACCCAGCTGATAAGATTAATTTTATATTACTAGCAAAAGTAAAGATCAGAGTCAAGATTCACACTACTTACGTTCGCATAATACCATACAGCATTTAAATTGATTATTTCTTCCTCCACACGAATACAAGTTCAGTATATCCATACAACAACTGCAAGTCCTTTGAAACAGCATTGTTTTCACATGGTTTAATGGAGTCTAATATTATGCCATTTAGCTAAAGCTGTCTTATAGCTTAAGTATACTTCAGTCACATCCATTTAATATCTCGCTTTCAGGTATGACAATAATAAATGGATGCCTTACGTAGTTGATAAGTCTGTAAAAATTCACACTTCATTTTCACTGGTCATACAACTCTCAAAAATACCAGGTTGTCCCAAGTCTCATCCCATCCTATTGTTTTGCTTGGTACTAAAGTAAGATTCACCAAGTCACAAAGTACAGAAGCATTTTAGGAAGAAAGTGAGATGCCTTGCTCATGGGGGAAAAGGTAACTGTTACAATTATGAGCTTCTAGAAGTATAATGTAAATCTATACCTAGCAAGGAAAAAATCCATTTCTTCTACCACATTATCTGCTGTATGAGAGAAAGGGGAAAAAACCTGAAGCCATCAAAATTAACATACAAGCAGAATCATTTTGTCATCTGTGCTACATATAAACTTGAAGAGATGTAAACTGAAGTCTGCTGTGAAATACATATTACAGCTATTAACAGGTCAAGTCCTCTAAAGTAAATAATCAACTTCATCAGAATGTGAAGTTTAAAAGACATTTCCCGTATGTATATTTCAGATAAATGTCACTCCTGCAGACAGTGTGCCTGTTACATACTTGCTTCATCTGTCTACTAAAATAAATTACCCCCACTACTGCCAGAGAAGTAAGATTTTTTCTTTTCCAAAACCTCAACTTGAACCAAAAAAACCACACATACAGAGTCACAAAACTCCATCTGAAAACTGTCAATAACGATTTTGCTCTACAACAGCCTGATGCTGTAACGTTCTGAGCACCTTCAACTTTCATTCAAATCAAGAAAGACCAGTGCCAAAGGGCTAAGTCAAAGCATGAGATGTGGGATGAAAAAATTAAGACTGCTTAAGAATGGATGTCTCGCCCACAGTGAAGATAAATATAATTGGATTCAAGTTTTTACCCTGTATCTCACTTGCCCCCCAAAAATATTAAATAAAATTTTAAAAACTCTACAGATGTTGTCTTGCCTGGCATTTAATGCCTTGTAATGAGACTGGTATCTGTACTGTACAGAGGAATTTGATAATTTTAACTCCTGTTTTCACAGGAATTTCAAATACTACCTGTCCTGGCTTCAAATAATCTTATAGGTAAGCAATGCACAGTTAAAACATTATGTTAACATTTGCAACAGCTGCAATAATAAATTCCTGCTGTTTTACAACAATGTGGTTCTGGATCTTCAGGACTCATTTTCCAACTAGGATTTACAAACCATGAGGAAGATACAGCTATTTTTATAGAACATGGAAGGTGAGGGAAATTATATTGAAATATATCAAAAGCTACCCGAATCTACAGGTCTAACCTTTGCATCCATCAATTTCACGTGAATTTAATACTCCTACCAGGGCCCAAAATCACTAGTTTAGAGTTGTATGAGTATACCTATTTGCAAAATACTGGGTTGTACAAGTTTAATTTAATACTTGAAGATTCCATAAAGGTAGTGTCTACTATTCTAGTTCACCTGAACAGCAGAAACATGAGGTTACTAATACAAGTTGAGGTTGGTTTGGTGGGGTGGGGTTCTTTTGGTCTGCTTGTTAACTTTAATGGTTGTTCTGTGTTGGGGGGTTTTTTGTTTGGTTTGGGAAGAAGTTGAGTTGGGGGGGGTTGGTTTGTTGCTGTGCTGGGTTTGTGTGGTTTTGGTTTGGAGTTGGGGTTTTTTGGTTGGGTTTTTTGAAGGTTTTTTGTTTGTTTGTTTTATTTCTTCCTACTGCTTAATTGAACAAACGTAATTTAACAGTGCTACAATCTACATACAGGCAACGTGACCAAGACTCTTGAAATGCTAAAGTCATGCTCACGTTGCCAAATTAACATTGGCATTGGAGATAATTTCCCTAAAGAGAGTTCATCTTGGGGAGAAGACCAAATATAGGTCAATCTCCACTTATCTTTTATTTTTCCTCATCATCACTAGATGCAATTCCAAATAGATATCTAACACATTTCCCTTGGTCAGAAGTCCAGTATAGGTACAGTTCAGTGAGAACTGATTTACAGTACCTACATTAGACAACTCTGCACAAACTAATGTGGTGACAAAACCAGGTATTTTCTATATCACAAAAACCAACCCAGTAAGACCAACAGCTTTACTATCTGAACTGCAGAACATGTCTGACCAGAATACTACTCTTCAGTTACCCGCTCTATTGCGGCACGTGGTACTAAACATTTATTCTACTTGTACTCTTTCTAAATGAAGTTCCTCAGCAAGACCATCTTACCCATAAAGCACTGGGGAAACCTGCAGTGGCTATCCTCATATAAACTGTAAGCCAAACAAAACATAGGTGGTTCTCTCATGACAAGTTTGTAGGGGGGGAAACACCAACCTAAAAACCCACCAAGAACTCCAACACCCCAGCCCCCAACACCACACTTTGATGCTTAGCTGTCTCTTAATGTATATCCTATATGTCTCCTATATATCAGCGTACTCCTCAAGACATCCAAAAATATATTCTGCATGTTCCTCTAATACTATTGTGCTAATGCTTGGGAATATTCTGTATCTTAAATATTTTGCTTCCTCCTTACATGGTTTGACATACCGTCCTTTCTGATGACAAAGCAATCATTTTCTCATTAGCTGTATCCATCTTTCTGTTTCACTCCGAATTTCGGCTTAAAAAGCAAAAAAAAGGTTGAGACATCATAATTCTACTTCCTTTTTAAATAAAGTTCTACGGAAACAGCAGTGGCATAGTTGTGCCAGTAACTGCTTTTACGTAACTGGCACTCCTATATTATCATCTGGGCTTCTATGTAGTCTCATAACATATGCCCATTCCTTGAAAGACACGAGTCCCACTAGATTTTACTGGATAAAAAGGAGAACTGTCACCTCCCTCACATTCAAATATGTTGCTAACCTAGCACAGAACAGCAAAATCAATATAACAAACCTTATTTAGGATCCCTGTCATATCCCAGTGTCAGATGTAAGTACAGTTGATCGTTGCTTTGTTCCTGTAGACACAGATATTGCCATATAATCAGAGTATGAAAGTTACTACCTATTTTGTCAGTTTATTCTTTGACAGTTGCCAAGATTTACCAGCTGTTCTTTTCGAGCAGAAAATAAATCTCGTATTTGGCTTACACTTCAGCACAAATACACACACACACACAAATGTATGCACACGTATCAGAAAAACACTAGGTTAAAGTACATTGGTTTACATTCTGCCGTAACACAACGAACAGCAATACTGTTGAACCAAAACATTCAGTTAAACTTCAAGTAAAGGATAAACCAGATAATCTTCACAATTTCCTCACTACAGTTTACATGAAATGAGAAAGCAGCAAGGAAGATTTAGTATATTATACTTAATACTCATTCCTTATATTCATTGAGCTAGGGCACTGCTTAATTAGTTACTACACAGATACACTCTTAGAAG
>VZSC01006098.1:640730-669599 GCA_013398225.1 Steatornis caripensis | reverse complement strand
CTCTTAGAAGCCAGAAAGAAAAAGCATTTTCAAGGGAAAAAACCTCTTATGAGTTGTCATCAACTAAGAGAACATCACCTTCAATTTTTTTGCTAAAGTAGTTTCTGATCAATTCACATTAAAAACTTGAATTCTGGAGTCTGATCTTGTCAGACACCTACATGGAGCTACTAAGATAGTAAACCACACGGTTTCAGCTGTTCAAACGCAGACCATTAGTGAACAACCACAAAACCAGTAAATTTATCATGATATCTATTTCCTTAGTAATCTAGTCATACATATAGGACAGGTATATGTCATCAGCAATTTAAATTCATTGAAAAGGAAAGAACAAGGGAATAGAGAATCCTAGCTGTCATTAAGAAACCTACTTTTTGCATCCTATTACAGCTTAGAGAAACATAGTCCATTTCACTTAGAAACAGAAAAAATGGAGGGCAACTTAAAATAAAACTAGAGTCTAGGTTAAAGAAAAAAAACTATTTTGTGAGCAAAAGGGGAAAACCCGAGTGGATTTAGAGATGATAATAAATACTGGGGAACTGAGGGTTAGAAGATCAGAGTTGTGACACTTCCTTCCACCCTCCAAAATAGCTCCCCAATGCTTTAGTTATTCTGCAATGCAAGCAGCAATTACTTGATAGCATCTACAGTACCTTAGGAGCCCAATATAATGTTGTAGATGATCAGAACAAACTTTCGCATAAACTAAAAAGAGAAATAAGTAGTGGAAGCTGAAGAGGTGGAAGAAAAGGATTGAGAGAATGAAGAAGCACATTAGCCATACAAAGGAAGTACCTAGTGTAAATAGGTAAATACAACTTAGGTTCTGATACTACAAGTCAGAGTCGATTATCACAACTTGAAGTTACCATCTTTTCAAGCTTCTCTCCAAAACTGTCTTTTAGCTTTCATATATTAAGTAGTAGTTGCTGTCTTTTCTCTCTTGACATCTTTTTAATTCAATAATTGTTACAACCCACCTGAAGCATCAACAGAATACACAATGCTCCAGTACTGGGGCAGGGGAAGAATTGAATTTCTANCCAAAACTGTCTTTTAGCTTTCATATATTAAGTAGTAGTTGCTGTCTTTTCTCTCTTGACATCTTTTTAATTCAATAATTGTTACAACCCACCTGAAGCATCAACAGAATACACAATGCTCCAGTACTGGGGCAGGGGAGGAATTGAATTTCTATCCTCTTTCCCTTTATGAAGATCATCCATGGGTCCCAGAGATGTGTGAACATGCACTAGCACAATTAAATACAAATCAAGACTTAGCTAACCCAGGCACACTTGTCATCACCATTCCATACCTAGTATCTACCCTATATCAACCATTAATTTTAACTGAAAAAAGTAAATCCTGCCCATGGCACTTAGAGGAAAGAGAGGATTGGTGGAAACTTGAACAAGAAAAGAAATGCTGCCTCTGGTATTTTTCATCCTCCTCCCTTCTTACATGGAGTCAATAGAGGAGGGATCACGTATTTTTATACATGTGTACAGTATATATTCCATACATAAAACATTTTATACATAGAAGCAGGATTTTAAAACTGAACGTTTATGCTTTTTTTAAAGAACAAGCTCAAGATAGTTTCAGGTACCGCTTCACAAAATTAAGATTTCAATTCCTCCCTACCACCAATTTTATACTTATGAAAACATGACCAGAAATGGTGACAAACATTGTATGTGCAGATTTAACTGCCTAAGTGTCAACTGCAAGAGATTTCTGGTATCAGTTAAAAACTCACGGACATGTTACCTAATTTGTCAAAGCTAGGAAAATCTTTATTGAGTTGCAACGGGTCAGTGGCTAGCTGTAGTATTCACTAAAGCTTGATTCTGCAGATTTTGTACCTGATCTGGTTCTGAAGCACTGTATGTGTATACTACTTAATATACAGCTAAAAAGGAAAACATGCACATTGGCTTTCTCTAGGATTTGCTTACAAAGCTGGTCAGAAACAGGAAAGTAGATTTTCTGTACCATCAAAATCTCTTCTGCAGTTAACTTATATAATGTTGCACCTTTTAAATTTTTTTCTTTAAGACACCATGTTGATTTTTACAAACCTAACATTACACAACATAGCCTGATGTAGCTTATAGACCTTGGTATGATGTGTCAATACAAACTGTCAACCCGTACATTTAACAGGTGCTTTTGTAGAAGTGGTCTGAAAGACTGACTCAAGACAACAGGAAGAACTGGCAGGGGCAGCATGGAACAAGACAGAATGGAGTAAGATATTTCAGAGTACTTGAGGAAAGGGCCAATCAAGTTTCACACTCACAGTTTTAATCTATGACATGACTCATTAGATCAAAGGGTTTTCTGACAATACTGATTAAACAACAGCACCAGGTAGCTCCCTAGCTTTTAGCTTATTACAGAAAGGGCTGAACAGAAGGTATAGGTAAATAACCTAACTAGATGGATGTTGTACAGATCCAGTGACCTGTTAGCTCACATGTCTGTACTACTTTTTCAGGGTCTGCATATAGTGAAGTTGCTCAACATCTGAAAATGGGTAATGATAGAAGTAATTCTGTCTCCAACCACCAAGAATAAATCCAGAACACTTCTAGAGGAGGAAAAAGGAAGACACTGCTGCAGTTTCTGCATTATTAGGTTTATCTTCAAAGAGTGTTTGTGTTTTGAGGTTCCCCTCCCTTACAATTGAAAGGTACTGGAAATGCTAAGAAAAGGTTAAAATTGGCTGTGGCTAAATTACTTGGTCAAGGCATTTCATTGGCTGGGGACAGTGGGAAATGTGCTGTTAGGTCCCCAAGTTCTTGCTGTTAAGAGAAACTCTTTGACTATCTCCTTAGTTCTGCACTTAACAGCTGTGAAATTGTTGGAATATCACTATATATGAATTACAAATATATACTCAGTAATATAACAACAATGACATTCCCTTTACATTTAAGTGAAAACATAAACAAACAAGAACTCTGGAATCAAACGAGTGCAAAGTTCTCATTCACTGCTGCCTCCGTAGAGAGAGCTTTTAATTAGTAAACTAGTAATTTTGTCTTCCCTCCCCTTTAGTTTTCTTTGTGTCAGATTCCACAGAATTACACTGAAACTCATATTGATCTACTTGAGTTTAGAACTGATTTTTTGAAAGGATAGCATAGAACAGATAAATAGACCTACAGACCCAGATGTTCAAGAATAAATATGATCAATACTAACATTTAATACTAATATTTCAAAAAACATTTCACATTCTTCTGTAAAAGCAAAACATCCTTGTACAAAATAGCCTACTCACTCTGCTTTCACAATTGTGGAGTTATTTGGAATATTTAACTGCAATTTTCACTATTCGGCTATTATAACACTGAAACATAGTCACTTGATCTAGCCATGCAGCATTAAGTAACATAGCAGGAAAAGGATATCAGAAGGAAGATGCATAAACATTCTATGCAAAGGTCAAAATCAGCTACAGGATGCTTTTTTATAGTCTCATGCAAAAAAAAATACAGGTATCACAAGTCAGATCAAATTCAGTACAAAGATAATGAAGCCTTAGCTTTGAATGAAAAAGAAAATGATAAGTCTTTTGCAGAAGATTTAGTTCCCTCTGATGAACATTCAATAGAGCTACAGAGCATGGGGAACTTCAGATCAATAACTGGATTTGCTATAGCAATTTAAAAATAAAGAAGCTGGGGAAAGGATCAGCAGTAATGGTCTCCTTACAGCAGATGCCCACAGAGATTGTCTCCAGAGAAGACTGTAATGAGTTTACACTCTTACTCCACCTACCATATCCATTGAGGTAGGCTACTAATGATTGTTGGGTCCTTTTGCAGCAGTTAATGTCTTATGCCTCACTAGATTAGATAAATGAGATAATTTAAGATCATGGGGAAAAGCTTGCTAACGATTAAAGCAGACATTGAACCAGCTTTCTATTTATTTCCCTTCCATGTATTTCAGTTGTACCTGATTTACATCTGCAGTTGCACCTTAGTTAATCATCATATATCAGTGAGCAATTTGCCTTCTCTTCACCATTAAGATTTTTCACATATGAGAAGTGTAACTAATGCTAGCATACACTCCTTGGCAGATATCTGGTATCTGCCCAAATAACAGACAGCAAAATTGGTGTTTCACCAGAAGCATATGTATTTCTCAAATATAAAAGCACTCTACAGAACAAACAGGTAGTCATACCGACACACACTTATAAATCGTAATGGCTCAAAAGCATCGTTCTGTATGCTTTAGTCCAAGTTGCTTATAGGGTCACAAAAGTCTTTTCTTGGAAACTCTTTTTGTTAACTGAAACAGTGGATGAGTTTCTCCTGTACATAAAACGTAAGACTATGGGTTTTGAGCATATGGTCAGGATGTTTTGTTCTCTGGGCAGAATGTATGAAGTTGGGTGACAACTTCATAACAACAGTATCTGTGCAGACTTTCCAGCTCATTAGCCGCTTGGAAGTAATGAACCAGAAACAGTTTAGGAAGTTAATACTCACGTATCTTCAAATCAGATTCCTCCTGATTATACAACAGTGACCACAGAAACACTTAGAGCTGAAATAATCCTGACAGCAGCTTGGGTTTGGGGATTCTTCTGGGTTTCGGTGGGGGTTACAAGGGGAGCAGTATAGGTTGATCACAAAAGCTTTAAATCAGAGGCAAGTGAAGAAGAAAGTAACTCTATAAAGCATGGGGATAACGGGCAATTCTCTAATGGAACCTTTTCATTCAGAAAAAAATTAAAATATTCATTTTGAAATTAAAGTTTTAAAATTCTTCTGCATTCTCTAAATGAAGAGAACATATTTCATGCTTCAGAAAAGCTTTTTGTTGAGAAACACTGCAAGTTAACTTACAATTATCACGTGAGCCATCTGTTCAGTCCAGTGCTTTTCCATTGATTATGAAATCTTAGAAATTTTGCCATTCATTCTCAGTTTGGTTCAGAAGCCATTTTATTTGTTCACTGATATTATTTTAAAAACAACAAAACAAAACACAACTCAAAGGCAGGTACCCATTCACCCCTTGAAGTTATCCAGATGAGGCAGACACTTAAAATTTTATGCCAGTTCCAGTCATTTGTGTCTGAGGATTTCTTTCTGGCAAACGTGGTACCAAGCAGATCACTCTTTTCTCCCCCCTTGACTCTTCATGGAAGAGCTTGCCAGTGCATGACAGATTACTACTTATGCTTTACTAAGTTCCTTTTTGGTTACACGAGGTTTTATTGAGCAAAGTTCACCAAACAATAATGTCATCATCTATGCAGTATTGAACCATGAGTACAAGTGTGTTTTCTGAACTTCCAGAGCAGCTGTTTTGAATCAAATGCTTATTGCCAATTTCTTTCCTTTCCCCAAGTCTAAATGAAGAGAAAATACCGCAACTTCAAGCTGGGTGTTACTGCAGTTTTCCCTCCCAAGTAGAACCTTTTCTTCCTTAGCTACATATTCCAAGTACAGCAGAAGTTACTGAAATTCAAAGTGATTGCAATTCTCGTATAAGGTAATAATTTTTGTCCTACATACATAGAGTATTTAGTATTCTACAAGCACTACCCTTAGTTTATAAAAGGACAATCCAATCCAAGAACTGGATCAACCATGAACTTCAGCCTCAGCTGATTTCTAATAGATTTTTTTCTGTGTATGTAATTCCATTTTAAAGCCTTATCATACCTGCTCTTTACTCCTTTTTTGTGCATAAAAGGTATCTTGTCACACTTCAACCCGATTCAAAGCATTAACTTGAAGTCCAATTCATGTCCAGGCCCAAGATGATTGCATTACAGGGAAATTAACAGGCTTTAGCTGTGATCAGATGACTTTGTTTGTTTGTACCCTAACAACTTTAAAGGAGTAACTACAGCAAGCTATGGCCTTCTCCATTTATAATTTAGCAGGAAGTTTACTCCTACTGTAAAGTAAGTATCACTCCCTTTTTTCCTTCCCTTTCTAATGTCTTAGCCCAACTATTCCAGAAAAAAACTCATAAGGCATATGCTGAAGGAGAACACAGAACTGTTCAAGACGACTTTCAACTATTGGAGGCTGATAAACATTTAGATAACGCTCTCATTTTTGTATGCAAATCTGTTCTGGAAACTTTTNTTTATAATTTAACAGGAAGTTTACTCCTACTGTAAAGTAAGTATCACTCCCTTTTTTCCTTCCCTTTCTAACGTCTTAGCCCAACTATTCCAGAAAAAAACTCGTAAGGCATATGCTGAAGGAGAACACAGAACTGTTCAAGACGACTTTCAACTATTGGAGGCTGATAAACATTTAGATAACGCTCTCATTTTTGTATGCAAATCTGTTCTGGAAACTTTTCTTAAAGTCTTTCTACACTTTGAAATATTAGAAAGGCTAAATGTGGATGCTTACCAATATAAGCAGTAGCACCCCTTGTAAGGAAACTTCAATATGATCAAAATGGAAGTTTGCTTAAAAAAGTGTGTATTTAAAGCTCTGGAAATACTGAAAAGATTTTTAAATCCCTAACAGAATTACTTTTTTTTGTCTACCACCTGACCTCATTTAGCAGAGCAGAAGCCTGCTTTTCCTCATCTATTAAGACTTCAATAAAATCATTCATTTACAGTTAACTGCAACAGTATTCACATTTAGACCTGAATATTAATTGACTGATAATGAGATGATAAAGCTGCTTTTCTCTGCAGGTGTACCAATCAATTTCAATGAAACGGAAGTATTTTTCCTTACTGCATCTAAAATTAAAAAGTGATTTGTATTTTCTAAAAGTGCTTTTCATTGATCTCCTGAAGTATGGTTTCATTTGTACCTTTTAAAATTATAATAGTTTCCGTTTCTGTAGGAATGATTTTCCAATATTATTTTGGCTCCAACTGCTGATTAGCTTTAATACAGCTTTGCAGAATTAAAAACCCTCCAAAGAATTTCTAACTTCTAATAAACTTCAAAATCTCCAGTCAATAGAACGAACCTTTTTAAAAACACAGAAAAAGTATCAGAGTAATTTTTAAGCAAGTATTTCTTAGACCTCTCCATTTGTACAAATTGTTTACTATTACTGCTAGTCAATGTAGCTCCAAGGCTAACATATTAAAGGACTTCTGCCAGTCATGACTAACCAAACCCTGCTTGCAGCAATTCAAAGTACCATTATCTACTGAAATCTTCTAGCAGATGTTTGAACTAACAGAGCAATTAGATTTCACTTCAAAATTACTGTCTTCCAAGCAATAATAATTAAGGAACAAAGAAAATAACACTANTATAATATATAATAATATTATATAATATATATTATATTATATAATAATATAATAATATATAATAACACTAATAATACTCCGAGCATGTGTTCAAATACTGACTCAGTTTAGGGACCAGGAAAACTGGGTACAGATTGTTTGCTTCAGTACCAAGAAATCATCAGAAGATGAACGAAAATATGGGATATGAGATAAAATCCATATAGGTGTAAATATTGCTGTACACTTGGAGAAACTAAGGACAGAAGCTCGGCCCCAACTCCTATGAGTTCCAGACGTTTGGCACCTTACTGAGCACAGGTGCTTTAACCAAGCTGGCACTCATGATATGTGCCAAAAACATTAGTATCGAATTAAAAAACTGAAATAAATATTTAGTATTTTAATATCTGTAGAACATAGTGTTGTTGATTACAGAGAGCAATCTAAAATAGCAGGAGCAGCTATGTTTTCTTAGCTGAATGAAGAGCCAAAACATAAGTGAACAACCTTCAACATTCTCAGTCACTAATCACCATGTAACTAATTACTATTGAAACTGAAAGTGACCATAAAGTCCACCACAATCTTACAAAATTTTTCAGAGCAGTCAGGACTGCACATGAAGAATCACCTGGTATCCTTACATTTGACACCAGAAGAGTCCTAGGTATAAACTCTGGATCTGTAAGTGACTGTCACGCCAAAAGGAGTATCTCTTATGAAGACACATACTCCGTAACTCATGACCAGCTTGAGTAAAAGCATTATAAGAAAACAAGCAAAAAATGCTTAGTTACAACATCTGTTTCACCAGAGGATTTAAGCCTGTCCAGATGAGGTCGGATACCAGCACTGCAGACAGAACAAGCTAAAGTAAAAGACATACAAGCCAAGAGATTGCATTGTTCTGATACACGTACAGTAAGACAGAGTCTGACAGATAAGGAGAAAAAGTCAATACAAGCTCTGGAAAGTTTAAATAATACGGACCAGGGGTAAGAAGCTGACTCCATGACAGATCAGAAACCACTAGTACACAGCTACAGAGACAAAATTGATACCATGACTCAGGAATTAAGATCCTAAAGCACAGTCTTAATGAAGAGCGAGTCTGTAGCTGAGCTGTAGTACTCATTCTTATGTACGCTTCTCTTGAAGAATCTGTTTAGAATCATAATTTCCCATTACTGCAAGGCCTAGGAATTTAACCAAATACATAAATACTACAAATACTTGCTGTTTAACATATTTTTGATAGATAATCTAGAATAAATTCATCAGAAAGCAGCAATTTTGGCTTGACAGAAGCTACAGAAGTTAAACGCATCAAAGAAACAAGGATGTAAGAAAGTGGCATTTACTATGACAGACTTCAAGTAGACTCTTTCATATACTTTTTAGGTGACAAACAAATAGTCTTTTTAATTTGATATCACTTCTACTTCCTGCAGAACTGCATGACAAATGCAGAAAATAGCTTTTAGCCAGAAAGTCTGCTTTCAAGGATTCATTAATTTTGGAGTTTTCTAGAGCTACATGCATAAACTGATGAATAAAACATAATTAATTTTCCTCAGAAATATTTCATTTGAAGACTTTAGCTTAATGGTATCATCTAGCCATACCATACTTCTGAAGACTGAAAAGTAATTAATTTTACTACTGCATTGTAAGAGTAAAAAACACTCAAGTTAAAATCTATTTTAAATGTCCTTTTTTCAATGGCAGACCTAAACTTTTTTGTTCCCGATTTGTTAAGAATCATCATTAAATACAGCAAGTCTAAACTCATGATAATTTTTAACCATACCTCAGGAATATTTTCTTCTTACATTTGAGAAGGAATACACAGCAGTTCAAGACATTCACGATCATCCATCTCCAGCATTATTCTGAACTCTCCCCAGAGTGCTACCATGACATTTCTGTAAAGCAAAGCAAAAGTATGTTTTTCAGCTACTGAGGAATAAAAAAAAAAAACCTGTAAGTTTCAAAGTAACTGTAGTTTAGAGGCAACGTGTATTTCCTCAAAGGTCTCCCAACACGACCCTCTGTCAAGCCGCTGACCTCACCTTTCACTGCCGCTTAACTTCCATTTTAGATGTAACTTCTACCTTTCTGGAGTCATATTTGACACGCAACATGAAAAACAGTTTTAAAGTTTTACCCAAGAGGTCGACAGAGTGGAGGCACACAAAAAAGCCTGCCTCTAAAAGCAGCCTCCATAACTTAGTGCTACAGATGCCCAAATGTGGCCAGTTGGCAACTGGTTACACAACAATAACAACAAAGAATACTTTACAATATAAGCACTACGTAAAAAAAGATTTTTAAGTGTTTAGTTCATAACAACACCAAAAATTTAGATCAAAGCCTTGACAGTTAGAAACATAGAGCCTTTCCGATCGGTAGATTTAAGAGACCTATGCAAGACCAGTGCCTCATTCATGTCCACTAGTCAAAGACCTTATATCCACATTCCTTAACGCAGCTTTTCGTCTCGTAATTCCTTTTACAACATTGCCCTCTAGTGGGTGTTGCCTGCAGATATTGTCTTAAACTAGCTCAATTCCTTTGATTCAGAGATTTAGTACTTCTGAAGATTTAATAGGTCTCACCAAGTATTTTCGTATGCAGCAAGCGTTCTACAGCAGGGAGAGGAGGAAAAAGATATGCAGATAAGGTCTCACTTCATCTAACCCAACCTTCTTGGCATTTCAGTTAATTATAAAAAGTATTTTTAATAGCAGATGGGAAGGACTGTCAATTCCAAAAAAAGCCTAGTGCAGATCTCACCACAAATTCCAGTTCAGACTACTGATTTACCTCTGTCACTTTATATCTTAGCTGAAGTGGAGAATAAGACACAATCACATACAGGAAATTTTGTTGGCAGCTTATCTGAAAAGTTACATTTAATTTTGCTATGGAATACAGCACTTCTGCATTTTAAAATTTATTTTTTTAATTCATCTACATATAATTTTATACAGACACATACACGCTCTTTTAAACACTCAAGACAGATGTAATTTCTTGATAAATGTTACTGGTTATCAGAAGCAGTTTTGGAGGCAGGGAAGCCATAAACGTGAGTCTCACTACATCTGACAAAGTTACAAAAACAGTACCCTCCAGTAGTTCGGTCACAAGAATAGGCCCTTCCAGGACCGTAGGGCATTCCATTAATGATGACTGTATGGTAGATTAGGAAAAAGAAAAACTCAAGTGTTTCAAGAGATATTGTTTGTTCGTTTTTTTGAAATAACAAAGGAGGTACTACCAGGACTCAGCAGTATTTAAGTTACTTACACAATAGTTATGTAGCAACAAGAGAGGGGTCCCCATGCTCCCCCAAAAAAACATGTCAACAGGTGATAAACAAAAAGCCTGTGGTCTTCAGCAACCTCCCCTCCAGCCAAATTAACTTATTTTAATAAGCAAACTTTGTCCTCCATCCAGTTTGAGGTAATATACCGCCATCCCTCAGAAATGACTCCCCCTCAGACATTAAAGCAGATAGCCAAGCATATTGTTGTGTATATGCCTGTTTGGGACTCAAAGCCACATACAGTCCCATGACTAAACTAGAGCATGTTCAGGATTTAGAGGCAGCTAGATATTCCTTTCCAGCTCACTAGATTGTTTTTGAATCAACTTCTTTGCAGGCTCCCTGCATTAGTTCAAAGCAATTAAGATAGTTTTACCTCATTCTAGCGTAACTAAGAGACACCAGCCTCAGATTATTAGTAGGCTACCCAAATAACATGAAAAGCTGCCATATTTAGAAAAACAAGGTTGCCAAATATATTTTCTTGTTCTCGAGTTGTTATATATAGCTATGAAAAAAACCCAGTTCAGTGCTATTATAGAGCAATCATTCAGCTCCGTAAATACATCAGTTATCAGGAGTTAGCAGCTCTCTTTATATGTTTGAGTTTTATATCTTGATTAAAGAAATACACATCACTCAACACTTCCAATATACATTCAACTCAGATTTCACCTTCTCAAAACGCATATACATAAGCATCATTCACAAGCAGTTAATTAATGAACAAGCTTTAAGAACAGTCAGACTTCTCTGTAATAGAAGAAACAGAAGTATAGGCTGGTCCACAAACAAACCCACACCTAGCAGCGTGTGGGTCTTGACATATGTATATCTTCTAGTGCAAGATTTAATCATTGAAAGAATCAAATATCTAACAGATCAATTTTAACCAGATTCCTATCAACCTAAACCATAAATGGTACAGCCTTTTTTAGAACAGTAATTGACTTCAGTTATGTCTTCAAGCACAGAACTGTAGAAAACTCGCTGCAAGTCTTTGCATCAAGCAAAAAAAAAGATGGACTATAATCAGGGGTAGTCAACTGCTATAGAGTTCATTATGATCAGATACATTGGAGTTATACAGTAAACATGTAGACAGGTCAATGAAAAAACTTCTACAGTGGAGAAGAGACAGAACTTAATATTTACTGAAGTTTAAATAGCAAACGATTTCTGGGAGATGTTTCTTAGATAACACTTTCAGATTATTCAACAACTACAATTGCTATTTATACTTAAGTCATTGAAAAAGAAACTGTTTCACAGCCAGAGAACTACAACAGATACATTCACGTGTTGTGGGTTTTGTTTTAAAATCAGTTAATGCCCGAGACTTCAGGCTTCACTGACTTCTGTCAGACTACTTCGGATTCAGCACAAGTTTCCAGAAGGCAATGCTAGTGGCAGGGCTTCTCATGCAACATACAGCTTTCCTTGAGTATTCATGCGGGGAATTCATCAGCTTAGATGGCAATCTCACACCAGTGTGTTTAAATGCAGATTTCCTTAAGACCCAATACAAAAACTTGCCTTTAACTCCGGTGTCAGTAACACAAAGATCAATCCCTTCAAGCACGAAATGCCAATAAACAAGTTGCTTACTTCATAGTTACAGTCTGTATTTGGAGCACATCAATATCCAATTTCAGCTTGTTCTGTCACATGCACTGACCTTTATTGCTAAATTCTGGATAGCATCAGCAGCTGTTTCTGTGCCAGGGTCTTTTTTGTTTTCCTTCTTCAGGCTGTTCTCCAGGCTTCTGGACAGGTTCTACAACTGTTGCGCTCTTACTGGTACTGCAGCCCATTTTGGTCTTAAAACAGTCAATGAAAGGATTTTTCTTTTTTTTTTTGTAGATACCTATAGAAGGCTGCTGCCTGCGTTGCCGGAATGAAGAACAAGGAAAGGAACTCCAAGCTAAATAACCTTCCCGTTGTATTGTTAAGAGCAATTAAGTTTGGTTTCTGTGATAACCCACTGATCCTGCCAATCAAGCACTGGCTAATGAAGAGCTATGGTTTACTGCAGCCAGCGTAAGGCAAGTTTTCAAACTTAGATACTGTTCTTCGTTAGTACTTTTTCCTAACAGAGTAACTCACAGTTATCTTGCCCTGCTTTACCTCAATTTTTAAACATCCTAAAGCTCAGTACTAGGAAATAGTGTCTGGCTACAGAGAAAAATCTATGTTGTCAAAGTAGCAAGTCTGTACAGTCTTGTAAAGATAAATCGATGCTACTACCTATCCACCAGGCATTTTAAATAAACAGTAACATCTCCATAGTTTTGTTCCCGTTGCATTAATGGCTTTGTGTCCGCAACTTTCAAGTTCCAATGCTAGCTTTAATAGAACTCCTTGATCAATAAATAGTTTGCTCAGTGGATTTACATAATCCAGTTTCCTAATTTAGGTAATGAAATTATCATTTCATGTTAAATATGACAACCTTTGTAATAAAAAATTGGGCTATTGGTATGTCTTTCCTGTTGACAACATTGACTTTAATTTCAACACAGCTGTGAAGTAACAGTAGCAGAGTGATTACTAAACTCATTAAGTATGCAATTTTATAGAGCTTATATTTTAGCACCATGCCACAACTTGATTTTCAAGCTTATTCATGAAGGGTTTGTTTTCTCACCACCAGCCACAAGAAAAAGCCCCAAGAATAGGAGACACCTTGGCCAAGACACTAGTCTTTCAGAAGTCACAGAAGTCCATATGCCCAAATGCTCTTAAAATACCAGCTTGAATCTTAGACTTAATAACTACAAAACTAAAAAATATCCCAAGAAATCTCTCAATAATGAAGTAGCTTGAAGTTTTCAGTTGAAAAGCAAGACTGAATGCACACACTCAAAATTTAAGTATGTCAAATGACACATCTCTACCAGATTCTAAGCCAACAAACCAACTTGCATTCTAATCCAGCCAACAAAATTTTCTACTAAGTGGTATACAATGAGTTCACAGTGACTGGCTCATACTATCATCTAACCACTACAAGCTAACTACAAGCCAGTAGTACCCTCATGTACAGACTGACCTCAATTGTTTGTTTTCCCATGAAACAAACTGTCATAATTTTTTTAAACAGTTAACTTCAGAGGTGTATTCAGCTAAACAAAATTTGCCAGTATTTCACAGAACTACATAATACAATAGTGCTCAACAGTACTAGACCTTATAGCCATACATGTATCCTATGGGCTTCCTCAAACACATACTTGACTATAGGAAGACCCTGCCTCCCACACAGCACTCCATCAGAAACACACTGAAGTTGAGCAGCAATTCTCCCAAATATACTCAGGGGTCAAGAGAGGATAACCTCTTAAGAACTTAGCTAATTGTAGGGGGACCCACTAAGTCAGAAAAATAATTTAGGAGGGAAGTTCCAGAATCATTTCCATTCCAAGGCTAGAGCTAGTTTAAGCTTAGCTGATGAAAGGGCATGCAGCATCTAGCAGCTCCAGGAAAAAAAATTAATTTTTATAGATATATATATATATAAGATGAATGAAGTATGCAGAGGAAGCACAGGAGAATTATAGCTGTGCTGGAATATTTTTCAATTACTCCCTTACTCTTTAAATACAGTCCAGGACCACATTTTCTCTTCCCAGTAAAAAGAATCAGTACACTTCAGCCAAATCCTCTAAACCAGGCTGAGTTTCACTTCAGTTTACTTACCTTAGCCATTACCAGCAATACTGGAACATCCAACGTAAGTCACTTCCAGGAGTTAGCTTGGCCTTAACATTACATGTAGCTTGTCTGACATCATGTGTCTACATGTGTCTACACAATCACAAAATGAAGCCATACACATGCACTACTTTTTTAATGATTAGCTATTCATTTAATCTAAGTGACAGTCCCATACAGTCAACATGTGCGTAAGTATGCCCTTATCTTCTAGACCTACTGAAAGCTGCATCAGTGAGCTTCATCACTTGATACCAAACTGCACATTTTTCCTGCACACACTTTAAAACTTTATTAAAGGTACATTAAGGTGAACTGTGTTATTGTGAAAGATTGATGTTAAGAACAAGTAAACAGGTGCCTCAAAGATGTTCAATGGATATAAAGAATGAAACTAATTTTCAGTTCTTTGAAGACTTGAATTTGCTGCATGGTGTTTAAGATTCTGTGAAGGAAGCACTCTTTTTGCCCCAAATTAGGAAGGACAGCTGATTTGCATATCTGAAGTGTGTCAGGACAGCACCACACTGAGTTCAACTCCATTACTCCAAAAGCTTCTTCAATTGCTGCCTCTGCCCAGTTCATCACCAGAGACAACATCACTTTCTGCTTTGAAGCTCAAGCTGCTTGTTCTCCATTTCAGTAACTGGCATTAAGCAGGAGTTATTTTTGTTTACATTGTTACTACCCTCCATTTTATTCAAGTGAAAGTAACACCCTGTCAACCACTTGCCTCTACAAGCATTGGAAAGTAAACAGAGCGAGAAAAATATACTTTATTTAAAAAGTACCCAAGAAACATAGATTTACGTAACATATCTGTTTCAGAAATTTAATTCATACTGCTTTACTCTAGCATTTAACTGTATCTACAGTCTAGATGCCAAAGCCCCTATAATCTAGCTACTGAACTTTGGAATTTGTATCTGCCAGACTGACATAACCCAGCACGCCTGTTTTAAAAACATGACAGGAAGACAGAGGTACTCAGTCTCTAAAAGGACATCGGTAGGTTTTGATTTTAAGGAAAACCCAGAAACAATTCTGTGCTTCTGCATTTCACCGTTTCTATGCTTCATCCACTTCAGTATACTTCCTCCTTTTAATTCAGCTAGGCCTTAAGAGGCAGAACGGTCTTACTCATAAGGACTACGATCATACAGAAATCTCAGCAGTACCCCAAGGCATACTACCTGTGTAAGTACTAATGAGTCTGGAGTGTTTCCTGGCCTGTGTTTTCAGAACACTACCTCATATTCTCCACTAGACAGTAGCTGAATACTATGTTGATTGCGCAATATTATTTAGGCCACAGTAGCCACAAGAGGCACACCTGATTATTACGATTTTACAGGATTAATCGCAATATCCTCTAAGAAAAATAAGACATGCTCAGAGATGACACTGTCTTAAGTTTTTTAGCATGACAGGTTATCTAGATAATTACACTGTCCTGCTACTTGAGACTATTTTGGTCTCACTGCATTCCACTTGGTTAGTTCAGTTTTACTTGCAGTAGTGAACAAATGTTTTTGACACCTTTCACACAGTCAGGTATTTCTTTAGAATATCTGTTGATTTAACACATTTACTTCCTTGCTCTGTTGAAAGGGAATGCTTTTTTCTTAAGGCTCTTCATTACACCCCCAAAAACACCAAAAAATTACAAACCAGGTTTCTTCAAAATGATGAAGCATTCAGCTAAGTACTAACGCCCTGCTCATATTAGTAGCCTAAGATTCAGTGTGATTCAGGCAGCAAGTGTCACATGGACAATAAATGCAGAAGCACTTTATGTAACAGTATTTTAAAAATGCTTAAGGTGTTACAGATTATATTTATATCCCAATCTCAGGTTTCTAACCTCCCTCTACTACAAGCTGGGCAGCAGTCAATGTACTGATGTGCTACAAACTTAAACAGCAACAACTAGCTTCTATTCACTTGCAGCAAATAATTCCCATAGCAACAATAGTAGATTTTCCATCCTGTATTTCCTTTTCAAAACTGGGAGCGCATAACAGCCAGAAAAATGAGAAATTATTCTCAACTTAACCATGCAGTAGACCACTATTTTTGAATAAATCAACTAATACACTTACTATAAATGAACTAAAAGACAACTTCTTTCAATTGTCTAATAAGCAGACAATTATTTGCCAACTACTTACAGAACCACTCTGAAAGCAGCAGAAAAAAATTGCACATTGAACCATATTACTGAGCATGCTGAGCTCTCTTAATTGAGTTCATTTGTATCCTTTACTTCCCATAACAGTAAGGGAGATCACCTGATTAACCTCATACCTAGTCCATCATCTCCAAGGTTTAAAGGCTGCTTAGTAGACATCATTTAACGAAGTAGTCTCAGTTTCACTGTGTTTCTCAATATTTGAGTTGAGCAGCTTCCATGTATCTCCCCTAAAAACAAATGAAAGCTTCCTCTCAAACCTTCTGTAGGAAGTCACGTGCCAAGTCTGAAGATGACGGTCAACACGCACTTGGAAGCGGTGCAGGCCACAAGCATGGCACATTAATCTGGCTGAGGAAAAACAAGGAAGCAGCTAATTGACTTCTGGGAACTGAATGCTTTAAGCAACTTAAAGTACATATTGAGACATGCTCTTTAGTCAGTTTCTGACTTAATTTATGCATTCCTGTGTTACAATTCTGATATTTTAAGAAGTCCAGGAATAGTGACTGGTAAGCCAGTTAATTACAAAGACATCAGCTACATGAATTACAGATACACAATCCAGTAATGGAAGACACTCTCCAAGATCTTGAAGGGCAGATTGAGAACACTTTCTAGCACAACCTTTGAAAAGCATCCAACATTTGAACAAATTGTAATTTAAACAATGAAGTGATAATTGAACAATCAATGTCTTAACCTAGCTAAACAATTTTATTATGAAGAAAAAGAGAACTAAAACAGATTTTTGGGCCCCAGTTTATCTAGAATATACTGAGAAAAAAGAAACAAGAGATCAGACTAATAAGTCACATAACACACATGAATGTGAGCATCCCCATTCACCTAGCAGATCTGTTCTGCAACTCTTAAAAAAACTTAAGCTAGATTCCGTCTCTTAAATGACTCTAGTGACCTATATGACCCTTGTCATGCTTCCTTAGTCTTCATCTCAACTTCTCAGCAACATTTGTTCTAATCAATCGCACTAGTTTTTACAATGAAAAAAGAAACGAACAAACTTTAAGACTTCAAGATTTTGTCACATTTCTTCATTTAGTAAGTACACTTTTATTTGAGTAACATAGGAACATCTCCCAATGTCTTAACAAAAAAAAGTGGGGAATTTGCTCACATACAATACAGGGTCCTCAGTCTAGTATTTAGTGTTATACTTCACTCAAACATTGAGTTGCTTTGGCAGTTACAGTAACTGAAAAGATAAATACTTGTTTAAAACTGAATTATCTATTATACGAGGCAAGCCTCTATACCATCTAATCAAACAGCTAAACTGAAAGAGCCCTTGCTTATTACTACAGGTAATGTAATCCCTAAAAGTACAGCTCTACTGGAAAAATCAAATCTGGTGTTTAAATATTTCAGGCTAGTTAAACAGATCGTGCTGGAATATGTTATAGTTTTACTTCATACTACAATGACAGTACACAGTAAGATATTAGGCCTACAACTGGCTTTGGGCAGAATGCCTCAACTTAAAGGAAAGCTAGCAATCTTCAAACAGTGTGAATACCTGTGGTGGGCAAATTCTGTATCAGCAACAGCTGCATCTTCCCATGGCAAGCAGACTCAGCATGCTGTTTTCTTAGCATGCCTGAAAAATGCATCCATCATATGAAATACACCTGTACACTGCTCCAGTAATAATACTCACTTAGCACTGCACACTAATGGCAAGGCCCACTGACATGTTAGGGAAAATTGCCTTCCATCATGCATTAACTACTCCTTCTAGGATTTTCCTCCTATTGACTAGGAAGTTTTTGATCACCAGCAGTGAAATCCACCTGGTCAAGAACTTCCAAGCAAGAAGAATGAACTGCAATTACTTTGTGGGTACACAACCAATATATTTAAGCTTTGTGAGTACCATAATATATTACTTCCTTCATCACTACTGTGTTCTGTTTTCCCAGCAAAACTACCAAGAAAGTGTTAAAACTTTCAGTTGCACATTAAAGTACATACTGTCATCTCGCAATTGATTTGTCAGATTTATTTTTCATTTGAATGGCTAAACTACACCAGTAACATTCTGTACTTACATTAATTATGGTTCTTTGAGAAGTGGTCTGCCTACCTCAGATGAATAACGTTAATAGATTTTGCTATGAAATTCATGTCAAGCCCATCTTGTTTAAGCTCCAAACAGCAATATGAAGTGGGACTATTATTTTTCATTTGTAGATACCCAGGATTAATTTAGCAGTATACTCTCAAAGAAGTGCCTACTTTCTAGTTATTAACCTAAAAGAGTGAACTGGTAAATAGTTTAACAGAAAACTCATCCATATATGCTTATCTTTGTGTCTCAATCCTACCATGCTGTTCTGTTGCTGTCAAATATGCCTGTGTTTCTGTACACTAAGAAGAAGGAACCACGACAATCTGTTCTCTTTTTAGAAACACAAGCTGTGTTTGACTGTCTGGAAAAAAAAAGTCTGTCAAGCTAGTAAATATGTTATAGTACTTGACAATTTCACTGAACTAAGTTTAAGAACTGAGCTTTTAGAATTCTTAAGTGAGCTACATCACTCCAAGCTTTGTGTGCATGCTTTTTTAACACCAGTAAAAAAAAAAATGTATCTCACTAAATTGTTAAATGCCAAATTTCTGCCATCTGCCAGGTGAGGGAGAAAAACAGAGCAACAGTAAGCCTACAATTCAACGATTGAGTTAAGAACCCCAAGATTAAGCTTTGTCTATTTTGCCAGAAGACAAGCTTACCCCTGCACGAAAACACACACACTAGGCATGTCCCACATTAAATTATCTATTGTATCTACTGTTTTCTGTTTTGTTGGAAGTCTCGTTACCTAGTCTGGACTGCAAACTGAAAATAAGTTTCCATTAATGATCTGACCAGTATTCTCTGTCAGCCAGATCACATACAGCTTCCTTCCAGATGTACTAGTAAAAGGATTCTTCTGTGACCTTGAATAATCAGAGACAGCATCAAACCTTAAGTTATGTGGTTTGTCACAAGAAAAGAAATCACTGTATCCTCTTAGCAACTATTGCTAACTATTTGAAAGCTTACCACCTAAGAAGGTCCTGTAGACTAGGTTGGGGGAACATCCACAAAATAACAAGACACACAAAACAATGCTATTCTTGGTATCATACCAGGATATCAAGCTATTTGACCTGCTCTTCTTGCCCACCCCCTCCTGCCCAATTACAGAAGTATTCACTTACAATATTCTGTTATCACACACACCAAAAAAAGCACTAAACTCACTTGCAAAGGGGTCTTTATTTTTCCAGCTTCCCCTTCCGTATCCCAGATGCCTTGCTTTGCAGCAAGAACTTTTCAGAAGTCCTGAAACCTAGAACATACGCATCCCAGATCTGCATTAGATCAGACCATGAATAGTCTATTACACATCCAGTGTCACAGAATAGTCTGAAAAATGGGATGTTAAAGTACTACTTTAATACTCAATGCCTACGATAATGTGTTAAATGAAAGATAAATGTAAAATCAGTGCATGGAAAGGGACAAACATTTTAGGAGTGAACGGCTGTATCTCAGAGATGTTAACAAGACACACGCTTCTAAGTTAAGATCACTTCCACTTTAGACTGCTTTAACAGTTTATTAAATAGTATACCTTCCTCTAACAATGAAGCAGAAAGCAAACATCTTAGACTTATAAACTGATAAACTTGGAACAAAGACCATGATTTCAATGTAAACAGCGCAGCTTTACCTGCGATAGAACCTGCACAGAGACAGGTCCTATCCTGTTTGGGAGAGAATGAACAACAAAAAAGGACAGGGGAAGGCAGCAGAGCTCAGAATGGGAAAGTCCAACTAAAGCATGGTTTGATAACTATGGGGAAGTGCATCTTTTTCTATGGCTCATAAGAGTTGGGAAGTTCATCAATTCACCATGTGAAGCACCAACATAAATCCAACTCTTTTGAGTCCCAAAAAGCTCATAGCAGGATCTTAAGAGTAGATTCATAACCCAGGGATTCCTATAGAGGCACACAACTCTCGAGTGACTTCACAGTCTTTCTTCAAGTGTAAGTTTTGCTTTAGTTACATTGAATATAATCAAGAATTATTGTCTTACTGTCGACAAAAACAGTGTTAAAATGCTACAGAGCAGTATATGTTAGGTTTATATGGTTCACAATCCACAAAACTAGTGTAATAATTTGTAAGCATTAGAACAAGCAACTGATCAATTCCACACGTTTGATCTACTAAGAGCTTTTAAAATTTAGTCTCAATATATTTTTCATAGTACCTTATCTAGCTGAGCTTATTTGTGGCTCCAGTTGCTCCATTATTTCAAGTGACTAGAGATATTATCAAGCTTTAGTCATTAATATAAGCAGCTATATCAAACACACTATTTATAGTTTAGAAGCAGCATTCCTAAACAACCAGAAGCCCATCAGAGGAAAAACCTTAAGCAGTAATAAAAAAGGTAACAACAATATTCTCTCACAACTTGAGGCCACCAAATGTGGTATCAACCAAGATGCTGCACCTACTGCAAAACTGTGAATTAAGGTTTTAAGTAGTATTTTGAAAACTTTGCTGTTCCATATCTTCAAATTACCAAGGGTATTGAAATTAAACAGTTCTTCCTGATCAACTTAGAGTTAGAACTTAAGCTATTCTACAACAGCCACTCCTGACATTATACCTCATCAGCAATCTGGACACAGTATTTTCAGCAGCTCTTTTGGAGTCTTATTTTAAACCACTGCAATTTGTTACCTGAATGCTAATGCCATCCATAAGCTTTTCCTATCAAGGGCATCATATGCATCATGAGTCTTAGTGGAGATCCAGAATCATGTATTCATTCACTCAACTAAAGTTTCTACACAGTGGTTGAAGTTCTAACTAATTTTGCTGAGATCAGAAAACTTGCCATGAACTCACTATGGCTATAATATAACTACATTTCAAAAACAAAATGGTAAAATCAAATTTGGGCACGTTTAAGGAGCTAGAAGCACACAGAAGAATATAATTAGTACCCTTGCCCTCATTTCAAGAAGAGACATATAAAAAGTGATTCTCAAGATGATAAATATTCAGAAGTGAATTCCAGGACCAATACCTTAACTTTTTTTCAAGTCTTTGTTTTCATACGAAAGCTAGAACAGCATGGTACTCAATCCAATTTATTCTAAGATGAGCAATTTTTGAATTAAAGGGGTCAACTCATGTAGCTGGAAATGAACAAGCAGGTTCAAACCTGACAATTAGACTGGTAAAAAAAGTATGTGTAGGTTAGATATACACAAAGCTTTTAGAAAAATGCTGTTAGTTCAGCACACTGATTAAAGAGCTGTAGGTTAAAAAAATAAATTGAAGTCAATATAGTCAACAATACCATTCTGAACAGAGGGTTATTTTTTTTATCCCTGCGTAAGTAACAGAAAGGACATACTGAACATCCATTTAATTGAGTCGATCATATCTTCTGTCCACTGCTATTTTTTTCCCCCCAGAACATTCCATGGGGCTTTGTCCAGTGTAGCAATTTCCTAACAACCACGTTCTACCTCATCTTCTTTCACGCTCAAAAACTTCAACTTCCCATGATGGTTATACCTATAGATCACAAATCCTTAGAGAACAACTGGATACATAACGCTATTACACAACTGTGACTCTACAGGAGTGGAAGGTGCAAGGATTTAGAGTAGGTACAAAACAAGTTCAAGTACTGAAACTAATGCAAAACTGAACAGAAGGTAACTTAAACGAGCAAGAATAAAAAAGCAGCACTTCTGACCCTTTCTTCATATTTGACAGTGTGTTCAACTTTGTGCAACTAGAATAATCAAAGTTTGATATTACCTAATTGGTGTTATCAGTTGATGTGTATATATATACACACATGGTCGTTCTCTTTAAGATTAAACAATAAAACTCTGCTGAATATATATTTTAAATCTTGCAAGGATCTCATTCTGACATCAGAGAATAGAAGTTCTACACATGCCAGGAAGCATCTGCTTGCAAGACATAGACAGCAACAGCCCGACCTAGTCAGAAATAGCATAGCAAAAAAAAAAAACTGAAGAAAGCCAGACCACAAACCAGTGCAGGTTTACAATTATAAAAACAAAACTTAAGAATGCAGTATCTAAGCATATCTTACCACTAAGTTTCAAAGAAAAACTCTCCCATCATTCTGTCTTTTTTCTACTGCACGATTTATGACATGGACATATTCTAGCCATAGACAACATCGAACAAAATTTTGCAAACAGATACTGAAAGAGGTCTGCAATTTGGATGGCAGAGGCCACGTAAGAAATGCTTTCAGTTTGACACAGTGAGAAGTTAGAGGAGAAATCAGTGCTTTAGTGACATGCTCTGGCTGTCAAANATGACATGGACATATTCTAGCCATAGACAACATCGAACAAAATTTTGCAAACAGATACTGAAAGAGGTCTGCAATTTGGATGGCAGAGGCCACGTAAGAAATGCTTTCAGTTTGACACAGTGAGAAGTTAGAGGAGAAATCAGTGCTTTAGTGACATGCTCTGGGTGTCAAACAAATACACAAAAAACAGTGTGCTGCCCTTGCCAAGCCCTCCATCAGTGCAACAGGTCATGTCTGTGATGAACAGCGTATTCCAGCATGGAAGGGTCTTCAGTTACTACGAAGCATCAGTAATTCTTACAAGTATATCAAGCCAGGCATTTCAACCACCAGTTGAAAACCAGTATGGCCACAGCAACTTTTCAACAATACATGAAAGCTCTATCACCACATTGATAATTACTTCAGAGATAGTAGAACTTTAATCAGAAACAATTTGGGGGAACAAAGTGCCAGTTGACCTATGAACATCAGAAGTAGTGATTTCATGGTACAACCAGAAAGTTATAGGAAGTTTCCCTTTAACCAGAGAGGACATAAGCAATTCAGAATTAACTTGTTATTTTGCATCTTGTAGCAAGTTTTTATATAATGTGCCCAGCAGACTTTATAGTAGAGTGCTGATGCAGTGCATCAATCCTTCCAGATGTGCAGAACTAGAGCCTAACTCCGGAAAAACCTAGATTCAAAACCAGCTCCACCAGTTGTACTCAAGTTCACCTATTTCTTGATGAGTCCAGTAAGTCCACTCTGTCAACAGAAACTGTACATAGCCCTCATTTAATGAAACACCTTTTGGGAAAGTCCTTGATCTTTTTCTCTAGAGTTCACAGCTACTATAGACCAAATAAGCCACCGAACACGTGCAGAAACGTACCCTGATAGTTCTGCAGAAACTGCTACAGATGCTAAGAAAATATGCCAAAACCAAAATGTTTTTCACCAAAGGCACTGGAACCTGATTTTGGCAGACAGTCTATTCATAGCTATTTGCTCTTTAAGCCAAACAGAAAGCACAATTCATTGAATAGTTTTGAAGAGGTGGGGAGTTTTTCCCAAAACAGAGGTGAATAAACAACTCAAAAGAGAAAACAGGCAAACCTACTTAAAACAGAGAAAATAGGTACGCTGGTAAGAGTAGCTACTGAGCTAGGTAAAAGGGAAATTTCAGGGAAACAGGTACTGCAGAAAGTAAATCAGACACTAGGACACCAAGCATTTATGAGAATTCACACTGAAACACAACACAACCCTTGCCTTAGGATGACAAAATGGCTCTGCTTATTTGGGATACAGACAGACTCTCGTCCATCCTGTAGGGTCTCCCTCTTAAACACTGAGCTGTTCCATACAGTAACAGAGATGCAGTGATCCCTTCTCAGCAGAAAAAAAACCCACACAAAATTATCTCTAGAGACATAATCAGAAGCAGCACACAATACGAGAGAACTGGACTACTGACTGCCAACATATGGAGGCATGAAATGTATATTAGCCCTTCAACTTGGAGTTAAATCAAAATAATACGGCAATACTTAAACATATGTGAATAAGTTCAGACAACTGGACTATTTTCCCTCCAAGCTCGTCAATACATCAGCTCCTGAGCCCTGTAAGGCCATTTATGGCTGAATTAGAAAAACCACAGATCTCAGCAATACATTGTCAATACAAAGCTTTGGATAGATATTTGTCCTAAAGAAACTGAATTAAGGGAAGGAAGTACTGACAACAGGTTTGGGGGTTTTTTTCCCCCCCAATGCTTTTGTATTAATGCAGTCAAAGAAAGACATTCTAGTATTTTGTTAAGTACTTCTGTTGTTGGCTTCTCTTTTGGTGTAGATTGTCTCATAGGGGAAATGTTTTCTTCCTTGTGTTCCAATAATATCTTCCTAATGTTAGCATTAACAACAATGTTGGGTACATAAAATACTCAAAGTTTTGTTATTTCAGCTTTGAAGACCGCTTTTCATAAAAGCAATGAAAAAGATTGCCCATCACCTGCAGTTAAGAATTAAACGCTTTAGCTAATAGAGTTCAGAGATTCTTGCTCCAAGTGAAAAGGTTTAAGCCAAAATAGAAAGTAAAGGGCTTCTGAATTAAGTTGTTGTTTAAAGTTCTTTTAACACCACTATCAAACAGTCCACTTCCACACAGGTGTGAACAGTGAGAGTCCAAGTCTAACAGCACCATTGGACAAGCTGCTGAAGCAGAACTCCCAAAACTAGAGCACGAGCCTCTGTTCGCAAACTAGGCTCATTGGCTGCAATTAAGATTCCAGTCCTCACACAACTGACTGTTAATCATGACTTAGTAGCTCTTCATAATAAGCAAGTTAAGGAGTAAGGTATTCCAGAAGGTTAAGATTTTCAAGTTAGATTATAGTAGTGTCACCATGTAGATTTGCTACAATACACTGCTATAATTTATTCCTTCCCACATAGGTTCACATCAAATTTGCTAAGTCCCACCCAAATGCCACAGACAGCAGCCATACAACATTTAAAACACCAAGCCTGTTACTTGTTCTTGATGCATTATCTAGACATTCTTATTTAAGAAAAATTGCTCTCCCTCTGTTTCAAAACTGCGCTGTAACAAGTCCATCCTGTCAGCTCAGTCTTAACTTCCAAAATTCAAAGTAATTGTCCCTGCCTCTCACCACTATGAAGTTATTAATATTTAAACCAAAAATTATCTTCCTTTTCAACATTACGTTCAGAGCACTGCATAAAAAGCAAATTTGAAATCTTCAGCTAAACCCTGTTCTTGAGATCCTAACTTCATTTTGCTATCAGAAGCTTTCCTTACACTACTGAAGCACCTTAAATCATTTCTTATTCACTTATTCAGTAATCTTTTTCCTGATCATATATTTGGATGTCTCTATTAGCTTTTACCAGCCTCCCCCTCCCAGCTTGGGTCATAATCCTATATGCTTTTCAAAAGCATGTAACAAAACATTATATTATAGAGTACAGTTTTACCCCTTTAGCTATTCACATAATTTGGTTCCAAACCTGCCTTGTCTATTCAGTGATAGATGCTTTTTCACAACTTAGAGTTTATGACTTCAATGTCATTCAAAGGGAAGTAATTTCAGAAGTGAAAGAGCCATTACGGAAAATTATAAAACCAGCTTGTTATAATGAATTTCTTCAGCAGGTAGACCCTAAAAGTCCAACCATTTGTGGGTTACCAGTCTTTTGTATTTCCACTGAGAACAACAATTCTAGAGTTAAAGTTTGAATACAATTACTGTGCAGATTAAAGGTAACCAATATAAAAAGAGGAGTCTGCTTTAGAGTTCAGACACTACTTAACAAGTTATGTATTGACAACTTCAGTATCAGACACAATACCTTCATTTTGGTTTAAAGCACAGAATTAAATACATACCAAAAAACAGTTTGCAGAATTAGGAGCAGTTCACCCACAAAACTAATTATTGTTTCAAGAGTAAGACCTCGAGGCAAGAAAATGCTATCAAGTGTAAAGACAATGTTCCTCCAGCTGTTTGCCATACTTATTGGACATAATAAAGTTGATATGCCTGAGGCTATAATTAATCTTTACTAAGGGAACACTCCTCTTAAGATGACTTGCCTACTGAGCTGTCTAATGACACTTCGGGCTTTGGTAAGTAAATAAATTAGTTCATTATGGTCAGACAGTCTTTCCTTTGTTTTTAAAAAGGAGATCACATTGCTTTATGTAGCTTGCCTTACTCTGTCATCAGCAACTACAATACTTGGACACTGAAACTGACAAAAGGACATTCTATTTCAAAGCTCTCAACTAAAATTTCTGCATTACTTTCAATGACTTAAGTTCTGTTTAAAAAAAATTCGGCAATCTTTACTGCTAAGAGCTTGATTTTAAAATTAATTATGCTGAAGAGGTACAATATTATTTGCCTTTCTGTTGCTAGATCTCACAGCAAGGCTCGTGTTTCTCAGTAACATGCACAACAGTAAAGTTGCAGTGCCCTCTTGTGAGCAGTCAAATCTCATTTTTGCAAAGTAGTTTTAGCATTGATGTTACGAGGGTTGGGCAGCATCTGTGCAATGAACTGCCTTTTCATAAGCAGAAGCATGGCAGTTTATATGTATATACACACACACTCCCCTCCTCCACCTAACTGTTCTGAAACAGATACAGATGCTCATAAAAAAGTGAAAGAACATTTAAATTACACTCAAATTAATAAAAAAGGAAAACAGACTAATTTCTTTATACCTAACTTCCAAATAAGAGAAACTAAAAAATAGTTTCTTGCAGCCATTATCACAGACCAGTCATCTTTTATTAACTGCTACTGAAAAAACCCACAAAACCACATGCATGCACATACATACACTCAAAAAGCCTTACTACAATTTAAGCATTAAATAACTCAACTGGCAAGGACTGGATGGAAAGGTAACTATTGCCAAAAGTTTAAATGAAAGAAGGAAAACAGTTTGCATTAAGGAGAGTAAAAGCAATAAAGCAGTTGAACAATCAAACCCCATACAGCCAAAGCAATCCTAATTCCTAGATGTCTGTGGTGAACAATTAGAAGATGATGATAAAAGTCTGTACAGGCAACACGTGGCTAGTTGGATATACCAAAAGTTTAAGATTCCATTTTTAGTGAACTACAGTTAGACATTAACTACGAGTTAGCAGTTTAACTCTCCTTCATCCCAAGGTCAATTTTTTGCATTCCACATCATTAGAAAATACAAGATCAGTTACAAATACCTGAAAATTCACTAAAGTTCTACAGCACCAACAGAAAACTAAAGAAGTAACACAGAATGACCAGAAACAGTACTGTACAATTGATTCTGTTGCCTAGAAAGTACATGTTATAATTAACTTTCCGAAGAGTGATAATGTGTTATCTGCCAATAAATATTTTTATAAAAGACTCAAGTTTCTCATCTCCCTTGCATAGATCTGGTTTATTGTATGCAGTAGTAGTCAACCATTGAACAATCACCAGTAGGCTAAGCTGCTCATTATTGTTGCAGTAAGGTTTCCAGAGGTAATATTTGAAAAAAACTTCAAGATCAATTGCACCACATTCTTTCACTTTGACTGGCAAAGAATTTTCACAGAACTGAAGCTTAACCTAAGAAACACAAGCCAGAACATTTGCAAGTCTTTAAAAGTTCGTCTTACCACATTAACTAATCACTTGTAAGCAGATGTTAAATATTTGACTTCAGCCCATAGAGTCAAGGTCCAAAGGAACATCATTTGTTTAGGCCCAGATCCAAAGAATTATTTCAACTGAATTCAGGCACACTGGTCCAAATTGCTGCAAAACCCCAGTGAAACAAAATCTCTCTCCTGTGACTTCCTAAAAATCACTGGCAGCCAGCCACATCTCTGTTCTGCCTTCAGCTCCCTCTTTGACAGTTTCAGTAGTGCAGATCAGCAGAACTGCTGCAGCCTGCTTGCATGGCTCTTACAGTACTCAGGCTTTACTAGGAATTGCCTAAATCACTTCAGCCAAACAACTGCTGAATCCCACACATTCTAATCCGTTCACAAGACAAGATACATTGGGGCATACAGATGTAAAACTTCCTTGGCTTAGAAGTTTTACAGTCAGTACCCTACTGAAAATTGTGTAGCAGGCACAGCAGTCACACAGAGCCACTCTGGAGGCATACTATACAGACCAACAAGATCGCTGGTCTAGAGCAGATGATCCAAGTGATTGCTGAAATGCATATATTTTAAGTGGGATCTTCGGCAACAGGCTGGCCAACCTGGTGAGGCAGGCTTTAAACTGAATGACTCGGGGGGTGGGGTCCAAAATGGCAATACTCATGCCATTGCAATCGACTGGGGAATAAGCAAGGACAATCAGGGCAGCAACAAAGGTTCCTTACCTGCCTCCCAAAATGAGAAGCAGGCGGTCAACCACCTCAAGGATGAGTGTGACTACAGTGGATCCTTGTGCGCCCCTCCAGGGAAA
>VZSC01006098.1:614022-624322 GCA_013398225.1 Steatornis caripensis | reverse complement strand
ATACTTAGAATCCTAATGAAGAAAGTTTTAAGCTTCAGAAATATTACATTTGTATAATGGCATGAAAACCTACTCATCTGATATTCCATATGTTAGAAGAAAAGTAGGATGTATTCTTGTTTTCAGCTACCCTGTAGTAAAAGCATTGTAGTTAGTGGTTTCCACCAACATAAAAACTACCGTTAGGTAAGGCAGTGGGCCCAATTCCATATAATATGCTGTTGCTGGCTTCAGCATGTAGTTTATGAAAGTATTTTTTGCTGGTTTTCAGAAGCTAAACTGAAATTTAGCTTCAGAGCCAGATTTTTAGGTAAGTTTTTAGGAATTAATTCATAGATACCCTTGAGGGACAGATGAATATTGTCCCATTTCGCTGGGGAAAGTTTTTAAAATTCCACTTTGTGAGACTCTTGCAGAAGAGTATTGATGTTGCAGTAGAAGTAGTCTGGAGTTCTTGTCTGTCTGTCGCGAGCAAATTCAGGAACATGTCCTGAATGTCCTGGAAGCCACGAGACAAGACTGAAAATGTTGTTTTCCTTGAGTTACTAGTTTTAATTGGTTTCATAATTTAAGAAGAGTGTATTGAACAAGTCATAAACTCAGAGTGTCTTGCTCAGCATGTGCTTAGGAGAGACTACTTCAAAAAACTTTGATATCAAATCTTGGAAATATTTTTTTAAAAAATAGAAAAATTGTATGCAGCCTCTCTCTGAAATATGGAGACTTCTGTTCTAGATTAAACTCCTTACACCAGCTACTGTAGTGTGGAGTGGGAAGCCTGAACCTGTTCTGTTCAGTAGAGTACTATCATGGTACCCTAACCTGGTTGTGTAGAGACTTGAAATTGTGCTCTTTTTTTTCCCCCAAATCTTCCCAGAGATTTCTCTCTGTCAGTGTCAGGTCTTCACAACTGTTGGTCTGTACTCATAGATCATGATACACAGGCATCTGTAAAACAGACGTGATCCTTTGCATTGTTCTGGTTGGTACTTCCAGATTATAAACTTGCAGTAGTTCACAAAGATGTCTATCAGCCTAGAACATCAGAATTGTTGGGAGTTAGTGTGGTATCAGATTGTGAATTGAAAGAGGGCTGTGCTGTGAAGTCTTTTGTCTCTGATGGTTTGTAAAGAGATCTTGGTTTAGGCCACATGTGAAAATGAGAAGGCTTTTTTTCTGGTTTTTAATATGCAGATGTTTCTCTACATCTTAAAATGGCAATGTAGTTCCTCAGGAAGGGTAGCGGAATTCAGATACATATTTTGTAGGTCTAATTTAAGGTGTAATGCTGAAACTTAGGACAAAACTATAGAAACCCTATAATGTTTACATCAGAAATCTGAACAGCACCAAGAGGATGTTCTTTTTAAACTTAGAAGGAAGCTTGTGTAACTGTCTTTATAGTGACCACAAGTAAACTGTAAATTACAAATATGTCACACTGAATATGTTATTAGAACTCTTTTGACAACTGAAGAGGGTAAAAAGAGACATTCCTATTCTGTACAGGTATGCTTCTTAAAGAAGTTGGTTTTAGAGGTGTTCAAACGTGAAGAACAGAACATTGGGAACTTCTGTTATCTGTGTTATAAAAATAAGTAGGAACTCACTGAAGTCTTGAAACTTATGAAAGTCTTCACAGCCAGACTTTGGAGAAGCAAAATGGCAATAATGTTTCAAGAGCAGAACTAGTTAGTAGTGTAACTTCCTTCAGTAGTCCTGCGGCCAAATCCCTGAACTTCTTAAAGTTATTTTCATTAAAGTACACTGACTCAGGGATAAACTTTCTTCTTTTCAAGAATGTTTGCCAAACTTGTGGCATCTTTCTAGCTCACAATCAAATGTAGCAAATTAAAATGTTGTCATTCTCTGTATTATTATTGTCCCTTTATTGCAATTAATGCCCACAAAATATAAATGACAAAATTGAATGTATGTATACACCTCAGCCATTTTAATGGAAAATTTAATGAGTTTGTTTAAACGAACAAGAGGGTTAAAACTAAGTTGGAAGACTGCACTGAAGCAGCTGATGCACACATACATGTTTGGTTCTGCAGGCTGTGCTTTCAGGGCAGTAACCTTTGGCAGAGAGGTGAAGGTAGTTGAAAATAATAACTTCTTAAACTGCTGCTGTTGGATTTTCGAAAGGGTATTTGCAAAGACTGAAGCCATAAAAGAACACAAGGATTTGGTACAGAACTAAATTGTTTTATTAAATTTATGTGATGCTTTAAAAAATAGAAATTGGGATAAAGTGATTATTCTAAACTAATTGAAATGAATAGTTTTTCCTGTTACAGTAACATGTATAAAAGCCTGTCTTTTAGTGTCTGAAGTGACAAAGACTGCTGTTGTTAAAAACTTTTTATTAGTAATAGTTATGCTTTAGGATTCCATCAAGAGCATAAGGAAATTCATGTGTACTTAGGGAAATGTGTGGTTTTCTTTCAATATTTTATGAAGAAACTGTATTAGTTGGGCTGTGGAAGATAATTTATACAAAACTTCCTAGCATAGCTTCAGATGTAGCTAGGCATGCTTGCAACAAATTCAGTTCTGGTTCTATTTCATAAAGTATACGCTTGATCATATATCAGTGAATTTTCCCAATTCAAGATTTAAAAGCAAGCATTAAGACTCTTCCAAAGAAGGAGCCTTACAGAACACTTTTTTTTTACCAAACCTCATTTAACAGATACATATACATACATATGTTTATATATATATGTAATTAAAAGTTCATATGCACGATAGCATATTTGAGAATCTGTGGAGATGGATACCATTTTGCTTCTTAAGAAAGCTTTAAGTTCCTTTTGTGGGTATTTATCTTTGGCACTTGGTATAATCATCAGTGATTCTTGTGTTCTCTGAAGTATTTCTTGTATTTCACATTTAGAATAATGTGTCGTGGATCTAGTGAATGTCTATTTAGTGATATATGTATTTTTCTTCTTTTCAACATAGGATTTTTCAAACTTTTAAGTACTCCACGATTGTCTCCATATTGGAAGCTGTTCGAGCAAGTGGATGCTGTCTTAAAGAGTAAGAACCATCTTTTTTTCTCTTTATTTTGGGGATTCACGAAGAATCCAGTTGAGGAAGGATCCAAACCATCTATGTTTTGGATAGCCAAGAACTTAAGAAAGTGTTTGTGTTATGTGGTAGTTACAGGTGAATTAGGCTTCTTTTTTTACTGTTGAACTCTTACAGCTAGGATAAATTACTTGATTGCAAGTTCTTAATTTTTCTTTTTTTCAATTAAAAATAAATTTTTGAATGCCTCTATTAAGTTAATTTATGTATTATAAAACCTTTATACTCTAACTTTGTTCAGTCAATGAAGAACTTTTAAATTAACAAAAGTTTAGGACTTAAAAAAAATTTTTGAAATGCTGCATAAAATCTGACAGTTAAATAATTTCATACTTGATTCCACTTTCTCAATGTGAAGAGGACTTTGGCATTATAGGAGCTGTATTTGCATGATGGGAGTTCCAGTATAGAAAAAGAGAAAGACTAGAGGGAGTTTTCTGGCTGTTCTGATACAAAATGCATGTCACTTCACATAGATAGGAAACAAAAATGGAAGTATTTTAGCAGTCTTCACTTAACTATGTGTTTGGGCACATGCTTATTGTTTATGAATTACAGAAAAAAAATCTCTGTGCGTTATTTAAATGTCCCTGTTAATGTACTGCAGAGGCATTGTAGTCTAGCAACCTTGGAGTAAGTCTTGACATTACTGAATAAGAAAGGAGGATAAATGTAATGATTTATGTACCAAATTAGTACTGAATAAATTTTTTTTTACTGGAACATTGCAGGCTTTTGATAGCTGTTACAACCAATTTATATTTTTGACATTTTACAACATTGTCTCAAAGATGTGGGGAGAAAAAATAATCTTTGTGTTAAAATCTGCTTCTTAATGCAGTAATATATGCTATCTTATCTGTTAATAAAGATTAAAGGTTCAACTGTATTAATATTCTTACAAAGGTGCTTAAGAGTTTGTCATCAAGTATTTAGGGAGAGGGAAATCTGTGTTTATTGAAGTTGGAGAATGCTTTGTGCCTTGGAGAGAATTATCAAGTTTTTGGAAGTGTGGCATTGTTTATGGAAAAACACACTGGTATAGAATGTCAGTTCATAGACTAAATTTTTGTCTGTCTTCTAATGTTAGAGGGTGTTTTTGTCTGCTTTAAGGCTTTTAGACACAGGCCCTAGAAGCCTTTGCTTTCACCCCTTGCACATTTTCCCGTGAAAGAGAATTTCTTGAAGTTGAGCTCCTCTACCTACTGTCAAGGCAAGGAGTAGGATAGAACTGTCATGCCGGTATGCTCCCTGAGAAAGGCAGCGTCAGTTCCTATTGGCAAGGACATCTGTCAGTATGTAATAGCATACTGCTGTTAAAAGATAGTATGTACAGGGCTTTTTGCATTGACAGGTTTAAAACCTAACCTCAAAACCTTTTTGTCTTAAAATTGCCCTAAAACTTTTAGTATTCTGGCACAGACTACCCTTAAACCTTAGAGGTTTGTAGGGTTTGGGTTTTTTCAATAGTGCCACAAATATACTTGCCTATTTATAAAACATATATAAAATCATGGCCACTAGTGATTGTGTATTAATTCTGGTGTTCTTGTGTGTATAAAATTTTTTAGTTTAAAGTATTGCATTTGAACATATACTCCTGAAGTTGTTGTTACTGTCTGACTAGTTTACCATGTTTCATTTCAGGTCTCTAATGATGAGGTATCCATCTGGATTTAAAGCACATCTCTGGGCTTAGCTCTTCATTAAAGATATGTGTTCTATATTCATGGGTAAGGGTATTATTTATCTTGACTTGGGCCCTTTTCTTAACTATATTGTGATATATTTTTAATTTAGGAGACTTCAGCAACTTATTTTTATGTCCTATAGGTTAATCAGATACTTATTATAGTATAGGGTTCTTGAGGTGCCTGTGCTAGCTCTTCATTTTGACCCAAGCTAATTACTAAACTTTGGAATTCATATATCTAAGTATCAGTGCTCTAACTAAATCACTCTGACTCTTGGTATTATGGATAGAGAAACAGCATGGTTGTAGTAGGTAAATAATTTAAAAACTAGTCTGTGATTTGAGATTCCTTTTCTGATATATACAACAGTTCTACAGGCTTTAATTGGACATCTCACCATATGCCTTTTGAATTTGGACTTTTGGGAAGAAAGAAACTTCGTCCTAGGAAGCAGTAAAAGGGAAGGATGTGAATTTTGTGCATTTAAAAAAACAACAACACTTTTTTTTTAATAATATAAACCATATTTCATCTGAAGAAACTTTGTGGTATTACACACCCCCACTTCAAAACAGTAGAAACAAAACAACTACAGAAATCTCACTAGAACACATGATTTTTTTTCTAAATGCTACTAATATTTTTAGTTTTGCTACATTTCTAAATAAAATACATGAGATTACTTCATACATTACAGAATTTGTTATAAAGTGTTCTCTCCATATATTAAGCACTGCTTGCTGAAATACCATTTTGAGACTTAACAAATTTACTTCGAGTTAAAAAATAATGTTAAAATGAATCTCTTAAACAAGTATAGTAAGCGGTGCAAACGTATGCTGTGGGACTTTGTTACCATGCTGTTTTATACAGGCAGTTCTGTGTTATACTTTCTCTTTGGTGTGGTTTTGGTCTGTTCAGCTTAAGCAAAGCTGCTCTCAATAAAGAAGCTGTCTCATTCACAGTGAAGGCAAACATCTTCGAGGATGGTAGAAATTTGTCTTTAGTTGCATTGGAAGATGGATTTTCTTTGCAAGTGAAATTGTCTTTGTTGTGTTGGCTGACTAGAACTTTTATTAATGACCATAGCAATTGACAGTTACTGATTATTATTTTTTTCTGTAAATCCTAAATATTTATTTTCCACAGGCTACCTGCATCAGGAGAAAGGAGGAGGGGTGGTAGAAGGGAGTTTGTGCATGTCTGGGGAGTAGAAGGGGAACGAGTAACATGAGGTGTTTGGTGCAAGCAAAACAAGTGTAGGTATGAGAACAGACTACTCTGGATTACCAGGCGAAGAAGCACTCACGGGCCAGTTTGCTCCAGTTTTACTCAGAGTTGGAACTGTAGCCATGGACTGAAACATAGTCCTGAGAATTTAATTTAGGACTGTTGGTTTCAAATCTTTGTATTCCTAATCTTCAAATCAAAATACAAGGTACTTAAATTATCTTTGGAGTATTTAGCATGATGTCTGCGAAATGTGGCAGAATAGAATTCTAAACAAAACCAGTATGTTGAGAGTATGATTTTACTAAAAGGAGGATTCATAACTCAAAAATAATTATACATTTATAAAAATGAGCTTTAAAATAAAATAATGCATATTTCTATAGATCATTGGATGGATTTTTTTATTTAATGAAACAGGCTGCCCAAACGAGTTTTCTCCTAATTTTAGTGATAACAATAAGAGAAAATGCATCTCTTCAATCCATATTTAGCTACAGATACCATGGCACTCTTGTATAAAGACATATTCCTTTCTGTTGTGGAAAGTTCATCTCTACTAAACGTCTGAATGTTCTTTTTAAATCTTCTACGTTTCTGGGATTTTGAGAAAATTGTGCTGTCCCTTTGTGCGTTTTAAATTCAAAATGTACCTTGATCTTTATAACAGAATATTACTTGTGTTGGTGCATCAGTGGGCAGTAACTTCTGTATTATGTAGTGCAGCTTTTTGAACTCTGCTAAAGCTTTAGTTATAATTAAATCTGACAAATAATGATAATGTAGTTGTCTTTTATTTTTAATAGTGAGGAGGGAATGTCTCTGTAATTTCTGAATATTATGCTGAAGTTTTTTGAGTATTTGGTTTTTTTAACACGTTGTATTGCCTACCTCTTTTGACACAGTGTTCATCTGCTAATAGATGGGCAAATCATACAAAGCCACAAACCTGTCATGCTGTATGCTACATAGAACTTACAAATATAATGATGTTCTCAGTCTCTCTTGCAGATCTCTTATTTGGAAGCAAGCCTGTTACGCCTCACTGCATTGCTTTCCTAAAAAAAAACCCAAACCAACTTTGCATGCATGTAATGTAGAACTCTTCACTAGTTAAGACTTAGCTGTATTTACACCTTCTGTGTCCTTTACCTGTAGTTTGGATTTCTGTTATGTCATGCTTTTAGGACTTCAATTTTAATTCCATTTGGCTACTAACTTGTCCCTAGCTTTTTTATGAGATAGCTTCCGTTGCTTGGTTAGCCGTTGTTTCAACTTCTTTTGTGAAAAATGGCCACGAAAGTCACTAACTTCATCTTATCAATGGTACTGTCACACATCAGTCGTGTGAAGCAGTGACATGTACTCTATCAAAGTATAAACGTGTGAGCGTCATGGTAATGTGCTGAATCTTTACGTAATTTACTTGCTTATAACTAGGCTAGTTTATTTTCTGTTGTCGCTTCATCAAAAGTAATCAACAATGCAATTAATGAAATAAAACACATCAGTAGTTTTATTATCTTGTATTTAGTGCTACTTTCACTTCATTTTTTTTTGAAAGCAAGATTTGACAACTTGGTTCCGTTGTGTTTTCTTATGTGTTCCTTCTTATTTGATGTAATCTGTAAAATAAATCTTGCTTTCCTTTTCTGTTGGTCTTTAAATGTCATACCATTCCCTTCATTTCAGCTCTTGCTTATGTCTCTAACTACCAGTTGTCTTTTTACAACTCAGATCTACCACATGCTAATATAGTATAAAAGGGGATCATCTCTTTCAGACTTTCATGCTATCTATTTCCACATTTGGTCTGCCTTTGACAAGAATAAAGGGTTGCTATTAAACTCTAATGGGCAACTGAAATGGAGAAGTTTCTTTTTTTTTCTTCCCCCTTTGCAAGGAGTTGCATTAACCGTGTTAACATGAAACCTCAGTTTCCTAACCTAGCTCAGGTATTGATTTGTTCTTCTTGCACACACGCTTAAGGAAAGGCATCAAAGTGGGCTGAGTGTATTCGGTTTAATTTCTGAGTAGTTTTGAATATAATAAGTAAAATCTGAGAAAGATCTTCAAGTTTAAAAAAGTTAGAATTACAGTGTCAGTACATGAGAGCTGCTCTTACAGATTAAGAGAAGCAACAATCGTGCACTGATTTATATTGTTTGTAATTGAAAAGATAGTTTTAGACCATACAGAATACGAGTTTGCTTGTTTTTAAACAAAAACCATGAGTTATGCAGAAATTAGTATTTTTTCATTCACTTGGACTAGTAAGATCTGTTCTAATACCATTTCTCCTGTTCTAATACTTTGGTTTAAATTTTTAAGTTAAAATAGATCTCTTAATGTTAAGAACTAGCAGATTAAAGAAAGGGTAGATGTTTAGTGTAATGAATAGTGGCCAGACAAAAAAACCCCAAGAGCTGGGAGATGTTTCTCTTCCTATTCAGGTATGTTTGCAAAATAACTTAATACATCTTAGAGAAAATGCAGTGTTTTTTGTGAGACATCAAATGATACAGTTGGCAACCCGAAAAAATTTACTGTTTAAATTCTAGATGCTTTAGTATATCTGAAGATGGCAAACCTTGAAGTATGTTTCACATAAACTTGGGGGATACTGTTGATGTTACCTGGTAATTAATGTTAGAAAACTTAATGTTATTTAAAAAAAAGAACACTTTTTTTCCAGAATAGTGAGTCTGAACTATGGTGTTGTTACACAGCCATTAGACAGTAGTTACCCTGTAGTAGTAGTAGTAGTTCCTGTTGATTAGTTTACTACTACTACAGGGTAACTACTATTTAACACAAAATCAGCTCGATTGATATAAAGTTGAGAGTTTAAAATACAAAGGGAGAAATTAAATACTAGTAAGAAATATTGCTGAATGCCTCTGAGTCCCGTTGTATTTCAGAAACAAACAAAACCCACTGCAGAAAATTATGCATTTACTGAATGTCCTATAGTTGGTAAGTATTGTTGAAGCAATTCTAGCTGGTAGGGGGCAGTAACTTCTTAAGTTCAACAATCGTAGTCTTCCAGTTGCTTCCTCAGGTTGTACCTCTATTGTGGTGCTTGTTTTATTGTCTAGAATTGGTCGAAGCAGTTCTTCAACGTTGATGTTGTAGAAAGAATCTTGCTAAGCTTGAGCTGGGTAAAGATTAATATTAAATCAGTATATAATAATGGTAGAGAATTTAGACACACAAAGTATTAGAATTAATTTAGTTGTTAAAAGAAGTGTAACTTCATCACAAATTCTCGATGTAAGAGGGCACAAACGTGTCAAATTGTATTTACCGAAGAGAAATAAAACTTTAGATTGCTGTAAAATAGAATTATTTACCGTAACAGTGATGACTTGCGGTGAAATACTTTTGATAAAACAAAGATTTCCTTCTTTAAGGAAGAGCTCTTTTTCCTCTTTTTTTTCTTTAACACATTCTGCTTCTACTACTGTAGTTTGCTTTAATGAGTAGGGATTCAAAACGACTTTCCCCATTCTGATTAAAATGCAGTTCTAATAGGAGCTTATCTTCAATGAGAAGTATTATGGAACTGGTGCTATAAGGCACTGGCTGCTGTTGCATTGTTGAACTTGTAACTGTCAAGTCCAATAGATGAAAGTCTTCGACATGTTTATTTCCTTGAATGCTTTTCTGCCAGCTGAAGGTCCAGAGTTTGAATTGGTACCACAAATCTGTTTGGGGAATGACAAGGCTGGATAAAAGCGTGTTAAAACATAATTGTAGCTGCCATCATTTTCTGTGTAAGAGGGAGTAAGGACATGGAGAAGAGAATCCCTTACAGAAAGCACGTAAAAAGTTTTCATGTCAGAACTTTTTTGTTTCATGAAGTTGGATGTGAGGAGGAGGGTTTTCTTTAAGGAAGGGACAGAAAAATAGTGCTTGTGTGCCAATTAAGTTCAGAAATACATCACAATTTGCCTTCATATGCCTTTGCAATTTGCAGGCTGAGCATCTAATCTTTTCATGTTCTAGTATAGCAAAGAGAAAGAAAAAGGGCAATTGCTCAATGAATTTGGAAGACGACTTTATTTGGGTTGAAAAAAGGTGCTGGATTTTGTAGACACTGAAGAAAAAGGCTAGAGGTAAAAGTACTTCTGTGGTCGAAAACCAAGGTGTCTTTGCAACAGAGTTGTGTTCAGGCTATCTACGGTGGTATCCTTTCCAAAAGAGGTTTGGGTGGTTGGTTGGTTTGGGGGTTTTTTAGTGTGGGTTTGTGTTCCGCTGCCCCCCCCCCCCCCCCC
>VZSC01006098.1:595348-610936 GCA_013398225.1 Steatornis caripensis | reverse complement strand
CCCCCCCGCCCAAGATGCTTTAACACTTTAAGACGAATGTTTCATCAGAAGCACTAATGGATGTCGGCATGCCTTGGATAAGGTGGTGACTGCTGGATGTCATTTGTTTCTGTTCACTGCAGAGAGCCAAAATTGACTCCTTTTGGAGTTCAGAGAAAAAGCAGTACAGACCTATCAAGATGACTGATCCTATGATGGATTTTTTTGATGATGCCAATCTCTTTAGCGAGACCTTAGAAGGTTTGTCAGATGATGCCTTTGTTCAACCTGGACCTGTTTCACTTGTTGATGAATTGAATTTGGGTGCAGAATTTGAACCTTTGCACATAGACTCATTGAACCATGTGCAAGATGCTCAAAATCAACAAAAGATGAGTGAGTTTGATCAGCTGAATCAGTACGATTCACTGAAACTTCACTCAGTAAATCAGTCTTTTAATAGCTCAGCTGACAACGTCTTATCACCACACTCTCAATTCAATTGTTCACCAATTCATCCACAAAACCAGTCTAATGGGATGTTTCCAGATGTGGCTGATGGTAGTCCTATGTGGGGTCATCAAACTGCCACAACTGTTTCGAATCAAAATGGGTCTCCCTTTCACCAAGGTCATTCTCAGTCTATGCAGCAAAACAAAAGCTTTGTAGCACACCATGACTTTGCCTTATTTCAGGCTACTGAACCACAGCATCAGTGTGCCTCGCTAAGGTCGCAACAAAGCAGAAGCAGCACGGGGCAAGATGCTCTGAGTCAGCCAAAAGACTTCATGGAAGTTAACGTATCTACTTCTCACAGAGTCAATGTTAACCATCCACCTCCAGTTTCTAATCCATCGACTTCACAGCAGCCTCTCTCTGTTCAACAATTTTCTCAAACTGCAAGTGCTTCAATACATTTTTGTGGGAATCAAGAAGGAAGTTTTGATGGACAGTCCCCAACTATTACTCCATGTTCTGTCAATAATAGCCAACAATTTTCGTCTCCTTATTCTTATTCTAATAACCACATTTCTCCTACCAGCCTTCTTCAGCCTACAACAGCTCTTTCTACTAGCCAGCAGACACACTCTATCTCTGATTTCACTGGAAGCGATGCCTTTACATCTCAAACAGGGACCAAGCAAGAGACAGCTGAGCACATGTTGAATCCCAATACACCTTTGAATTCAAGTAGTTTTCAAATGTTGCATTCTGCGCATCCTCAGGGCAACTTCAGTAGTTCGAAACTCTCTCCTGTGAATATTAATTTTCCGGCTTCTACTGCTTCTGCTTCTCAGATAAGCCATTTCACTGACCCTATTGAAAGCAATGGTTTTACATCTTTAGACGAGAACTTACTTCATCAGGTTGAGACTCATAATGAACCATTTACAGGACTTGACCCGGATGACCTCCTTCAGGAAGACCTTCTGCCACAGTTTGATGATTCTACATTTGTTCATGATAGCACAAGCCATGTTTTAGAGCATGACCTAGAACACCACATAACCCCACAGCAAGTAACTCAGTCATCTGACCTTGTTCGGGCACAGTCTCAGAGTCAGATCCATCCTTGGCACTCTTCAGTTTCTAATCAGCATCTGCAAGACCGAAGTCGTGTAACCTTACAAGGACAGGTATGTAGGGACTTGGGGGGCACGGGGTTGAGCTGTTTGATTTGGTTCATCTGGTGAAATGAATAATAGTGACTGGTGCTTATGCCAAAGCATGATAACTGAAGTCTGAGCTGTTTTTATTTGACACTGAAGAAGTCTAAGTAACTGCTAGTTCAGGGGAAAAAAAAACCCAAACCTGTTGATGCAGACCTTGCTTTCTCCTGTTGTTGTTCTTCTTGCTGTAGAAAACAAGATTTATATGACCTGAAATATTTATTGAGATAACATGGTGCTGGTCCTTCTGCTGCTTATATTTTCTAAGTACAGCAGAGTAAATGGGTTGTTTTATGATTTTGGTGGAAATATAATGGCTTACTGGCTTTTGAAAGCACTTCTGGCAACATATTTTTTAAGAGCTTCAATAAGGCTTGTGTGGCTGATTTACTGAAAAAATTGCACGGGTTTTGCTGTTACTTGGACCTTTGCTTGGTATGTTTGTGCTCATGCTCATTGGCTAAAAATACAAACTTTTTTGTTGTTGTTTTGATGCAATTAATAATAACAGAAAACATATAGAAGGCTATACCTGTGTTTGATTTTGTTAGTTTTGGCTAAACCAAAAACTGCAGTTGATCTAGTGTAACGTGCACGTTTACTGCAAGTATTAAAGCCTTCTGCATGGAGGACAAGATAGCATAAAAAATATGTTGTACTTTTTTGATGGTATACAAGAGAAACAAACTTTGCAGACACTGCTTTTCAGATTATCTGAGAGAAATGAAAATATGTGAGCATTGAAGTGTTTAGAAAGACAGTCCTTCAATCCTTCAGCCTTTCTCTTAAAGTGCATTCTCATAACGTATGTAAGGTAGTGAATTTTCAAATATTATTACTTAAGACAGTAAGTCCACTTTTTTTAACGCTGACCTTTATCATCACCTTCTGTTTTATAGGAAGTGTGTAAGTGTCAATAAATTGAAATATAGACTGGTGCTTCTGGATTGCTTTGGTCTCTTAGGAGAGTGGCTAAGCTTTTCAAAAACAAAATAGGGCAAGTTATTTTTTCACAATATTGTAATCAGCAAAATCATGGTTTTATTTACAGGTGCTAGAAACCTCAGCACATCTCAGATTCTTTCAGATTTTTCAGCTCGAAAAAAACCTAAATCAAAAGAAAATACATCTTGAATATAGGGGAGACTTAATAACCAAAGGCACAAATAACCATTCTTCCAGCTTTTGAAATTTATCAGTCTTTAAAACTATTGCTGTGGTTTTAGAGACTGGTTTAGTGGCTTTCCTTGTTAACGCTTGCAGAGCGGTATCAGTGACTGCAATAACTGTAAGCTAATACTTTAATATTATTACAGTTTGGCAGTGCTCGGTAGTTTCCAGCCCAAATTTGATTTGACAGGAATGACTAAAATGTCTTCAGTTAGTTGGTTTGGCAGAAGTAGCTGTAGCTTCTGTGTGAAAAGTGTACATTTTCAGCTGCCATTGCTAGTTATCTAGGGTTTTCAAAATTGTGAGACTGTCTGTTGAGATCCATGTACATGTGAACAGTGAAAGTAGGAATTTTTATTTTGAACTGCTGTTTTAAATTCTTGTAGGAATTTAGCTTGTATTTGTTGTTTTCTAGTTCTCCATCTGTGCATTTCAAAATAGAGGCAATTCTTACCATCATATAAGTATGTGTAGACAGCTTTAAAAAGGTTGTAGTAACTATGTTATTTCTCTGTATTCTTGCTACCAATATTCTCTCTTCCTGAGAAAATAGAATGATCTCTTACTGGGAAAAAAATATTGGGAAGGAACATAATTACTGACTCTTGCTTCTCCTCAGTTTGCAGGACGCAGGCCTGTGAAGGAGGCAATGTGAACACTTTTTTTTGTGCCATTAGTGTAGAGATAAGTGTTTAACACATTTAATCTTTGATCTTGGTTGAGTAGATTGCTTCTCCGTTACAGCTTGTGCTCGTGTTCATAGACCGTGTAATTTTCAATTACTACTAGTGAAGCTTTTTCTGTAAAATTGTGGTGTGATGTTAATAGAATCTGTATACGGCTGTGCATTTGAGATTAACTTGATTAACTGAATGATGCAATAGATGCATTCTGTTGGTTTCAATACCTAATTCTTATTTTTTAGGTTGGGGGAGGGGGGAAGAAGAGGGCACAGCCCAGGTAGCTACTCTTGTTAGTTATCAACCTAAAGACAAGCAATGTAGCAGCTACTAGTGAAACATGATCCTGGTTATTGCTATGTGTACAGTACTGCAGAGGGGCAGCGCCCGAGTTCCCTGCCAGGAAGCGGAGCAGCGAACAGTGGCGTTGAGGCTGTTGGTCTCCCATGAGCATACTGGGGGTGAAGGGTGAAGAGGAAGTGGATTCCAGGGAAAGTGGGGGTGGCAAGAAATCCAGGGGTTAGTATTGTTTGTGAGGAGGGTGTGGGATACGAGCCAGCCAGCGAAAAGTAGGTCTAAAGAGCTTTCTGGTGCTGTGACTTTCTCTTGTATGCTTCAGAACCTTTCAAGACTGACTTCGATCTCGCTGACATCAGTTTCAGTGCTTTGTTTTGCAACTAGGACTAGAGGAAAAGTTCTAAGGCCTGTGGAGAGTGTTTTAAGTTTTTAGGGGTTTGGTTTTGGTCTTTGTCATGGTGTGAAAACAAAGCATCTTTACAGTATTTAAACCTTTTTTTATGTTTTTCCCCTGGAACTTTGAAATGAAGTGGACAGAAAACAGTTACAAAACAGCTTGGTTTGGTTTTTATTATTTCAGAGTGAGCAATAATTTGTGGAAGTTGGATTCTGACCTTGAATTTATCTAAAGGGACAGATGTTTATTCCTTCAGAAACTGGTTGTGAAGTGGTAGCTGTCAAACTTGCGGGGAATGTATTGATGGGGGAGTGACAGAAGCAAACAATGTAGAAGCCTCTTGAAATTGCAGTGTACATAATACGGATAGTAATGGAAAAGTATGGCGATTACTGATGTTTCAGATCTGTCTTGTATCTGATTATGGTTCTAAGAGGGGTTTTTGAATTCTCACTCTTACTCTTTGATCACTTTATAGAATTTAAAGTTCAAGATGAGTTTGTTCTGTCTGAGCTTTTTACAAATGTGTGTAGTTTAACCAGAGGAAAAAGGTGGGGTAAGGGATGGGGAGAGAAACTGGTTGTTTTTTGGCTAGGAGTTAGGTGGGAACGGATTTTGATAACTTTCATATGTAATAGTTAAGGTGAAATGTTTGTTGTTTAACAAGACAATGTCTCATGCTGGCTTTTACTCACGTTGAGGAAACAATTACTAGTGGATTTAATTATTTTAGTCAGTTTTACTTTGATAATGGTTGAGATCTTTTCAGCAAGGAAAACTTTTTATTTTATGAAATAGTTAATGAATTGTATCTATTGGAATGGACCCAATATTAGACAACCAAAGATCTTTAACTACAGTTATGCTGAGGTTATTTAAAATTTAAAAAAGAACATTAAATACTTAACCGTTTTGTTATTGGAAAGCAAGCATACTCATCACATTTTTACTTGTACAGCTATTCTTTTGATAGGAATTAATTTAAAAATTAATACAATCTGTTCAGTGTAATACTGCGGAATTAACAACAATCTAGAATGTCTTATGCTGCTATTAAACTTTCTATGCCTGCTGTAATTAGATTATAATTGTAAATAAATTGTGCCTCAATTTTACATCATGCATTTTTCATCAGAGTTAGTTTGAGAACAAGAAAGTCAAGTGGAGAATTGCACTAAAGATTTGTGTAGCCTCAGCTTTGGCTAATACAACATTTTTTATCTTTTTAACTCCCCTTAAAAATGTTTTGAGTTTGCTAAAGCCAAGTAACATATTCGCTCTTTATCATAAAGTTGAAAAAAGATGACAAAAATACAGGCTTCAGTTCAGTTCTGCATGTTTAGAAGAAAAAGGAAGTTGGAAAGATAATCTAAAGTATAAACTGTCTTAAGTTTACAGCCATCTCACTGTGTATGTTATTTTCTAATAAGCATTTTAATATCTTTTGGCTACATACATGAAAGCAGAATAATTGACATTAAACTGGAAAATAGTATTCCGTGAATAATCTTAAATGCTATATCACAAGGTGGTAGTCTTAGGGCTTAAACCAGGTGATTTTTTTCCCCTTTTGTGACTAAAAGTTTGGCTTGATAGTCCAATATATTAATGAATTCCAGTATCTCATGTCTTTTTTTTTTTTTTTCTTATACTGACTTGAAACATGCAAGTGCTTTAGTGCTTGCAGGCAGGAGCTTTCCTACGACTTGCTTTATAGCAACAAATGACACTATTTTCAGAGAGAACTTGTCTTGCCCTTGTTGGAAGTTCAGCAAAGAAAGTCTGAACGATGCAGATGATTGCTTGATTGGTGTCATACCACGGACAAGCGTATGTATCAGAATAACATGACCTCATATATGAGCGTATCATCACAGATGGAAATACGTTTCACCTAGTCAAAGTCCAGGCTTATGTGCTGCTGAGATGCATGTCCTGAGTAGTCACAGGCTTTTCATGTCTGTGTTCGCACTTCTTATATCAGCTCTAAATTGATTGTAGACAAATATCCCTTGGATTATTCTGCTCGTAAACCTCTTACTCTGCCATTGGTTGCTGTTCTACTTGTATATGAAATCTTGCACTGTGAAGTTCTTATGAGAGAAATACATAGTAAGCAGTGATGTATGTTCTTGGCTAGTTATGGTAGGTATAAGAAGCCAATTACTTGATAGATGCAGCTGCGGAAGATGTGTGAAAGTCAGGGATATATTACTTGTCAGTGTATTTCTTGCATTCTGTATAGTAAATATTTTGAAGTATTGAGCTGATCACACTATATATAAACCCTTTGTAGAAGAGACTGGCTATTTTGCATAGTAAGTTTAGAGGTTATGGCTCCTAAGTGTTGTTACAATACTAGATTGTAAAAAGATGACACTGGTTATACTGCTTGTGAAGCAGTGGATGACAGTTTTCCGCGGGACTGAGCATAACAAAATGCACATCTCAAAATCTTTCCTACTTTGCTTCATCTGAAAACTGAAATCTAGACGTGTGCTCCAGTAAGCATTTGGGGGAGGGGGGGGGTGCAGCACATGCTGCACCCCTCAAAAAAACCAACCCTTAAACCAGAAGAGCTCTAAAAACTTGGGTTTTTTCCTGAAATGCTTAGCAGTGCTGGTATAGCTCCCATTAGGCATATCCACTATATTTATATTGTTCCTTTAATTGTGGTTAATTTTATGGGTGGCATGATCATATTAACAAATGTAGATCTTTGTCTGAACTTCTGTTTTAAACGTTTCTAGGAGTTGTATGCTCTGGATTTAGACCTCTGTGCTTAAAGAACAATTTTCACCTTCGTTGTAGAAGCTCAATCAATTCTCTACCACAGTGAAGCAGCAGAATTCAGTTGTCACCTCCCAGCACTGAATAGGTTTATCATGTATGTACAAGTAAGGAAAGGAATCCCCCCACTGACCTTCTTTGTACCATAGTCTCCAGCTTTTTTATTTACTTGCTATTATTTTCAGAAAGGCTTGCACAAATAGGGAGGAGTTAAAGTGGTGAAGCTGTCTCAAATGCACAATGTTAGTAAGAAGAGTAGGGCAACATCTCTGAGCTTGAGTAGTACAGTTCCTGGAAATGAACTAGATAAGTCTCTTAAGCTATAGCTGTATATAATGTGTTTTTATTACTAATCTCTGGCTTTTTGCCAATGATGCATTCATCATTGAAGATAGCAATATTTTCATAGATGTATTGATAGTTGAATGTGTATGAAGCATTTCCTTTTGCATATATTTTATCTAAGTTTTATTTAACAACTTTATACATCATATTTCTTTTTAAAATGATGGATTGCACAGGTTGGGGAAAGGAAGTACATGTTTCTGAGATTAGTTTGTAACACTTACTGATGAATATTTATTATAATTTTTAATTTCTCCATTTCCATTTGCTTTGTATTTCCTTTCAAAATACAGCTGTATAGTAAGGGAAGTCAAATTTCTGGACTTACAAGAAATGGGAAAATGTGCCGGAGTATCTGCTTTTCTGCTTTGAAGGCTTTATGAGTTTGTTAGTAATTATGATCTCTGGGTAGAGGTAAATAGTTTCATCTTTTTTTTTTTTTTGAGCCTTTTTTGCTGTCACTAATACTTTTCTTAAGTCTCTCTCTATCTTCATCACTTGTCCAATTCTTTATATATGTTTCCTCTTTAAAACGAAGTACTTGCTGTTGTAAAGATTGTTATAATTTAAGAATATAATTTTTTCCGAGATAATTACACACTCATTAAATGACTGCAATAATTGCCTAAAATGTGCCAAAAGAGAAGCATTTTTGTAGAAAGTAGTTAGCAGATGGCAAACATAGGACGAAAGCTTCTGGCTAGGTCAACTTACAGGAGTAAGCCTACAGATATCAAGGCGAGACTAGTTGACAAAAATAAGTAAAATAGATAATGGGTTTTTTTCATGATACTGCAGAATAGGTGTGATTGAGTAACCTAAATGATTATTTACAAGCAGGTGTCTTGTTAACACTGAAGAATTACAAAGCAATTCAGTAACGTGAGAGTACTGGTACAATTGTGCAAGACTGGTGTCTTGAAGAAATGGTACCTAATTACAGAGAAAACAGAAAACAAAACCCGTCTTAAATTGTCTTGTAAAGACAGCAACCTGTACTATAGACTATTAAAGCTGTAGTTCAGTATGTGCGTGAAGTATAATTAGTTTAAAGGAAAAAAAAGTTTATGGAAAAAAGCTCTTGTTCTTCCACTCTGTATTGTGTTAATGCAACCATTTGTGCTATGAACTCAACTGAGAAACTCATTCAGATGCAGAAAATCTTTCTACTTTCTTTGTTGGGGGTGTTTTTCTGGAATATCAGTTCCTAATTTAGTTCCCCTTAGTTGTATGGAATTGTGTACCCTATAAACAGTGGTGGGGAGAGAGGAAGGAGCGGGAAGCATCATTTTCTGTAGTAGAGGCAAAATAGTTGTACATGGAACCGCAGCCTCAAATGCGAAGAGGGTGGAAGTGGGCTCGTTGTGTGACTAACCATTGGCACTGGTAACTGCTCGTCTGCCTTGTCCAACGCCATTATCTAAAGTCTGAATTTTTAGTGGCTTTAAACTTACCATTGCCTGTAAAACTTCCAGAACAGCGCTTCATCTTTTTACATTTTGTAGAAAATCAACACTTTTGATAAAGCATTTATTGCTGAAAGAGAAGCAGAACTTATAAAGATGTTAACCAGTAGTATGGTTTTGAAGCCAAAGGAACTGTAAAACTCGGGTTTTACAGTTTCTTTTAACTGTTATGTTAATTCTAAATATATAGAGAGGACAAAATAATTTCCAGCAGTTTGTCCACCTAACAGCCTCCTACATCTGGAGAGGTATTGTTTTCTTTGTTCATTATCAGGTTAAAAAATGTCCGCAAGTTCCTGGTTACCTGGATTTCCAAGAAAGTGTCTATCTTCAGGTGTTGAGTGGATTGAATTTGGGAACTCCTAAGGCTCGTAAATACATGTGAGTGAATTTCTATGAGGATTAGACTGAGAATTCTTATGTTGATTTGAATAAGTTTGATAAATGAATCTAGGACTGTAGCTTTAGGCTAGAAGCAGTTCACAAGTCTTATGTCTCTGAAAGCTATGTAATTTGTAGTAGAGATTGATTTTTCTTTCATAAAAGTGTCAGGGTTTTTTGTGGGGGTTATTTGGCTTGTGTTTGCACTTACTTGGGCTTTTTGCTCCCTTGATGTCTTAATGTGAAGCCTAGCATTTTAATTTATACCTTAAGAAAACGTACCCGTCTTTTCCATGCTGCCTTTTCAGGAGTTAGTCTGTATTTGAAAGTAATTTCAGTGTTAGTAGCATGTCGACTGTGTGCACGTAATGCTATTCAATAGCATGTTGAATTGCAAACCAGAACTAGTTTCATAGTAATAGGAAGGCCTCTTTTAAGAGATACTCATGACTTGACAATTTAGTTTTAGTTTATATGTTGGAGAGAAGAGAGAAGTTGGTCTTGGTGTTAAAGACGACCACAAATATTTTGGTTCTGAGCATGTTGTTTCTTTTGTTATATAGTTTGAAACATTGTTTCAGAAAGAGAGTTGTGACTGATAGGTTTTCAAAATAATCTTAAGAGTGATCTTAAAAACAACTGTTTCACTGTAGCATCTGTTTTACTGACTACCACACCTACAGAAGGAGAGTTCTTGAATAGTATTTTAAGAAAACTTACTAGAAAAACATAACTATTGCGGTTTTCATGACTTCCAACATGCTATGGCTCACAGTACCTGTTTTTATACTTCAGAAGGATAAGAAGTAGTGCTAGAAGATGCAATACATTTGGGTTTTTTTTCTTCTTTCCTAGATCTTTATAGCAGCTGCTCATGAGGCCCAGGTATGGCTCAGCTTGACGTGTAAATTTTGTTGTAGCAGGAACTTCGGTTCTTGCAAGTCTTAGAAGCAGCAGCCAGCTGTTACAGAACACAAGTTGTCGCAAGGGAGGCAGGTAGATTAATTTAAGGAACATATGAGTGACAAAACCAGGCATGTGTCTTACTGTATCTGAGTTTAGTCAGAACAATTTTTTAGAAAGATAAGGTGACTCTATTTTGATGTATCTGTGTTGCTGCTCCTATTTATATCATCCTATGGAGGATTCTTTGACCTGCAGTCGTGTGGTATTATGAAATCTGATCAACTGCAGGTAGTACCCAAGAGGCATGTTTTATGGTGCCATCCCAGAGTGTGTTTTCGCTTAATATAGTTAAATGCAAATGTGTACAGGTGTTGACTGATTTGAGGAGACTTTCAGAAATGGTGACCCAGCCTTGCTTGTTGGGGACAGAGGTATGAAGGTGCTCATGCTCGTGGCTGTGCTCAAGGATGTCCTTGGCAGCAACTGCCATCTCTAACCAGGCTGTCATTCTGCTCTGTGTTGATAGCAGTTTCTGTGGACTTGAACTCCATTAAAATTTATAGGAATTTCTCATCTTGAGCTTTACACTGGGTCTAGTCCTGTCTCTTCTGCTAATAGCCAGACTCAGTTGATGTAAAAAATTATTGCTATGCTTATGTTTCTAGAGACCTGTCTTGCAACGTTTTCTGTTTGATCTCTACTAAAAGTTATTGCTCCCCACTGTTTTGGGTTTTTTTAATGATTATCCCTATGAAGCTCTTGGATGGTATCTTCTTTCTCTAGAAATTTTTTGGAAGCCTTCTGGGGAAAAAGTTTTGGGTTTTTTTTTTTTTTTGCTGTGGGGTTTTTTTCCTTTGCCTGAAATTGAATCCCGTTGGTCACCAGTAGTATCCTCTGACTTGTGACCTCTTATGTTCAAACTATTGCCTCTTTTTGATAAATTCCTTATCCATAGGCAGCTAGGTTTCCTCCTCAATTGAGGAGGAGGATTTTGTTCGGGAATATTTGAGAGAACTAAATTCAACAGGAGTGGTTTCATTATGCTTGCATATGTGCTAAAGTACTCTTTTTATATTGCAGGTTCTGGCGTAGAAAGCTGTTAAAGTAGTTCATTGAAGCTGACACAAAAATATTTAGGGTGGTTTGGGTTGACGTGGAAGAAGTATGCCCCCCTTTAGTTTAAATGGAAATATGCTGTGCAGTCAGTACTGGGCTTAATGATATAAGTGACTCCCTAGCTGTTGATGTTAAAAATAAATCACTCTTTCTCATTTTTGTCAGTATATTTTAATGTATGTTAAGAGGTGATTTTTTTTGTCTCACTGAAATTACAAACTTGGAAAAAAATTTGGTTACTCTACTAGGTATCGAGGAATACTACAAAAAAAGCCACGTTCAGAGATTGAGTAAACTTTTAAACTTAACTGCCTCTAGCAAATAAAATTATTGTAAATAGAGACCTTACATGCTAGCCTTTCTGAATATGCAATCTGTTTTGATTTAAAGATAGTTCATGATCAGTATTTCCATATTAATATGAAATCAAATCATATCTTTTTTCACATCTTTCATCTCTCACAATACTGCATTGTTCTGACATGAATGAGCAGTGAAGAATGCATAGGTTTTTTTTAAAAACTTAAAAAATTTAAAAGGAGATTGCCAGTATTGTCACAGAATCATTTCCTGGTACTGACCAAGACAATGATCAGTAGCAGCACATTGTTCCAGGAGCCTTCATATTCTGAATGAGCTGCTTCACTTAACTTCGAAGTGAATTTTGTTTTACCATTGCACTCAACGTACTACAAAACTTGAGTAGAATTGGTAAATTATTCTGTTAGTACATGTTGTGGAAGAGAATCTGTCAGTGTTTTTGTTTAATCTGTGGTTGTTTCTCTGACCTAGCCCAGCTTTCCTTTCTGTAGGTAATTGCAGAAGTGAAGCATTGACACAAAAGGTGGGCAGGTTCACACTAGTTCTGCATAGTTCTTGCCTTGGCTTTCATCACTTCGGTAGGTTAAGTGACTCCTTTAAGTGGCAGAAGAGCACAAAAAATACACCTTGAATGGTTCTGCAGGTTACAGCCCTTCACAACTGCAATGACTTCTGACTCTGGGATAAAAAACAGAGATTTGGAGGGGAAGAATGTAAGGAAATAGTGGCAGTAGTAAACTTCAGGAGGATGAAAGGCTTTTTGTGGTTAATTATAACAATGTTTTCTTATAAGGCCACTCCCATGAGAGGTGTAGAAGGAACACTTCAACTGAAATTAAGTTTTGACAAGAACCAGCTACCATTAAGGTCCCGTTGCTTTTTCTTGCTGAGTTAGAGATGTATTCCTTGCTCGTTTCTCAGTATGCTGGGGATGGGCATGCTGAAACTGATCTTGGATTTAAGGTGAATAAAAAGCTTCTTGTGGGTTGTTCTTTTTGATGGTAGTTTGGATGGGGTTTTGTCTCCTGGTGGTCTTCTCTGGTTGGTAATGAAAAACAAGAAAATTACTCTCTTGGTGGCACACAAAAGTGGTGGCCATTTAGAAGATGAGTGGGCAGGTAGCAACATGGAAAAATGGAAAGAGGAAAGCTCTTTTTTCAGTTTAATTTGGAGTTTTGTGTAACTTTCTGTTCTGCACACTTTTGCAGCCAATTCTTTATTGTCTTGCTCTAAAAGCGGCGTTGTTAAGGATTTTGTCATGTTGTATAAATAATTTCTGTCTGAAGATAAACAAGATTACTTGATTTGAGACTACTTGAACAGAAAACAGTAGCTAAAACCTGAGCACTTTTGAGTAATTCAGAAATTTACTGAAGACTGTAAATATAAGTAGTGCCTATGTTATTTAAATTGTTAGGTGTATAGTGGAAGAGGTTGGATAAAAGCTATCTCAATACATTCAAGTTCATGCCCTCTAGTTTGTATGGTATGTATAGGTTACTCAAAGGTTAGTTTTTCTTTATAAATAAATAAAGTCAAAATTTCAGATGCTATTTACCTTTTAAAGTGTTATGCAGCTTCTAAAATAAAACCTTTATTTAGAATATTCTGTCTGTATCTATCAGGTTGAAAAGATTGTCCTGTATCTTCATATTTCCCGATGAGCTCAAACCTGAGTTTACAGTAGCAGGTGAAAAAGCTGCATGCTGCTTTTGCCAATTTTCAGGTTTTCCTCAGTGTGAAAGACTTTCTAGTAGTGTGGAAAAAAATGTAGCTTTTAAAATTTTAATTCATTTAGGTTGAGTTTGTGCACTTCTTTCTAGCCCTTTCCAATTTTTAATGTGAGGTAATTTTATACATGCGAATTATAGATAGGCTGTGTTTTCAACTACATAGAGCTGTAGTGGTCAGTTTTTGCTGTATTTGTTTCACTGTGTGCATTGCTGTTTGCATTTATTTTGGTTATCAGGTCATTGACACAGATATTACTTTGCTATCTGGATGACAATAGCACTTGGATGCTTCGGGTCAGTATTGGCATTCTGTTGCGTATACAGGTTGGGTATGTTGCTTTCATAGCTGGTATGCCTTTAAGTTACATTATTGAATAGTCTAGTCTGCACCTGCTTGATAATATTTGTGTTCTAAGCTGAAGTTAGAAGCAGAGTTCCAGTGGATTAGAGTGAGTTTGAGCTGTTACGAAAAATACATATTTTTAAGAAAACCGCAATAAAAGTTACGGTGCAAAGGGAAACTTTAAAAGTTCAATATATTCTGTGTGCAGTATTTATTTCTTTTGCCTTATTTTGCGGATGGAGTGTATTTCATTTCAAGTATTTCTTTCACCTTTTTTTGTTACAGATTTGAATTTATCATTCTTAGCACTCTGATTACAGAATTTCTACATTCTGTATTTCCAAGGCAATAAAAGCTTGGATTTTGTTTGGCTCCATGTTTTGCTTATTAATCATGCTAGCAGTTTTGGACAAGTGCTAATGCTTAACATCCTTTTGTGACTCATAAGGCCTTAAAGTGAGCTGCTGTATTATTATAGATCTGTTTATTGCCAGACGGGCAGTTTCTGAAAGAATCTTTCCCATTATAGACTAACTTCCTTTGTGTCAGTAAAAAAGGTGACGTTTCAGAAACTTTGCTTCAACCATCATATTGCAAGATTTGTTTGTACATTTAAACCTGAGTGTGTAAATTGGTTGTCTGAAGTCAGTAAGACAAACTTGTGAATTTGTCTGTCTTTCAGGACAGGAGCTTTAGAATATCAAAAGGAAAAAAAGTGTAGAAAGTAAGCAGTAGTTTCTAAAATTGATTGTTAGAAATGTAAACTATTACAGAAGTCTTCTTTTGTTTTGTTTTTCTTATGCATAGAGAATTGAAACAGGCTTGAGTAATTCCAGTATGTGGAATCTTTCCACGATATCTTATCATAAATTTCCTACATTAAACATTTTGGAAGAGGCCATAGTGATAAACCATGCATTTCTGGGAATACACAACTTCCTCAAAACAAATACATTTTAATTTATACATTGAAAAGTTCCTTTTTGATCATAATTTAACACTAGAGAATGATATTATGCGTAGACAAATTAATACTTCAATAGAGGAACAACAGTTTAAATATTGTCATTAACGGACAAGTACACTGCACAGCATTTGCATTTTTCAAAGTATTCATTTAGCCATTTCTTAATCTATACACTGTAGTCCTTGTCAGTAGCTGCACGTTTAAGAGGCTCAGATGCACAGGTAGGAAGGAGGAAAAAAAAAGTTAAAGGCAATGATAGATACTACTAAGCATGAATTTAAAACAAGAATAACGAAACAGGAGGTGTAAAAGAGTGATATTTTTGCGCCTTAGTCAGAATACTTTCTGAGTAAATATTGGTCCCTGTGGTATCTCCACAGTTCTTTGGTTTTGATGCATTTGATTGCCTTCAGGGAAGGGGGAAGAGGAGGTGGGTAACAGGAAGGCCCATTTAGCATTGCTTTAGCAGAACTTTTGTTCAGTTTTGTTTTGTCAGATAAGAATCTATACGGAAGTAGGGAGAAAAGAAAGACTGAATAGATTATGCAGTGTCAAAGGGCTGGATTTTGCGGTTTGTGGTTACTATAATTGTAGTGTCTTGTGTGTATTCTCAAAGGTCCAAGAAGGATTGAGCTCATGTTTCATTTCACTCAGCAAGATATCTCTTCTCTCTACTTGTCCGTCTACTTCATGTAAGTGGTAGGGACATCGAAATTCATCAATGGGTTAGAAATTACTAGGAGCTTGGAAGCATAAATGCACAAACTTGGTTGTGTAGCCTTGGGTTTTTTTTAAAAGCAAGTTGCATAAAAATTGGACAGCTGTCGCTTGTAGTTTAATGTGCACATACAACTGTAACCTGAGAGCTGAGAAACAACCTAGCTGAGTATTTTAAAGCTAAATCTTTCTTGTAAGTCTTTAGTCAAAGATGCTATGATTATCAAAGACTGGCTTTGTAGTAAGGGACAGAACTGTTTCTTGCTCTTATGAGGGGCAACTGTTCTGTTATTAGGGGTTGCGGGGGGGG
>VZSC01006098.1:532062-590674 GCA_013398225.1 Steatornis caripensis | reverse complement strand
AGGGTCTCACTTTAGAACCATTATTTATAGAATCGCAAGATGATTGACTTCGGTCACAGTTATCATTTCGTGGCCACAATTCTTATCAGATAATTAGTCTTGGTGTCTCTCAGATGTGGGCTGCTTCTCCTGGCTGCAGGAGAAGGTTTAGGTACGTTTCCTGGGTAACAGGAGTTCCGGAGATGGTCAGGGAGCGCCTAATCACTTCAACTCACTGTGAGTGCATCAGGAGTTCCAGGTGCAATTAGGGAGTGCCTGATTGTCCCAACTCGCTGTGGTCATCCCAGGACAGAGAGGTACAGTATTACTTCATATCTTGGCTCACTGTACCAACAGGCAGGGTCGGAGAGTGCCCAAATATCCGAGCTCTTTGTTCTTATATGGTGATGGATGATCTGATATTGGAATGTGTCTTGTTAGTAGGGGTAAGCGGGGCCTACACCATAACACCATTGATTTATCAACAGTACAGATAACGAATATGGAAGATGGAAAAGGTAAGTTCCCCCCCCATATGTTTTTCCTTTCTAATCTATCTGTAACACATCTATTTTAATTTGGGTTAGTTATCACATATTCATGTCTCAAGATTCTGTATCCCTTAAACATATTCATTAGCAATGATAATAAGCAAGAAATAGAAGGAAGAGTACTATCAGCATATTGGAAGAACCACAATTTGGAATGCTTCATTGGCTCTCTTAGTAGTTCCATATATGCACCAGAGAGAATGGAAAAAATGAAAGAACCCTGTGGATCTTCATTTGGCAGTGCTCTTACTTGTAGAGCGATCCCAACAGATGGTGTGGGGCAACTGTTGAACAAGAAAATAAAAAGCAATTCCGAAGGAACTGGGAAGGGGGGTGGGGGGAAAGGCACTTTTCTGGAGGAAAAAAAAAACCCTGTTGCATGTTTAGGTGATATTCCCATCAGTTGTGCAGAAGGATCTCCATTACCATGGAAGTCTTATTTCAGTATATTATCTAAAGAAAACTACTTCTTTTGCTGGGATTGCCATTCAGCAAAGGACACTCCTTTCTGCATGCATGTGGGGTGACACACGTTCATATTGTAAGGAATCCTCCACAGATAGGCTCTGTCAAGAGTCATTTTTTTTTCTAAGGTACACTTTTTGGTGATAAAACTGCCATTAATTGAATCACTAGAAGAGTTACTTATGCAAACTATTCTAGAGCAAAAATGTTCAGAGTTCTAGAATGGAACTCAGAAGTCACTGAGTTGAATTCATGAATTTTTTTTTCAAAGTTGCATTCCTAAATACAATTTTGTAATTCAAATGATGAAGTGATATTCCTTCAAGATTTTTCATTGTAGCAGCTTAAAAGCAACTGCAGTTTTCAAATTTAGACACGATTATAATGTGGGGGAAAAAAAAGCTAATTTGGACCAAAATTCCCCAAACTATTGATTATCATTAGTTATGTGATTCATTTATTTGTGTTACGGATGTGATTTTGGTATTATTTTGGTGACCTGACATGCACAAAGGGATTCCTGGTTTAGTAATAAACATGGACAGAAATGATGTGGTAATGCATGAAGATCAGGTTTCCAGGTGTTTAATTTTAGCTGCTTTCAGTGCAGTTGATGTCAAGGTCATCTTGATTTTCCTAAGATTTTCATCTCTCTTTTCCTGGTAGACCAGCAAGAACTTGTTAAGCTCTTGAGGCATACAGTACTTAAGTATGTGCATCTTCCTGCAGGTGCATACTACTACCAGTAGAAGTAAAAGAATCATTTAAGGCACTGCAAATAATAAACCTTGGCTTTCTCTTGTTAGACTAGTTAGGGTTATAATTTAGTTCTTAGTGGTAGGTAGTGTTTGGGTTAGTAGATCCACAAGTGAAAATCATTATTTAAAGAAGTGTTTTATATAATTAAATCAGGAATGTGTGACTCATTACAATTCCAGGGAAAGGCGTTACCAGTCCTTAGAGTATATAAAAAATGGATGCAACTCAGGAGCAATATTTAAAGATTCCGAGCGCGCAGAATTGAAACTAATACTTGAATGTCCATACCTACTGTAAGAAAGATGTTCTTACAGTAGAAGCAATGTTTTATTTATGGAACAGATAAGGCGGGGTTTGGGAGGGTCTTCTAGGTGATAGGAGCTTTTTCTATGTTAAACTTAGTTTCTTCTTGGGGCTTCCTTTGTAGTGGTACGCAGAGGATGTGAAGAAACGATTAGTTGTGCAAGAAATTAAAATGGGTTTAGGCCTTCAAGGGGAAAAACCCCAATGTCTGTAAGTGTTGAGGACAATGATTTGTCCTTGCTGTGGGAAGTACTGTTACACCAGTGAAGGTCTTCAAATGTACGTCCTATGCAACACACAACAAAATGTTGGAGAACATCATCTTCACGATGAGGGTGGTGAGACACTGGAACAGGTTGCCCAGAGAAGCTGTGGATGCCCCCTCTCTGGAAGTGTTTAAGGCCACGGTGGACAGGGCTTTGAGCAGCCTGGTCTAATGGAAGGTGTCTCTGTGCATGGCAGAGGGGTTGGAATGAGATTATCTTTAAGGTCCCTTCCAACCCAAAGCATTCTATGACTCGATGAAATGTTCTTCTGTGAAAAGGCTACTCAGCAGTCTACTGCTAGCTATGGGGAGGACTGCTGCCATGATTCTGTCTCTCTGTTGTCTGGTACCTTGATTGCTTTTGCATGAGTTTAATTAAGATATCATTCAGACACATGTAGTGTACCACCTTCTCCTGCAAGACAGAATGTCAGGTTCTTTTTGAATACTGCTGAAGGTGCTCCCCTGGCTGCTGTGAGCTGGGCGTATGTGCAGAAGTCTTACAGCTGTTGTGTTATCTGGTCTACCCTTAGTACTTTTTAGGGCTAGCTCTTCCATGTGAACAGCAGTGTGGCCCACACCTGCTGCTGTTAATGGCTCTTGCAGGGAGCAGCAGCAGCACGGAATCAAGATGATTCCTGCTGATTTCCCTGGTGCCCACAGGACTGCAGAGCCACAGGGAACTGACGGGAGGCTTGCTCATTGCAGCCGGCTGCTGCTTGGCAAAGCTACTAGCAGCAGCAAATACCCTGGAGCTCTCTCTATGCAGACTCAAGACAACATTGCGTTGGTTTACATTCAGTTATATTTGGATGATTATCTTTGCAACCATGAAAAGTAAAAACATTATTTTTCCAAATAAAATCTTCAGTTTTTCAGTACATGGCTGCCTCAGGGTCTTCCTTTCCACCTTCTCCTATATGTTTGTCAGTTAAGAATTTCTTTCTTAATGCTGATAGATGGGATAGGTTTGTAAGCTGCTGGCAAAAGGATATGCTCCCTTAGGATGTTTGATATGCCTCCCCTCTCAGTAAGGGGGGGGGGGTATTTTTGGCTTGGAAAAACGCTTTGTTGTTTTTATGGTAGATGCTGTGTAGCTTTTGAAATTATTTTCAGTGCGTGTGATGATTTATAACTGCTCAACTACTTAGAGCCACACATTTTTTTTTGGAAGCACGAAATGATTATCAGAATGAAGGACCTCTGGTGAATTAGATAATTTTTGTTACTTTAGTTGCTAAGTACACGCAGATATTGTTCTCTGTAGTGCAAGCATGTTTCTGGTTCTTCTAATCTCAAAACACTTGTGTTGCTTTCCAGTTTTAGCTGTTGTGACAATGGTGACTTCCTTGATGAAGGTTTCATTACAGCTTTATTTAGCTTAGAATGGCTGGCTGGTGCCTTCCTGCATCTTCATGAATGTCATTTCCATATGGTTAGAAATGTCATAGGAAAATTTAAAAAAATATTCTCAGTTTTCTAACAAATAGCTTGCTGTTTGTGCAGTGCAGGAGACGTAAACAGCAGCAATAGTACAGAGCAACAAACAGAGGGTGAGCCTGAGGAATTAAAACATACAGTAGCCTCATGCAGCATATTCACAATTCTACAGTAAGAAAGTAGTAAAAGTTGTTGGGGAATGACTTGGGAAGCAGCTTTGAGCTCTGGTGAGATGTAGCATAAGAAACTTTGTTTTAAAAGTAATACAATATCCAGGAAGATTATTGCAAAAGAATTATGCAAAAGCCACTTCTATATTGCCCACTTAATTATTAGGCATTTTTTGTTTGTTTGTTTCTGGCCCAGGAATGTTCAAGAAGGTACCAGTTTCTTTTAAAAATCCTCTTAACCATACTGGCTTTAGTAGCATTTGGGTTAGAGCTGAAATTATACCAAGAGTACATTAGGAATAATTTTTTTGTTTACCCTATCTCAAAATGCAAACTAATATGTTATTTAGCATTTTTACTTAGTTAAGAAATAATAACCCTAAAAGATAAATCAGTGTAATATGCTAAAGATACTGTAATTGTAATGTAGAAGCATCTTGGCTAGAGTTCTCAAAAGTAAAATTAAAATTTAGTAATTGTCCTTGTGATTAAGCTGCATAGTTAGAGAAACGTCTTTGAACTCCAGTGGTATTGTTAAGAAAAGAATCCATTTAATGTATTGGTACCACTAGTATTTTCAGTGCACAATGAACTTCATTTTGAAATAAATCTTAAATAGAAGTGAAATTCTGAATAATGGTAAGACCTAATCTTAACAATCACAAAATCTTCGCAGTATGTTAGATATTCTGTGGAAAACCACATATGTATCACAAAATATAAATATTATTAAGCAAAACAGAAATCAAATCCTGATCTTTCTTCTTTCTTCTCTAATGGTCTTCTGAGAATAAAGGGCATGGCTAGGATGGATCTATGCTGTCAAGAGCTTCTGGGTTTTTTAATAACCTTTAAAAAAACCTGATCACATCTTCTTTTTGGTTTTATTTGATGTGTTGACAATACGTATTTAAAAACTTGTCTGATCTTGTAAAATAGCGCTTTAAAACAACCTTGAAATGAAGAGGAGTTTACCACGTAGCCGTGTCCCATGTCATTGAGGAGATTTTCGGCGCAGAGCGTCCCGTAGGCCTGGGCAGGGAGCAGAGGGACAAAACCAAGCCGAGTTCTTCCATTTTCTGCATGAAGCAGGGAAGTCTGCAAGCAAATGCTTATACAGTCACTGCTGCTAGCTTGCAGTCAGGAATTCAATGTAAAAAACAAAAGTAAATTAAAAAGTATATTGGAGAGCAGAATATGTTTGAGGCCCCTGACTGGGGGGTGAGTCTCTGTGTCGTCGTCGTCATCCCCCCTCCCCGTGCCGTCCCCCGGCCCCGTTTCGATGAGAGAACTGGAACTGCGAAGTTGCCGCGAATTGAAGTCCACGACAGCAAACCGCTTGGTTCCCAGCGTTTCCCATCCAAGCGAGAGCCGTGGGTGGCAGGACTGCAGGAGGTGGCGGAGGAGGAGTTAATGGCCGACCCACAGGCAGGGAAGAGCAGGCCGTTGGGGGTTAAACGGCGGAGTCTGAGGGAATCATAACGGGTAGCACCATCTGCTGGCCTGCTTCCGCAGGGGGAGGCCGTATTTTTAACGACATCTCTAATATTCATGCTGATGCATTTTGATGCTTTGTGCATTCATTTCTTTCTGTGCTTTGTTGGAATCTGGCTATCTGCTTACAGCTGTGGCTGCGACCCCGCTCTGGGGGGCAGGCAGGCAGCCCTTGCTGTACCTGCGCCGGAAGATCAGCCGATGCGTACTTGCCGAGGGAGGAATATGTTGATAAATCACAACGTGTGTTTGTGGAGGGTTGTGCATATCTTGGCCGCAGCTCGCTAAATAGGCCATTTAGCAATCTTCTTTCAATGCTTTTCTCTTGAGCACTGCCTGGGGTGCTGAAAAAGCGGAGGGCAAGCCTTTGTCTGACGCCAAAAATGTCTTCAGTGAAGAGGCCAAGAGGAAGGGTAAGTGAAAGCCTGAATGAGTGGGAGGAGGAGGGGTTCTTTGGGCTAAAAGGCTAATGGGATTGAATAACCTTCCTTATTACTGGCTGCTGCTGCGGGAGCCGTGCTGCATCGCCATCTTGAGCTTGTTGCTGTTTTCTCGGGTCCTGGTTATTTGTTATCGCCTGTAGGCCTTAAGGTGGCATTTTAGAGAGCGATCCCAGCCCTGCCTCCTTCCCGCTGCCGCCGAGCCTCTGGCGAGGCGCGTGTAGGAAATGGATCCGGCGAGGTGCGCTGGATCTGGCCAGAAAATGCGTTTGGAAATTCCTGGTGGCTTTTCTTCGTGCTGTAGGCAGAGGCACATTTACGGGTGAGAACGTAACATAACTGTTATCTGCTGGGGTTTTTGTCTGTTTGAATAGGAAATTCTTTCCATTCCTCAAAGTGGAAGGGGGGAGGGGAGGGAAGCAAAAACATGTCTCCTAGCTTGTTGAAGAGGAGGCTGATAATCTGAATATTGCGTTCATAGCGTGAACAGTTCTGCGTCCATGAAACGGTGATTAAAAACCTGAAAATAAAAACAAGCTGCGTTTTCTAACCAAGGCACTGACCCTATGTTGATCTAAATCAAAGGAACGCTACTTCTGATCTTCTTAGGAGTATGGAGCGGTGTAGTTTGGGTTTTATTTTTCTTCTGTTTTTTAATCTTGATTTTGTTTGAGCATCTGTTCTGTTTAGCACTGAGTTAAGTCTTGTAGATCTTCCGTCCGCTTTAAGGTATCGGTGGTTGTGGTGTCTTAGCAAAGGCGAAATGCCGATGCTGTTGCCTTTGGGATTTCTTTGCTTTTTCAGATTTTATGAGAAGAACATTTATTGGACGTGGTGGAGGTGTGTGTTGAACGCATGGGAATGCTTGAAAGGTTAAGGATCTGTGTCTCTTACCTACAGAGGTGGAAAGAAGGCTGAGAGAATTTTTAGAAAAATTTTTTTTTTTACTGATTTTTAGTACGTAGACTGGTTGTTTAAAACCCACAATTGATGTAGTTATTCTGAAATCCATGCCGTTCTGACAGAATTCTTTCTTTTTTGTGTCTGCTTGAGTCCCTAACAGTTTTAAAGGCATATCCAGACCAAAAACATTTGCACTTCGTCTTTCAAGAAATGTTTGTTCTTAAAATAAGATGATTTTATTTACTTTTTGTCTCTTGCTACAGCCTCCTTCCTCCAAGAAGACTGATGCTTCAGGATCATATACTAAGTTGCAGAATACCCAGGTGAGGGCAATGTCTGAAAAGAAGCAGAAGAAAAAAGCAGACTCAGAAAGTAAACAAGAGAAGGCAAATCGCATAATATCTGAAGCAATTGCAAAAGCAAAAGAGAGAGGAGAGAGAAACATTCCACGAGTAATGAGTCCTGAAAACTTCCCCAGTGTTTCAACTGAAGGAAAAGAGGAAAAGAAGGGTAGAAAAGTTAAATCCAAACCGAAGGACAAAGAAAGCAAAAAACCGAAAACTAGTTCCTCGTCCAAAACTAAAGAGAAAACAAAAATTGGGTAAGTAGATTAAAACATCGTCTCACTTCTCTTCAGACTGTAAATCCTTGATTAAAACGAAAACTGCCTACTGATAATAAAATGTTCTCCTCCACTGCCTACACAGAATTCTTCCTTATTAAGTCCATGTGTGGACACTCGTTCAGGAACAAGAATGCTCTGTTTTATGTTTAGATAAAATCATTGTAGGACTGTCCTTTTGAAAGGACTTATTTTAAATTCATATCTGAAAATGTTCTATGCTTACTTTGAAGCATAGACAAGAACAAACTGTCTTTTATCTAGTGTTGTAGTCAGTTCTGACTCCAAATTAAGTTTATCTGATACTATAAATGCTGTCTGTTTCAATTTTGGCATGTATCCTCAATACAGTGTGCATGATAAACAGCATAGGGAGAAACTGGAAGCTTAGTGAACTTGTTAGCAGGTGAATATTCTTACAGATAGCGCATGTATCACAAGTAAAGTGTGTATTGGAAAATTTGCATTCTAAGCACTTTATAGTCTTCCATCATATCGATTTAATCTGCCCTCTTAAGATTTTTGCAGACTGAGCTGGGTCAAGCTGGGTGGATACCTTGGGGTAAGGAGCTTTCAAAAGATGTGAGATCTTAGAGTGCTCCAAGGGATATTCAGTAGGTAGCACATCTTCTGACTCTATCCTGTATGCTTTCAAAGGAAAGTGTGCAACTTCCAATGTTAAGTGTGTCGAGTCAGAACTTGAAATAGAAATCTTAGCTACAGTCTGATTTTTATTTTTTACATCCATGCTCTTTTTGCGGTAACAGAAATATTAACTGGCATATCTCTCCAAATTTAAATGTCTCATATACATACGTATGCTCTCATGTGTATGGAGCAGAAATGAATGTTCTTTTAATCAACCCATTTCTCTACATTTTCATTTTTTTTCCTAGAGATCAGAGCTTTTCTTACTTGTTCAGAGTAAACAATTTCCTTGAGAAGTTATCCTGTAGTATAAAGGTTACCGCTCTAAACTCAACTTGATTCTTAATGTGAACTATTCATGGTCTTAGTTTTTTCTCGTCTGATCACATCTGAACATGTGAATGCTGCTCAGAATACTCTCTAGCGCACTGTGTAGTGCTTCATTTTCTTTTTCTGTCCGTCTTGTTTAAAGTGGGATTTTTGGATGTGTACTTCCAAAGTTGATTTCAGTTTCATGTTTCTGGATTTATTATGTTCTGTAACAGACATTTTGTGGATCTATCTAATTAGAAAACTTAGACACTGTGTAGCTAGTGTCAGTTTCCTGAAGCTTTATGTGAATTGCCCTTCATGTGCTTTTTATTCATTCTTCTGAATAATTAACAAAACCTGCCAAAATACCATCCTTATAGTTCCCTTACTATATCATACTATATAATTCCCATAATATTTTTACTGTTTTAGATCAGAAGAGTGAAATAAACTGCTACCTCTGGTTTATACTTGTGCATTGGGTTTTCTGTCCTCATGAAATGCTTAGCTGTGCATATCAGTTAGGTTCAGCTTTCAAGATTTCATGAGACATTGTCAGCTGAGAAAGAGACGTTTCTCAAACTGTGTTTTTAACCATGGTGTTTGTGCTTGATCCGAAGTATGCTGAAGCTGGTAGAGAGACTCCCATTTAATTAAGTATGGTCAACATTTCATGATTTTTGCATTGAGCTGTGAAGGTTTCCATCCTCATTATTTACCAGTTTAATCAACTAATGCCCCAGTAGCACTCTGTTAACTTAGTCATGCTGCCAGGTATTGCTTTAACTATGTGGAACTCATACCTAAAGATTTAGCAGTCAGATCCTGTTAAGGAGCAGTGAAGCGAGTCTTCTAGAGCCATGTATTACAGATTTTACAGACTTTCTACGGTTGATGGACAGCAGTAAATCAAATGCTTTGCGGCATCCACACGCTTCATTTTTGTATCGAGGCAGCTTTGTGTTGTTATGTTGTGTTAGCGCTATTTTATATTATTTATGTAAATACATAAAATATTAACTGTTTAGCAAAGAATATACTACAGTAGTTTTGAAGAGCAGTAATTGCAAGACAGTCTTGATTTTTTTAAAAGAATAGTCTTACCAGACTCTTTCCTATGCAAATGTTAACTATTGATCTTACATGAGAAGAATATTTAGTATAGGATGGCTATACTCATCTTTTCAAAGATGGTTAAAAAAATTGTGTGATTAATAAAGTCTGTTTTATTTAGAGAAGAATGAAATTAAATCCAATAACTAAGAAGGGTTTTAGAAGACTAAACAACTCTTTTAAAGGTTTTTCCTTATCTTACATTCTTAAGAAAATATTCCTTAACAAATCTAAGCACATGCTGGAAATTACTGTTACGTCAAAACAGGATTGGGGGTTTAAATGTGTGAGTTGCTATATTGCTTTTCTCGTTCGGACTGAATCTTGGGAGAAAATTTTACCATGCTAAAATAATACCTTTACAAGACAAGTGCTTTATTGGGCAAAAAGGGGAAAGGAGGACCTCAATTCTGTGAAAACTTTTGGATTTCTCTTGGAAATAAGGAGATCGGTTTTTGAGATCGGTTTAAAATCAGAAAAGTTACAGGTTTTTTTGGGGGGTGGGTTTTTTGGTTGGGTTTTCTTTACTCAATAAGAGTAAAACTTTAAAAAAAAAAAGCCAAGTTGTGTATGGTGACATCTGCTTGCATTTAAGGAGGAAAGAAAACCTGAGGACAGTAAAAAGTCCCCTCATGATCGAAAAGATAATTTAACAATTTCCAACTCTTATAAACTGTTACTAACTGTATTTCTTCTACAAGCAATAAAATCATGAGTGAAACCTTACAGCCAATAAAGGTCTACAGTAAAAAAGAAGCTGCTAAGTATACATTTTTAACAGCAGTGGAGAATTTGTTTGGGTGCATCTGTCTTTCTGTTTTAGAGGGAGTTCTGCTATGATATTCCATCCCAGATAAATATCTTTCTTTTATCATTGAGTGTTTTCTGTAGCAAGCACATTTAACTTGCAGTAACTGTTAAATACGCTGATTTGGTTGGGATTCTGAGGACCAGACTGATGCAGGAGGTGGTGTAGAGTTAGGTGTGTTCAAGAAGATCTGAAGTCAGGCGCATGTTTCGGGTGACTCCTGTTTGATTTGCAGGCTCATCTAGAGCTGAAAGAGCAGAAACTACTAACAAATACTTTTTTTTTTTTTTGAGAAACGTTTGGAGAATGTTTTTCATTTAATCTTTCACATCTGAGCTAGCATCAGACATAGTCTATCAAATACGAGCACAGTTCTACCTTCTCTAGTCCAGCACTCAGAGAGCAAACTCTTACTTAGATTGTGATTATAAACTTTGCTGGGATCTTACAAGGGTTCTGTCTGTCCTCCCCAGCATATCCTGTGTAGCATGTCCTGTATTGCTCGAGGATGATTTGCAGAGTTCCACAGTTGTCCATCTGTGAAAAGGATGTACTCTGCGTCACTGATCTGGTAGAGTTGGAGCTGGAATGCTAGTTGCTGAACAGACCTTGATAAAACTGCCTGGTTGCCATCAGTTAAAAAAAAAAAAAAAAAAAACCAAAACAAAACAACCCCCAAAAAAACCCAAACAAATACCACCTGTGGTTTTGAATGTAATGCAATCCAGCTTTTACTAAAATTGAGTAGCCCTCATCTAGGATCAAGATGAGTTTTAACTACTGTGTTTCAATTTAGGGGATCTAGGGGACAGGATGATTTTTAAACAGTCTTTTTTTTTTTTTCCCCTTGCTAATTAAATATAATTGGTATGTGTTTTGAGGCTTCCTGTTAACTGTTTACATTTTCCTTAGCGATTCCTCTGAGATCTACATGTACAGAAAAAAATTGTAGCATGATTCCTTCCAATTTATCATTGCTTGTTATAAATTACCAGCAGTTACTTTCTACATCAGCTGTAGATTCTTTCTAAAGGTGAGGATTAAGGTTTTCAATCCTCTGACCTGATGAAGTCAAAGAACTTTGCCTGTTAATTTCAATCAAATGGTTAGGACTGGCTTCAGTAATTAGTAAAGTTTCTGTGCCATAAGCATTGGTGAGAATAAACGACTAAATTCTTTTATTACCAAGAACGTTGTAAGTGTGTGACGGAAATTATTAGAAGAATGCATGTATAATGTGTTTAGCGTTACCAAATTAACCAGTTTGTTTTATGTGTTGATTACTGATCAAGTTAATTCTTTAAAATTAACTATACAATTCTTCTGAGACCTGCAGAACCACTGTTCATATGCTGGCTATTTACCAAGGTGCTTTGATATTTAGGAATCTATTTAAACCCTTAATATTTTTGCATATGATTTGTTTCCATTTATAAGCTTTTTCCAACTGATGATAATTCTACTTCTTCCATTTAAGGTCATGCATATTTAAACTGAGAAGTCTACTTCTTACCACTTGATATGAAGGATAGAAGAATGATGAATTTGTGAACATTCTGTTGTTCAAAAAAGTAGATTGGCATTTAGGTTTTATAGCTCTCAACGCATTCCCACCTACTCAAACATAAAATTAAATATCATGGCCCTGATGAAAAGCAGCAGCTCTGTGTTGATGATGTAAAAGGACAGTATCAGTAGACTACATGTAGGATTTTTTTTTATCACTACATAGTTTAAATAAATAAATCTGCCAGATCCTAAGAGTTTGATTTACAGAAGTCCGTTTCAGGGTGGTAGTCGTTAACTGTTTCCTGTCATCAGAAATGGCTGTATTGTTTCATGTGCTAAAAGAACAACGGTGGGGTTTTTTTTAATTAACCCTTAAATTATGTAGTAATGAATCCAGCAGGTCATATGTGATCCTGTTCACTACTCAAATGAATAAATGTCCTTGTTGCCTTGAAGTAGGTCTCAAGTGTACTGTTTACAAGACAGAACATTTTTAGGACTCAAGACCCTGATGGAAAATCTTTATATGATCACCTGTTGATATGATGCTGTTAAGATAGTTTGAAACCTTTGTAAGGTCACTTAGCAGCAGGAGACATGGGCAGCCGGGTGGAAAGGTAGTGATTCCCCTGTTACGCTGACCCCTTATCATTTAAGTCTACATGTGTAGAACTTGAAGTGAATTTTCTAGAAGGCAGACATTGTGAGTTGTCTTCGTGTTTTGTGTAAGTCAGGAAAATGTTGGCTAGTAGATCTGTGCTCAAAAGGAAGAGATACTCTTTTTGTTCTGTTAGATCATAAACTACTGTCATGAGTAGAACTGGCATGCAATTTGTGCTGCAAAATACGTGAACACAAAATAATGTGGTCTTATAAGTAAATAACTAAGCACTTGTTTGTTCTTTTGCATTGTTATTCCAATGTTGTATAAGCTTGAAATAGCTGTTGGTTCCAGTAAGACTATAGGAGTGTTTTAAAAATCCGAGCACAATCCGAAAGTTAATTTGAAGTGTAACTGGAGAAGGAGATGGTGCCTAATATTAGTGTGTTAGTATTATTTATTAAACATACGCTAAAAGGATAAGAGCAACTGTTCTTATACCACCATAACTCTCGTTCCAAGAGGATTCCCTGTCCTGTCAAGGAAATACCTGCTTTGTGTTTTGCTAATACATAAGAGACTTAGCTCAGTTTTTAGTGATAAAAAAATGACGAATACTGTTGATAATACAGGAGTTTTATTGCTAGTAATATAAGAAAGTGCTTTAAGTACAAATTAAAATATTTAGGAGGTGGCTTTGAATGCTAATGATTACTTACTTGGTGTTTCTCTGTTTTGGGAAAATGGAAGTAAAACGATGTATTGAAGGCCAGCAGTACTTATTATTTCTTACATGCCTAATAAATATTTGCTGTTTTTCTTTTTGTTTCTTCTTTAGTACTTCCTCATGTTCACTATTTGAAAGCTTTGAAAACTATTCTTTATAAGCTATTCCAAGTGCTGACAACTCTTCCGTCACATTCTCTGCTATCAAACTGGAGGGAAATGGAGCAGATTCTGACTGGTTCTTAATTTATAAGAAAGAAATTGCAATGCTTCAAAAATAGTGGTTCCTGGTGGTCTTGCTGATACTTAAGTCTTAGTTTTGTGGATCTAAACCACACTAGGAGTCTTGTGCTAAGGATCAGAAGTAATAATGGCTCATGAGATTGGTTCTTTTTAAACATTTCCATTGGTATAAGTTCCTCAACATCTTTAGTTTGTAATTATGAAAGTAAGTGTATGTTGAAGAAATATACACTAATTGTTAAAGTATTTCAAGATGTTATGTAATAAGATACGTTTTAAAAGGCAAGAGAAAGTTATACTGGAATGGGGTCTAGAGATATTATTTATTCTGTGTCTACAGTGTGCTGTTTCCTTTTCATAGAAACAGAATAGATAGTTTCTGTTCAGAACAGTTTGTTTCGGGATGGAAAAAGGGATTTTAGCCAAGGATCTCTATGCTTTCATGCAGAGATTTATAAACTGGCAAGAGAACGTGCTCTCTCAATGAAAAAAATTCACAGAATTCATTGAGTTTACAAGCTTCTGAAAATCATTGTTTTTACATAGCAGATTTTTCAGAAGTTTTTGGCCAAAGTATGAGCAGATTGCATTTTTACTAATAGAAATGCATGACTTCAGCAGCATACTGTCGTTCAGCAACTTTTGATAGCAAGGAGCATTGTGGTTCTGGGCACTGGATCAGAAAGAAGTGAAACGGCATTTATTCCTCTCGTTGGCACCATATCCATATAGACGAGGAAGCATTCTGATCTGCAACATGTAGACAAGACATTAAGAAAATTTCAGGGAGACGCTTGTGAAGAGAAGTACTGGGGGTAGGGAATACGAGATCAAGATAAGACAAAAAAGCTGGCAGAGAAATGGAATATTACGTGTAAGACTGCAGGGGCAGAGCAGGAGGTGAACACGAAGAGGAACTACAGAGAAGGAGAAGAAAAAATGTGCAAGAAAGATGTACTTAGAGCAGTCTAATGACAAAATAAGCCTACGTTCTAAAGCAGAAGGTCCTTAAAATCCTCTGCTATTCGACGGATACCGGTACAACCCATAGTAAAATAGTTACAGGCTTTTTTTAATATTGTGCTACTTAAATCCAAAAGGAACTTGAGCCTGAAGTGTTAGACAGTAGTGCATGAAATGAAGATGAACTATTGTTGCATGGATACAAATGCTTAACATAGCAACGTGCATCTATGAAGCATTGTAATCTACCATTTCACAGAAGAGGATCAAAATTTGGAATAGGTCCAAATTTGGACCTATTTTGGATTGGGCTGAGCAACATAGAAGAACTCTGAAGTTGGCTTTGAGCAGGGAGCAGATGTCTTCCAGAGACACCTTCCAGTTTGACTTATATCTCAACACTTTTTTGATGAAAGAACATGTAATTATCCTTTTTCTTCATTGTTAGTAGTCTTGTTGTTCATTTAGAAAATCAAAATGTGTGTCACATTCACAGTCATCTCTGCATTCCATACATACATCTAGCCAGCCATTAAATGCCTTTGCTCCAAGTCAAAGACAAGACTTGAGATCTTATTTATTGGTGAAAAAAAAAAATTATAAATTATATCGTGAGTTTACTGGACTGAATATGCTTTATGTCCAGTTATTTCAATGAAAAGATCAACAAAGGACAGGTACAGATCAGCACAGCTTGTTGCACTTAGTAACATATGGGCAGAGTTTAGAAGAGTGCATACCCAGTTGAGAACAGAGTTTCGTCTAGCATAGTATCCTCTCTCTAGAAGTGGCCAGAAGCAGTTGCAATGGGAAGAACTTAAGAGCAGGGAAAACACAGATTATACTACTTAATACTTTCGCGATCTTGAAAGATGCAAACCAGGAACTTTGTGGGGTAGGTACCATTTCATGAATTTACTGGTTTTCCAAGAAATTCTTACTCATAAGTTTATCAGGTTTCCCTTTAAGTCTATGTGAAGTTTTAGCATCTACAATTCCATTTAACAAGCTCAGAAATTCAATCACAGTGTGCCTTGTCTGCATCACTTTGGAATATAATAGCTAATTTGTCATAGTAGCTGACAACTGCTAATGTAATACTTACGTTCTATGAAAGTACGTGCGATAAAAATGGGCGAAGTGGTTTATGGAAGTCCGTCACCAGAAGGAGTCGTATTGGACAAATAACTGAGAATCCAACAGTCTTTAAAAAAAGAAGTCCTAATCACAGATTGACAAGTGAGGAGAAAAACCCCGAACTACTCTTGAACACCTGTGTGTTCATTGTTGAAATTATTTCCTGCAATTATGAAACATGTTTTCTAAGTAATAATTAAACAGAGAACACTTAATGAAAAGCAAGGACTTGAGGACCAGAATTTACTTTTGAACAAGCAGCTCTGTGATTATGCTTACTGTGGCTTAATTTCAACACGCGTTTGCAGTGCCATTCACGTCATACTAGAAGTAAAAAATAGGGAAGTGGAAAATGTTTGTGTTTCTTGGTGTTTTTTTTAACCTTTCCACTGAACATACCTAGCGGTTAAATATTGAAAACCAGTGAAAATGTTCATTGCTTCTTAAAATATGCCTATAATCTTTTGTAAGCCATGTAGCTTAAGCTTGCCATAGTGTTTTGGTAATTTAAGATTTTCATTTTCTCTGTGGACTGTTAGTTTATATAATTTATATGTTATTATTTATATGTTAGTTTATATATAGTTTATAGTAAATATGGGATAGTTCTCTTATTTGAACACTTGGGAAGAGAACCAAATGAGATACAAGTGTTTCAGCCACTATCTTCTCATCAGTGGTTTTTCAAGTGACCAATATATTTGGTGCTACTTGGTTTAAAGTAACTTGTCTGTATAAAGACTAAAGTCTTGTGTTCCATTTGTTCCATAAAGTGGCAGAAGAGGCTTGTATGCTGGAACAGTTACTTCATTTTCTGTTATACATCTCTGATGTTTAGAGACTATAAAATACCTATTTTAGGACAGTTCTTTATCTGTGATTTTATTGGGTTGTTTGTCATCTTTTTGCAGTAATACCACTGAGAACATATTTGAAGAATGGTATTTAGCACATTGCAAATAGGAAAAAATAAATATTTTGACACCCTTTCATTAAAAACAAATCACATGAATTGGTGTCATGATTTACAGAGTAACCTTTAAATCTGAACAAAGAAATAATTTGTGCTTTTTCATTAGAATTTAATTAATTTGTTCAGCATAACGTTGGTTCTTAACGTTTTCTGAGAGGTTCTAAGTGTTCTTATAGATAAAACTACGGGGTTTTGAATACAGCTTTTTTTTTTTTAAAAGGGGAAAAAGGATTCATGCAGTTCCCTTGTTTTTACCATTGAATGACTTATTTAATTGTGCGAGTTTGGCATGTCAGGCAGTTTTAAATGATTCTAGATTATTGTCCATAGCTACTTTTTTTCAGTAAAAATAAGATATATTTTGCAGTGATAAATTGTTTATGCTAAATCATTTACTGTCATCATTTGCACATGGTATTTATACTAACTTTGTATGGTTTACCATTGACAATTAGTTTAAATGTTGGGTTTTACATCTCTTATTCATTTATAGATTTAAAATACGTATGATACAGAGATGTTGACGATAGTAAGGTAACTGCTTGCCTGTAGAGAAGCTCATTAACAGTAGCATAAATTACTGTCTACTGTAAAGTTGTAGCTTTTTGTTTTGAGACATTCTTCATTTTTCAGACAGTGGTGCTTCCTGAGTTTAGTATTAAAGAAGAACATGGGAATTGCTAGTGGATGGTGTTATTTTTAATTTTAAGAAGACTAGTAGATGGCATTCACTTACATGTTGGGTTTTTTCCTACAGAAAGCTAATCATCACACTGGGTAAGAAGCAGAAAAGAAAAAATGAATCCTCAGATGAATTGTCAGATGCCAAGCAGACTCCGCAGCGGCCATTGAAAGATGAAGAGTCACAGGTAAGTAGTCAGAATTTTTCCCTTATAAATTTCTATGTATTATTTCTACAGCTCTCTCTTCCCTTCTCGCCAAAAAGCTGTACTTTTTTTGACACAGTGACAGTTACTCTCTCACTGCTGTCTGTCTCATAGGTAGAACCTTACATTATCAGCTACTTTTTCCAGTTGAAATTCAGAAAATCCTACGGGTTAGAGTCCCCTTTCTGTAATGGGGCATCAATGCCCTGGTTGTATCCGTTTCATTTCAGTACAGACTTCCATAAATTTGAGATGATAAGTACTTATCTTCTGAGCTTGCGGTTAGACCTGGACCTTACTTTGGCTGTCTTCGTGGGCAAAACGCAGAGATTGCCTAATAGAAGAGACATCTGTCAGTGAAACTCGCTCTCTGAGAACATTTGAAAGGCTGGTTTCAAACTTTGCTGTTTTTTTCTGAGTTCTGCTTCTGTAGAAACCGGAAGAATTGCTTTTTTGCGGGGTTGGATCTCAAGGGCACAATGATCTGTACGCTGATAGGGTCTAGTTCCTTGTGGAATACTTCTGAAGGAAATGCCAGATCAAGAACTAAAGTGGTGAAGTCATTCCTTTGAGGAGTATCTCCTTTGTAACTTTCTTTGTACAATTTTTTCATAGATTGCTCTGGTATAATAGTAGCATAGCTAATTATTTACAAAACTTAGGCACAAAGAAGTATGAACTGTTTGTAAGAGATTATTTGTGTACATTAGTAATGTAATGGAATTACAACTTTCTTGCTTTAGGGCAAGCTCCATTAACAGTAAGGTTTTATGCTGGAAATGCACAGATTCTAATCCTGTGGGAATTTTCATTCACAGAGGTGAAATCAGTTTTCAAAATAAGGTGGTGTTGAGTAAGAACTAATTGCATTATTTGATAACAACATCAGAGAACAATTATGAGATATACTGAGTTGACCTTTAGTATTTCACAAATAATAATGCTGTGGGGAAAAAAGATCAGAAGCCGTTTCCCGGAATGACTTTTCATTAACTTAAGTTAGAACTTGTCTTAGGTAAAGGTTATCTGGATGGAATGTGAAATTATTAATTTCTCAGGGAATTTATCTTGGCGTAGAAAGTCCGTTTAGGACACTGAAGGAGGTGAAAGCAAGTTTGGTGGTTCTGAAGTACTGTAACGTAACAGTGTTTTGTAATCAGATAGGTGTAAATTTGTAGGCCAACAAATACAGTACAAGAGACTGAAGACTATTTTTTCTTACTGCCTTTTTTTTTTTGATATTTGATTTTTAGCCTGACAAGAGCCATCTTCAACTCTGGTGTGCATGGACAGGGAGTATCATGAAATCACATGATCCTGACGTGAAGGGAAGGGAGGGTAGAGATAATAAAGGGTGGCATGGGATAGAATTATGCTATTATATAAATTATACTGCAGAATGTCACAGCACTGCCCCATCTATCTTTCAAGGAGCTTGGAAGAAGCATAACAGCAAAGACATAAGTTGCTTTGCTTCCTTAATTCATTCTCTCTTTAGTTTTTGGACGTTTTCATGGGTTTTTTTTCTTAGTGCAAATAGCTGTTTATTTCTAAGCTTTGGGGGGTAATTTTAGGTCTTTGTTTTTTCCGAATTCATTTTGTGTGCTTAGTTTCACAGTAAGTGTCTTCCTTAAATACGTTGATTTATTTATTGGAAAAATGTGTGGTACTACTTTATTTTGTGCCTTAGAGCATCTGTTTATGACCATGCTTTTCTACTCAGGGAAATACAGAGCTTTTTTCAAACAACTCAGGTTATATATTAATATGTTTGAGAGCATATGTCTTACATGCTGTTAATCACTTCATATTTTTAAGAAAAGACATAGCGAGAAACATCGGAAGTGCCAGTTGATGCCTCATCAGGTTTTGAAAAATTCAACAAATACTTAATGAGTAAAACTTGAACCTGGTTCTTAATCTTTCTTTTCCTAATTTATGCATCATTTTGCATTGCTTCTCTTAGCTGGCTTTTTTTTTTTAATCACTTCTGTCAGCAAACTATTCTTGGTTTAACTGTAATGTGACATTTTGTATCACATTGATGTGTCTGTTTAAATCTGAAGTTTCTTTTTGTGCTATCACGCCACTCCGCAAACACTCAGCTTTCACTGAAGAATAGCTAATCTGACTACGTCTTGGTGGAAAGCTGATTGAGTAGTGTTATGTATGCACTGTCCAGCTTCTCCAGAAGAATGGTGATGCCCATTCTTTGATTTCTACTGTATATGTTGTGTTACTTCTCTACCTTACTAAAATGCTTACAGTGTAGTTGTTAAAGTTTAGCTAGGTCTTTTACTGTATACCAGCCAGACCAAGGGCTGAATTTAACAGTCAGGAAGAAAATTCCTGTGCTGCGAGCTTAGTATTACTTGATATCTTCTCTGCAGAAGCCAGTATGACTACAGGAATTTGGGTTTTGCTCTGTTCACAATTTGTTCTTCTCTCAGTGTATTGCCACCAGCAATGGCTTTACCTAAACAAAAACACACTTTGCTGCGTAGCTCAATATAATTAATTTATTTATAGAGACTATTTTACTTTGCTGGTTTTATTTTTGTGCTGATCCATTCTTTAAAGCAGATTGCAGTGTTTTGGAATGTTAGCTGAGTAGTTTGATTCTGCTATTGTTACTTATCCACTGGTTTTAGAAATTAATCTTACGGTTAAATATGGAGTGTCTAATATATAGGTACTGAGGGGTGGAAAGGATATCCTGATAATCTAAGTATTTGAGACTTGGAACAGTGAGTGAGAAGGAATTACTTTCTTAGACTGAACACTGATACTCCAACTGGAACTTGTCCTCAGATTCTTGCAGAAACAAGAGTGAAAGATTAGAGAGAGAAAGCCAAATGCAGCTGTTACAGAAGCTTGATTAAGGTGGAGAAAATGAATACGTTAACAAAGCAACAAACTTTATTAGCCATCAAATCAGACTTCATCAGCAGTCTGACAGATATAATCTAATGAAAATTTGTATAATGTTTTGTATAGCACTGTTGTATAGTAGAGACACTTCAGTGCATTTTGTATCTTTCACTCAGCTTCTTCAACTGGACAGTAACACACTGCTGTTACGCAGCATTATGAAATTGCTCTTGAAATACTGATGCTTATGGGAGATCGCGTTCATATCAGCTTTGTGCCCATTCCCTGAAAATACTGTTCCATGTTTGCTTTTGAACTCTAAAAATAAAAGTATCAAATGTTTATATGAAACAGGAAAAAAAATGGATCAAAAATAATATATGGCTACATCTGTTCCTCCGGGGTTGCACATGCTCCATGTTTTCTATCAAGCGGTGGCCTTTGGTTTTAGGTACAGCTAAAGTATTGCTCAGAGTGTCCCAAAACTTGCAGTTCATGTTAGAGTTTTTGGTAAAACTGCTACTTTTATTCTCCTGCATGCAGAAGAGAAGATCAAATCGTCAAGTTAAAAGGAAAAAATACGCTGAAGAAGGAGAAGGAAAACAGTCAGAAGAAGAAGCTAAAGTTTCTGTGAAAAATAAGAAGAATTCTGCCCCTTTACCTGCTGAGCAGCCTTTACAATTATTTGTGGTAAGTAAAAACTGGCTTGTTTTGTAGGGGGAACTTTCTGTTTGTCTTAAGTAGTTCGGTGAATAAAGCTCATCACTTGGAAGGAATACATTATTATTACTAAGCTGTGGCTTGTTTAATGTGACATCTCGCTAAGATCTTGAAAATTGGAACAAGTGGCTTATTACTATTTTTTCTTTTCTGTTGTAAACACTTGTTGACTTAACTGAAATCAAGAGTAAGACTAAGGATAGGTATATCTCAAATAATGTGTTATGTTATTACCATGACTTTCAGAAGTATAAAATTAATTGAGCCTGGAGGTCTCTGCTTACCGAGATTTTTAAAAAGGATACTTCTCCCTTTTTGCCCCCCGCCCCTTCAGGTTTACACTTCACTGTTTAAGTTGTGCCAGCTCTGGTACTCAAACTTACTGTTGAGCCATTCTAGGTAAATAAAGTGGCAGGAAAGAAACAGAAGAGAAAGTGTTCCTGAAATGTTTGAAGGAGTGCCAAAGTTGTAAGGGAAGGAGAAAGACAGTATGATTGGGAACACATCAGACAAGAGGGAAGGTGACATTATTAGAAGCAGTCTTTTAAGGACTGGCTCTTTATGTCTGGAGCTACAGCTTCAGTCTTGGCAGAGCTCAGTAATCCCCTGTCTGTGTCACACCTAAGCCCTGCTGGAATTCCCAGGCATGACCTTGTCTGCCTCATTCCACAGCGTGTTTGTAATGTATGTTCAGGTAAATCTATTATATTGAGTTTGACACATGCTGGTTTTGTTTCATTAATGTTTTATAACCTGTCAGTCAGAGGTCTTACATCTCCATATCTGTATAATGAAGTTCTGAGTAAGTCCACTGCATCAGATCAACTCAGCAGGTCGTTCGCAGTGAGTCTGTGTCTGGCAAGCGTCAGAATCACCATTGCTTGCCCTGTGAGCATGTTTGGCAGGTGAGCGTTGCATCTGATGCTCTTGGGAAGTGCCAGACTTGCTGTACTTCTCTCTGGATATAGACCTGGATTTTAAATTTTACTCCCAGACTGTTAAAGATAATGCTACTGGTAGAGGTCAAATTTGCCTTTATTGTTGATATTTTAACAAGCCACTTGTGTTTGAAGGTTTTAAGCTTGATGATCAGTTTGAAGAGAGGGCATTTACTGTCATTTACATCATTGTTTTCCTGCATTTACAGGAAAACCCAAGTGAAGAAGATGCAGCAATTGTAGACAAAATCTTATCATCCAGGGTAATAAAGAAAGAAGTAAGTGATTGTCATGGGATAGAATGGTTTAACTGAAAAAGGAGTTTGTGTCTACCATTTTACATTTCCCTGAATTTCCTTTCCTAGATATCTGCTGGGATGACAGTAGAAACAGAAGAGTTTTTTGTAAAATACAAGAACTAGTAAGTATTAAACAGTTGTTTCATTGGAGATGTTGACTGAAATAATTCACGTACTAAAGTTTAATATTGTATGAAGATTCCTTATAACCGGATTTTGTCATCTTTCGAGATTTTTCTTCACAAGTTTAATCTTGTAATGCAGATTCTTAGCAATTTTATTTTTAGCAGTAATTTTAAAATTGCCAGTATTGTGAAACCAGCACTGACCAATAAGCTTGACAGCCTTTGTTGCCAAAAGAACAGAATTTTTAGAGAAGATACAGTTATTAAATTCAGCAGGGGCTACATGCTTGAAGCTAATTTCAGTTTCATGAATTTAAATCAGAGCTATTTTGTGAACCTAGATTAGATTTATAGTGCCATTCATTTAGGAGAGGTTGATGTAGGAGTTGATCTTAATGTTTTAAAAAGAAAAAAACATCTAGCGATAGAAATTACATCAGAAGCAGGAAATAAAAAAATGAAGAAAAAACTTTTTCCATATTCTCCTATTTCAAATTTCATACCTGTCTTCCTGTCACTAGTCAGTTCTTTATTTTGAAAATGTAAGCACATTTTAAATTTTTACATATGTGAGTAATTTCATTAGATTCGTGCTAATAAATGTAATTTTTTGGAGGCTCTGGATTCACATGTTTCTGGAGACCATTTAGCTCTGGTTTTCTGAAAGGCTAAAGTCTGTCTTTTTATCTGAGAATGAGTAATACCCAGCAATAGCTGCTGTTTTATTTCTAGAAAGCTTAAAAAGTGATGGAAGTATATTAAAAGGGGGATATGAGGAAGAAATATATGTACTTCCATCAAACCAATCTAACTTTAGAAAGGCTCCCTTGAGGTGCAGTTAGATGGTGTAGGTACTGGTGCGCATGCTTCCTCCTTCCTTTGACCCTGTTCCTTTGTGCTTCTCTTCCAACCCAATCCGATGATAGTTCCTTTTTGCCGTGGGCTCTGGTGCTCCTCACTGATCTTTGAACGGGCTCAGCCCTATAGTTCAGCAGTACCTGTGAAGACGTTCGCATGAAGTACATGGAAAAGTTAGATCCAGTATATTAAGTACTTTATATCTGTGGGTACTTCCTGATAGAGCGAATTCTGTCAGAGTGATAGAGTGAGTTCCGTCTTGAGTGATAAAATGTTCTTTTTTGAATGAAATCCTGGTTTACAAAAATCTATTATTTTAACTGTATATTAAAAATAGATCGTAAGCTTTTACTTTAACTAATATGTTAATCTCTGTAATTTTAGCTCTTATCTCCACTGTGAGTGGGCCACAGAACAACAGCTTTTAAAGGATAAAAGAATCCAGCAGAAAATAAAACGGTTCAAACTAAGGCAAGCACAAAGAGCTCACTTTTTTGCAGATGTGAGTATGAAATATACAGTTAAATAAGCTTTTTTTCCCTTTAAAAATTGTGATTAATAGTTTGCTTTTAAATAGAACAACTGAATATTGAGAAGTAAAAATTAGCCATCGGGATTGCATTTTTTATTACATTGGGAAGTTGTTTGTTTATCACAGTTTCAAGAGCAAGTCTTCTGGAGTCACTGAGCTAACCTTACTTGCATGGTTTAAAATTGGAATTGTTTGGGTAGCAACTTAAAAGTGGTAAGGAGGGAAAGCTTATGTCAGTGTGGCTAGTGTCCCTGCTGTATGTCTTCTGCAAGACAGCACTTCATCGCTAAATGTGACTGCATTGTCTACTCTAATGTCAGATTCCTCTTCGGTGCCAGTTGTCAAGAACAAGGAGGGGGTTTTTAAGGTGTGTCCAAAAGCCTCAGTAGTTTCCAACTGCCAAATTCATTTTGCGTATGATGAGACCAAGTCTTAGCATATACTGGCTTTTTTTGCCTCTCTGAATTTATTAATCTTATGTTGCAGATGGAAGAAGAACCTTTTAATCCTGACTATGTTGAAGTAGACCGGGTATTAGAAGTATCTCTTTGTGAAGATAAGGACACTGGTGAGGTGAGTATGTCTTAAAGCAAGTCAAGAAGATACAGCTCCAAGTAATGTTTGACAGTCATAATTTTAGCGGATTTCAGAGTAAAAACCTTAGTGATTTTAAGCTTCAGTAATAGTTTTAATGAGACCTGACGATCTTGCCATGTCCTATGCTAGCCATGTGTTCTGAAGTAGCAATGAGAGTTCAATGGCTTCTATTTTTTATTAGTATTAATAGATCGTAGTAGGCAAAGCCTAGGTCCTTACTCACATAAATGTGAGATTTGGTAATTGTCTTGTGAGTTCTGACAAAAGGCTGATCCCATGTACTGTCCTCTCTCTCTGATAGCGACAAGGGGTCACTGGTGAAAAAAGCACAAAAAGGCAGGACACTGGAGGTTCCCACTTCCTCACTAACTCTGTCCCTAGGCTTTAGGCAATGAGTGACTGAGAGGTGTTTTGATAGCCACCGGTGGACCTTTCCCTCTATTTATCAAAAGTCTGGTTTTTTAACTTAAAGTACCTCTTCTGGAAAGCTGTTACAGAACCAAAACATGAGATCAGAAAATTAAGAAAAAAAGAAAACAGCAAAGCACATCAAGCAAATAATTGCCGAAATTCAGGAAGAGGCTGAGGCAAGCAGACAGACAAAGTTGCAGATTAAGGCTATTGGAATAGCTACTATGCGTGTTCTGTTCTATCTAGATAGCAAAATGAGCAGACTTTTTACCCAGTGATTTCTGCATTAATCTTCCTAAAGTGAGGTTGAGGGTTAAAATTACTTTTCATTGTATGCCGCAGATTTGTCATTATTACACTTTTACAAAAAATGCGGTGGTGTCATAAGACTTTCCCACAGCTTCTTGAAAGATGAGTTTTTATTTGATTTTGAAATATTTATTTACTGAATCTAAATAACATGCTTTGGTTCTGTTTTTTGAGACTTTTCCTAGATTTTCGTATATGTCACCCAGCAGACCTGTAGAGCTTTCTATTTTGTTGAGAAGACCTCTGTTTTAGGACCTTTCTCAAGTTCTTTGTTTTAGGCTTAGGTAGTCTGATTTGGAGAAGGGAGGAAACACTCTGGGTAGCACCTCTGTAGTTAATTCTGCCCCATTTCCACAAACATCATAAATGCAGTAATTTACCTTTCCTAAGACTCAAGATTTACTTACGGGTGAGACTGAAAAGTACTCCAGAGGTGTGCAACAAGTGGGAAAGTATGAGAAGCCAAGGATAAGTTAGTAGATAACAAGAATCTGCACCGAACATTTTAAGAAATACCAGAAATGTGCCTTTGTTTCCAGCTCTTACGTAACCTACCTACTCAAATAGTAAGGCATATTAACAGTCTGTATACTAATTGGAAAGCTGATAACATTCAGAATTTTCTTCTGCAGCCTGTTATTTACTATTTAGTAAAATGGTGTTCGTTGCCATATGAAGACAGTACGTGGGAGCTGAAAGAAGATGTAGATCAAGCAAAAATAGAAGAATTTGAACAATTGCAAGCTTCCAGGCCTGACTCAAGGAGATTGGTAAAATTACACCTAATTTACTTGTCTGTCTTGGCAAATTGGACTTGGTTTTTCCAACTTTAAACTTTTGTGTTAAAACATAAGGCTTATTGACATTCTGTGTAAAGGATTTGTGTGCCATGTTACCTAGGAATAATAATATTTTCAGATAGGCATGGATAAATATTCTGATTTCATTTGTTACTCTGTTAAAAAGAAGAAAAAAATAGGAGAAAGTATGAAGTGTGCTATAGTTTTCTGAGCTTCTGAGTGATGAGCAGCACGTTGGAACCAGCTATCACAGAATGTAAACACTGTTAACACAAGGAGAAAACAGAATAAACATCCTTTTATAGGGAACAGAGTTAAGACTTGAGCTTCAACACTGAAGGAAATTGGCAAATGAGGTCCGTAATTACTTCCTGCTTTTATTTTTCTTCTTGTCATAAAGGCCTAGCTGAAAGGAAGAAAAATACATGTAATAAGGAAATGTGTTTTATCTTTAAATTATCAATCTTCTGTCTCATAGAGCAGGAGGAAACAAAATAGTCCTATTGGAGGTCCTGTATATCATTGTTAGAGTAAGATATCTCCTGTGTGTTGTGGTACAACGCTTGTTCTAACTTATTTTGCGTAACTGAATATGCGCAGTGTTTTAATTTGTAGGTTTTGGATTTTATTTTAATTTTTTTTCCATCTACAGATAATGACAGTAGTCACGATTAACATCTTCATGTTATATTTAGTTCATGTTTATAGTATTTATTTAAAATCCTGCCATTTTGGGATGTGGGAAGAAGGACTTTTACACCTTTCTGTTACCGTATTTGGCTTTGAGAGAAAAAGATTTTTGAAGTGCAGCTGTACAACTGACAGTCATCTTAGCATCAGCAACAAGTATTTTTTGTTTCAGGCTGTAGCAAGTACAAGAAAGTATTTGCTGGCTGCAGCCCTGCAAGCAGGAGCGTAGCTGCTCCTGGTGTGGGGGAGTGGACAGATGGCTGCTTGTGGGTGAGGGGAGGAAGCCACGGCTGCTGGGGAGGGACAGCTACTGCTGCGCTAAGACCGGATGTCAGGTGATGCTGACATTGGCAATGAAGAGATGTGAAATTCAAATGTAAAATTCAGAGCTGCCAAATAAGGCCACATGAGTATAGAGTGAATGCAAGCTTTTCTAAATAACTGAGAAATGTTGAGAGGAGGAAAAAAGCACAACTGAACAGAAAAACTGTTACTAAAACTATTTTGCTTGAATGTGTGAGTTTGTTCACATTCGAATGCAGAAGCTATCAGGAGAGAGTTTTCTGCTGGAATCCTACCTAGTATCAGTCAAAAACTTCATGATTTCTCTAAGTTGCCTGCTAAGCTGATGGCCAGCCTCTTGAGCCTCCAGGCTTGGGAACTAGCGTGTATGTATATGTATATTTTTATATGTAGCCTCTCAGCTTTCCTTTAGCTTGCTAGGGATGTTAAGATGATATACCTTGATACTGTTACAGTCTGTTTTGTCATGTCCTTTGTATTGTGATCCTGCATATGCCGATCCTGTCTTTCATCTGATCTTGTTGTTGAAAACGATTTAGGGAACTAAACCACTCACAAGTCTGCTTTTTTTGTATTCCTGGTGTTGGCTTCCTGAATTTGCTAACTGTGAGATCGAGTGATCAGCAGCAACCAGGGCACGTGCTGAAAGGGCAAGATCACAGTAACTCAGTGTAGTTACCCAAACTGCTTCAGGAGGATAGCGTAAGCATCCAGAGTTACTGAGACTTTGGGGATTCTGGTAGTCCCAAATACTTGGTTGGCTCTGATTGTAGGACAGCTGTTCTTAGAGCTTCCAAAATCAAACAATATATTATTGAGGTTTCTCGTATAATGAATTAGCGTTTCAAATTAGTAGTGCCAAGTTATTTATCTATTTAGTTTTAGAACGCAGTTGCTTGATATAATATAGTCTTAAATTAATTTTAAAAGTATTAATTCACATAGACAAAGAAATCCAAATATGAGTTTCTGCAAACTAGTAATTAATAAGTGATGTTAACAATGACACCGTCCCAGTATCAAGGTTGAGTAATTACATTCTAAATCTAAATTGATACACTAAGGAAATAGCAGGTTAAAATGTTTTGGAAAAATAAAGTTTGTACCAACTTGCACATGTATTAATCTTTCCCTTAAAGGACCGACCACCTCCAAACTCCTGGAAGAAGATAGAACAGTCCAGGGAATATAAAAATGGCAATCAGCTCAGGGAATATCAACTGGAAGGACTTAACTGGCTCCTATTCAACTGGTACAATAGGTATATGCATGGAATGTTTTCTAATGTAAATTTTCAACCATGTGGAATAAATCTCTTACTGGGGATAAATGTTCTTTTAACTGAATTTATCTTAACTTTGCTGCTTGTAGGTAAAAGGGTGCAATGGGAAAAAACTAATTTCTCTTCCTTTGAGCGTACAAGTATGTTTTTTCAACAAGAATAACAAAAAAGGTCTTAAAAAAAAAAACGGGCTGAAAGTAAATTCTCAGTAGCTTTGAGGTAATGAAAACAAAAAGCAACTTGTACCAAAGTACAAGCTTCCAGAATTTTTGGAACAACAGGGAAAACACTTGCATCTTTCAAAATGATTTCTAGAGTTAGTGTGTATTTCAAATAAAGCTGCCTCTCTTCAAAAATAAGGCTAGTAAATAATTGTTTTCTATATTCTAAGCTCAAGTTACCTTTGTTCATAAATACTGTGATGTATTAATGGGAATATAATAACTTTTGTGATTTTTTCCAGAACTATGTATTTTCTCTGTATCTAAGTTGGATTTCTATTCATGAACCTTCCTGCTTGCTTTGTTTCCAAAATACCAGTTGCCTGTCGATTATTATAAAGATTGTGTCAGCGAGTATACCATTTTACTGTACAGTTTCATGATCTGCAAAAGAAAATTTTGTTTTAATTCTCAGTCAGGTACTACATAGCTGTGTGAGCATCTGTGCAAACAGAGTGAAGGGCTGGAATATATGGCTGAGGGTGAGCACATAGTGGTACTTCGCATAGTAATTTGGTTATATACATCTGTCTCAGTTTTGGAAGTGAGGGGAAACTTGTCAGTGAGGCTATATTGCACTCCGTTTATGTGAGTGTAGCTGGGATACTTTCCATCTGTGACTTTTAGGGAATCTTCATTAATTTCTAGCAGTTTTGTCAAGGTGAGTGTACATGTAGGAAATCTGATTAGTTTTGAATTCCTATAATTAGGGCAGATGTAGTCCCAAAAGAGTACTTTAGGAGTATTTCTGTAGGAGAACCTCACGGAGTATTCCATTCTCAGGTTTTGCCAGTACTAAACATGACTGAAAGCTTGTGGTTTTGTGTACTGAGTTCGTTCTTTCACCATAACCAAGGGAACATTTGCAAGCATCTTTTACAGGGCCTCAGTTTTGACTATTGTTTTAAACTGGAGTATTTGAGCTTTGTTTTTATAAACTGTCATTTGATAACAGCTTTAGTGTCTGTGCTTTCTTTGATGCTAATAACAAATAAATATATTTTACTTTCAGGAGAAATTGCATTTTAGCAGATGAAATGGGTCTTGGCAAAACCATTCAGTCAATTACATTTCTCTATGAAATCCTCCTGGCTGGTATAAGAGGACCTTTTCTGATCATAGCTCCGCTTTCCACTATAACGAACTGGGAAAGAGAGTTTCGCACGTGGACTGACCTCAATGTTGTAGTGTATCATGGAAGTATGATCAGCAGGCAGATGATTCAGCAGTATGAAATGTACTTCAGGGACTCCCAGGTATTGTAATGTCACTTGTATGCGATAACTTACTCAAAAACTGTTTCAGGTAGTTGTAATGAAAAGTATACTTTACAGTGTCTGTACACACATCTTACTGAAAGTCATTTTACATCCAATGATGTGTTTTTTAAGCTTTTAAACATATCTTTAACATACGCTGAGTAAATTTCATGAAAGTGGTTGCAGCGAGATGTATGTTTCAGTATGCTGAGTAATTTTGCAATGAATAGCAGCAATGCTGATACTTGCGTGGAGATTAAAGTGCACACAGATGGTTGCAGTTGGGTCCTGAATTTGAAGAGCGGAGAGAACAAAAATACAGCCGATTAAGCTCGATGTTACCTTTATGTAGCTGTTGATTTCCTTTTCCTAGTGTCGACTAGCTTTGTCTGTGTACAGTTTGATTTTCTGTTTGAAATAATTCACATGAAATGATACAAAAAAACCTTTTGAATCTTCACTATTTTAAAAGGAGGTTTTTTGCCTGTTCTATATATACTGCGTAAATATTTTTTGAAACTATCCTGGTATTTCTACAAAACTGATAAGACTGAAAACTTTTTTTGAAGTAGTGCTAAATATTAAAATGACATCTTGTTTCTCTAGTGAGTTATTTTATACTGCCTTATTAAAAGCATTACATACTCGCTTTGTCAGACCAATGTAGTAAACTGGATAAAACGTGTTCATTTAGTTTTCAGATAATGTTTGTATTACTTACTGTATGAGTGCTAAATGTATTACCGTCGTTTATTTTGATTGATTGATTGTAGGGTTTTTCCTGTCAGTTAGTATTTCAGGTTTTTCCAGGGTTAAAAATGTGACGATATCTGCATGCACGTTTTGAAACAGTTTTGTTGGATGGTTATATCTGTAATTTGAAAGTGGTTAAGATTTTACTGTTTGTTAGACAATATTGGATTTGTGGCTATGGATAATTACTCATTAGTATTAATTACAGAGTTAAAGAGATGTAACAAATGTGTATGGGATGACAAAGCAATTCATAATGTAAAATCCGATGTCTGGCTCCTGGTAAAATTTCAGCAACAAAGTCTTTAAACCGAGTAACTTCAGGGTAATGTAACAAATTTTGTGTGTTTATGAATCTCTAGGGGCGTATCATTCGAGGTACCTACAGATTCCAAGCCATTATCACAACTTTTGAAATGATTCTTGGTGGATGTCCAGAGTTAAATGCAATTGAATGGCGATGTGTTATTATTGATGAAGCTCACAGACTGAAGAACAAAAATTGCAAGCTCTTGGAAGGACTAAAACTAATGAATCTCGTGAGTAACTACATTTCACTTTTGGGGTTTTGAGTCTCGTTAAGTACAGTATGATAATAAATCACAAATGTGTTTTACCTGCCAAAAAAGACCTCTCAAGCAGTCTTTCTCAGGAGATACCTATTCCTGATACTCTCTTCAAACGTATGGTTTTTAGATAGCTGATGCTGATTAAATAAAACGCAGCAAGTTCTAGCTGTAATAGAATCTATTTCTGATGATATTATTCTATAGTTTGTTTTGATTGTGATGAAGATTACATTTAAAATTCGCTTTACAGTAGTAGCTTTTATACAAGGTTTTGTGCAGTAATTAATGTTTAAAAACTTAGGAAGTATTTTATACAAGTTATTTAGTAATAAAAGCAAGCAAGTAGTAGAACTTAAAACGGAATTATTGTCTAGTCCCGTAGTTGAAGTTTTATTTGATATAGTGCACGATTTTGAAGTGGATACCATGATGAATCTTGAGGCTTTTGGTGCATTACTACAAGATGCACCATGACTAGTTTTGCTGTGTTTTTTTACTTCGTTATTACTTTGATACACTTGTTGCTACATGTTCTCAGAAGTTTCTAATATATGCTTAGTGTGTATTTTCCATGCTATAGAGAGAGAGGATTATACATGTGTGTGGATATTACAAGCAAAAGTTGGAAGTGTTCAGTCATATCTTAATTGAATGTTAAGAATTTAAAGAAAAGGTAGTAAAAATACGTCACTGTTGTTCTTTTATAAATCTGGTTATCTGTATTACATGTGTACTGAGTGACACACAAATGGCGTTTTCAGGTTATGTCACTCAGACCTAACACATTTTTTTGGAAATGTGTGCACATAAGATCATGTGAGTTTTGCTTCCATTCACAGGAGCATAAAGTGCTGTTAACGGGTACCCCACTGCAGAATACAGTAGAAGAATTATTTAGCCTCCTTCATTTTCTTGAACCGTTGCGTTTTCCTGCTGAATCTACATTCATGCAAGAATTTGGAGACCTTAAAACAGAGGAACAGGTATTGCATGCTAAGTTCACTTTGAGCCTCAATGTGTAAGAGTGACTTCCTTGAAGGAAAAACTTGTTTTGCATAGTAACTGCTACTTCTCACCCTCCCCGTCACTGCCCACATATCACCTATGAGTTCTTTTGTCATGCAATCTCTCTAAGCTGCGCAGACGGTAGAAATTGTATTTTATGTTCAAGAATTATTTTTGGTTTTTTGGGTCAGTTTTGTAAATTTGGCAAGTAAGTAGTGAGAATAATAAAAATCGAAGTTTTCTGGCTTTGTAGGCAGGGTCTTTGCAGACAAGTGCTGAAAAGATAGTCCTTTTTAACATTTTGGAGTACCTAAAAAAAATTCTTCAGTAATTTGGGATTAAAAATAAGGCTGTACCCCATCTGGAAAATATTTCCTGTAAGTTTAAGGAAAAAAGACTAGTGATACAGAGTTACATTTTTTTTTTTAATTAAACTACACTATTACTTTTTCATTTTCCAACAAACTGTTGTGTTTCATGCAGGTTCAGAAACTACAAGCTATCCTGAAACCCATGATGCTTAGACGATTGAAGGAAGATGTAGAAAAAAAGCTAGCTCCTAAGGAGGAAACTATAATTGAAGTAGAACTAACTAATATTCAGAAGAAATACTATCGAGCGATTTTGGAGAAAAATTTTGCTTTCTTATCCAAAGGAGCAGGGCAGGCAAATGTACCCAATCTGGTGAACACTATGATGGAACTCAGAAAGTGTTGTAATCACCCTTATCTCATCAAAGGTAAATACATGATAAAGACTGATTTTTTTTTTTTAACTGCTTTTGTATTTTTATTTAAAATATCTAAGAACTTTTGTTGTAGTTCTTTGATGTTTTCATGAGACTTTTTTCAAGGATCAGATTAGGCGGAAGCATTGTTTTGATAGATGTAAGGCAACGTTGTGAGGCAGTTGCATGTTCGAGGCCTGAAATGTGAACTGGTTGTTTTGTAGGATTTCACAGAACATGTAGAAGCAACTATATCATGGAAATGTTAAACTCTTTAAAAGCAGTATGAAGAAGAACTTCTAGAGCTAACTTTTAGAACTAATGCGTCTTGTAAGTGATATGGTCTGTGTCAGTCTTCATTGCTTCTCTCAGTTATAACTAACTTGGATGTTTTTCCTGCTTGCAAGAAACGCTCTTGAAGTTTTTGTGAACGATTTGAATAATAGTGAGACTTCAGGAAACGTCTTCAAAATACTCTTTCTAAGACTGGTGTCCTATTTAAAATATCAGAGACAAAAGGACCGGTGGGTTTTTTAATTGTTTTTTTACGCAAACCTTGAGAACAAGTTTTACTTTCGTTTTTGCAATTTTTTGGAGGGGAGTTCACCTCGTTCTAGGTGTTTCTTCTGTGGTCTTCTGCTTAAAAACTTCTTTTCAAAGAGCATAGAAAAATATGTTCTTGGTAGACTTTAGATCCATCCAGAACTTTGTCTCCAGCGGTGGCTAATGGGAGATATTTAGACTACAAGCAGTGATTTCGGTAAGTCTTGTATGTATACAGAGATACTTATGTAGATATGCCTATAGAGAGAGAAATGTATTCTTTAATAGGTGCCGAAGAGAAAATCCTTGGAGAGTTTAAAGAAACTTACAGCCCAGGTGCTCCTGACTTCCATCTGCAAGCAATGATCCAGTCTGCTGGTAAATTGGTTCTTATTGATAAACTTCTTCCAAAAATGAAAGCCGGAGGCCACAAGGTCCTTATCTTCTCTCAAATGGTGCGCTGCCTTGATATTTTGGAGGATTACCTGATACATAAAAGGTATGATACTGCATATTCTGTCGCTTGCCATGTATCATTCTCAGTGGGGCTGTCTTTGAGTGTTAGTGCTGGATTAATGATTACAGTGTAGCAAAGACAGGTTTTGTTGTTTTGTGGGGTTTTTTGCTAATCACTGTGTAACTTGCCATGTTCGTGATGGTTTATCATTTATTCACTAACATGAAAAACTTGAGAACTACTGAAGAGAGGTTGTTGAGTAAACCATATGCCTTCGGTTTGTCGCTTTTCTATTAAACATGCTTGTATGTCTGTGCTGTTTGTACATTGCCTGTCAAAAACCAATTGAGTTCAAGCTCAGCATTGCTCATCCAAACCCCAGGAAGCATCGAATGTGTTCTTCATTTGCATCCTGTTGAACTTGGACCAGATGGGGTAATGCAGCTCTTTACTTCCAACAGAATATAAGTACAAATGCTAAACAACGGGAGGATTGGTTTTTATTAATGCAAAAATGAAAATATACTTCCTGTCTTTCCTAAATTATTAGTGCTTTGAATTTTGAAGCAGAACTGAACTGCCAGCCACAAAGCAACTCTATAGATGGGCTTTTGCTGTCATGTATAACAACACTCTTGGATTATACTTCTGACTCCACAGAAATTAAGAGCTTATTTAAAGCATGTGACTAAATACTGTGCTTAAAGCCTTAGCACATAAAATCTAACCTTAAACTTCGTTACAGTCAGTAGTTGCTATATCAACTTGAAAAACTATAAAAAGGCTTAGTACTGGTTGTTTTAGTAGTCGGTTTGTGGGAGTGTACATCATACTTTGAAGTGTATGTTTGTCAGAAAACTACATAGTGATACCAAGTTAACGTGGAAAAAAAAAGTAGTAAAAATGTCAGACCTTCCTGCAGTGGATACTGGAATGTATATTGAAAATAATTAGTAGATTGTATTACTACCTGGTTTTTTTGATAATTTTATTTAACTTCTATGCTTCTATGTTTTTGTTTCCTAAAACTGTTTGAGCTGAGAGCCTCAACAGTTTGTATGTTTCACTTTAATAGACTAACTTAACTTCACAGTAGTGCTTACAATCCAGTATGAAAAATAATCCGGTATAAAAAATACTGCTTTTTCTCTGACGATGTAACATCTTAGACTAGTGCATCCTATCTACAGGTACAATCTTCTGAAATCCATAGTAGCTGAAACTTGCTCTATGCTGCTGTTTGATTAGATAGGTTGGAGTGCATGCATGATTAGCTTTAATACAGAATTCACTGTAGGAGATGGCTGCCTGCCAAAATGTCTGTGGTCCTGTGGATTATCTGCTGTGCCATTTTATAGCTGATTAGAAGAAAAATGGTTGTGAGGAATTTTGACTAGCAGATACACATTCAGCATCTTACTCGGTTTACAATGTACAGAAGTATTTCCTCCCCTTTTAAGCACTTCACTTGATTTCAGAGATTTCATAGGAGCCTTTGTAATTATTGAAGGTGACGGAAATGACAGTTTTATTCAGGCTTTTAAATTTATTTATTTTACTTTAGGAAGCCTTGTATTCATTGATGCATTGATGAAGACTGTTAGAGGTGCTGTCATGTCATTTTTGTTCTATTTGTCTTAATGTTGCCAGAATCAATATGCAGTTTGTCCAATGACAGCTCTCCAAGTACTGCTTTTTGCTGTTTACTTGGTTACCCCTAACATGTTCAGACAATTTGGTATGTATAATATGAAAGTATACTGTCCTGCTTCTGAGACCCTAGGCAGGGATTCAAGCATAATAGCTCGTGAAAAGGTTGTAAGTGTCCGTGTGGGACTTCGGGTTGTGGTGTGTTTTAATGCAAGTGCATGCTGTGGTAATAAAGGTTTCCTGGTATGTGTAATCAGATACTTGCTTTAATGGATGAAGAACTTGTCTTAAAATGCTCAGAGTTTGAACTTACTGATATGTGTTAGTACTATGGGTGTGCGAGTTTTGTCGTGATTCCTGGTTGAGTTATCACTGATTATCAGAGTTATTTTATATCCCTTTTATTCACGTCAAAGAGTTAAGTATACAAGCAGGAGATATGTTCTAATCCCCCTTTAAATCATTAAAAATTTTGTAATCGTTTGTGTATCGGTGGCCATTTCCAGATACTTGTATGAACGAATTGACGGGCGAGTACGAGGGAATCTCAGACAAGCTGCAATTGACCGATTCAGCAAGCCAGATTCCGATCGCTTTGTCTTCCTTCTGTGCACCAGAGCTGGTGGTTTGGGCATTAATTTGACTGCAGCAGATACATGTATAATTTTTGATTCTGACTGGAATCCTCAGAATGATCTGCAGGTAAATTGCTTTGAGCATAGTAGTGAGGCTTAAGAAGTCAAAGCTTGTTGATACAAATGTGGTCACTTGAAATACTGTCTCTGTTTTGAACATGCATAATTTTAAATTGTTCAGGTTTTTTTGAAGGCATGTGTTTTAGTATTTTTTGTTTAATACTTTCTACTTAGATTGGAGAGGTCATCTGGATTTGGCTGGGTTCTAACTCTTTCAAATTGAGTGCTCTTTAAAAGCACAACACAGGTGTAAACTAAGTCAGTGAGTTGATAAAACTGTTAAGATTTTGATGATACTGTGAAACCAGGGGTTAGATTTTGCATATGCTGACTAACACAGTTTAGTGCAATAGAGCTGTTCACCTAAAACATGATATATAGAAAAGGATTAATATGTATTAAGAAACAGTGAATTAATAAAAACTAGGAATTGGATGCTGAAATTTAATTCATTCTCAAGTCACAACTTCTTTACAATTTGTATCTGGAGATCAGATAACTTAGGAGCTAGCATGTCTTTTCATCTAGTGTTACTGCAAGAGAAATACCATTCAGTAGTGTTCAGCACAGATCATTCTTCTGCATTTTACTTGTTACGCTGTTTTTAGAAAACTGTTCACAATGTGGAAAATGTCTAATACCTTACGTTTACTTATATAGGAGTTGGCTTCCCTTTGAGTTCATGCGATGGTTTTTCACATTGCACTGCAGTAGAAACAATTTCTTAAAAGAATCGTTATCTTACTCCTAGATCAGTCTAAATTCATATTACCATTCTCCTTTCCTTCAAAAGGCTCAAGCCCGTTGTCATAGGATTGGTCAGAACAAAGCAGTGAAGGTCTACAGACTGATAACGCGGAACTCTTATGAAAGAGAGATGTTTGACAGAGCGAGTCTGAAACTGGGACTGGATAAGGCTGTCTTACAGAGTATGAGTGGAAGAGAAAACAGTGTTGGTGGTGTATGTAGAATTTATTTTTTGAAATAACTTCCCTTTTCTTCTGTAGTCCTGTGGGAACTATTTTAAATTACAGAAGCTACCGTTTTTCTGTTGTTTGCATCTGTGTTATGTTTTCTGATGTAGACCCCCAATATAGTTGGCCTAATTTTAAATGTAGTCAGTTACTCTGATAAATCTTTCACTGTTCTTTGCCTCTTAAGGTCCAAGGTAGAGCACACGAAAGTTAAAACAAGGAGAAAAGTTTCCCTTTGTTTCCTTGTATCTTCTCGTATTACTATAACGGGTTACTTTAATGAGAGTTACACCTGGTATTAATAGGTAATTCCTTTTAACTTATGTTGATCAAAGCCAAAACAAAAAAGGTACATACTTGTAAAAATGTGTAGTGTAACCACATAACAAATTACTTGAACTGTGGACTAGACTTTTCTCTTAATTTATGAACTTAAATCTAGATTACTAAAAACTATAAGGTACAGTAAGGTTGCAGAAATGTTGGAAAGGGAAAGAGACAAGTCTTTGGTTTTTTTTCTAGACTGTCTAACACCTATTCTATTTGCTCAGATCCAACAACTCTCCAAAAAAGAAATAGAAGACTTGCTTCGAAGAGGTGCATATGGTGCCATTATGGATGAAGAAGATGAAGGCTCTAAATTCTGTGAGGAAGACATTGACCAAATTTTGCAGCGTCGTACTAAAACTATCACTATTGAATCAGAAGGAAGAGGCTCCACGTTTGCCAAGGTGCAGAAGCAGCAAGTTGTTCTTTGACAGTATAGAGCTGTAAATATATTTGAATGTTGTAACGCTTATGCTTTTTTTTCTGAATTTATGTTTACTTTTATCTGATGTGTGTGTGTTAGGTACTTCTTTCGAGTCTTTACATCTGCGTGTTTGTATTAATGTGTGCACATAGCAAGATTGGATTTGCACGTACAGATTGAGTAAATGCCAGATCCAAAGAGTGTGCTTGAGCAAAGATGAGTTATAGGTGTGTGCTGCTTTTGAAAAGGCTAGGACTTGTGTGAGATATAATGGACTGCAGTAACTGAGAATATTAAAACAATTTTGTTTATAGGTCCGTTTGTTTTCAGATATATTAAGAGCAAGGGAAAGTGTATATAAGACAGCTAATAAGATTAAAAATTGTCAGTCTTATTCTAAAGATGCCTACACATAGGATATAGCTTGAACCCTGAGCTTTTTTGGTAAGACTTTGAAAAGCAAAATAAGAAAGCTCTTAAAATAGCAGGGGTCGGAGAATATGTATATGCACATGGAGGGGACTGAGAATGTAAGGTGTTAAGAGTAGTAGTCTAGAATAAAGTTGAACCGACACTTTCTAAATTTTGGTGGGTAAGAGAAAAGTAGTAATACCATAGCATCCGAAAACCTATGCTGGAAAATTGGATAAACAGAATAAAAATTAAGTTTGGTCTCCTTAATTTCCAAAGCATGTGCAAATGTGAATCTGAACAAATACAAATTCAGGTAAATTAAAAAATACATAAATATTTTTTAAAAAGAATACTAAACCGTGTAACTGAGCTTGGGATGCGGGTACTTCACAAACGCATTTGTGACAATTAAAAAAAAAAAAGATAAAAGGAAAACTTAAGAATATAAATAGATATTTGTTATTTGTAAATACACATTTATCTAGGCTCTCTATGTCTTGCTGACTGTGTCTTAAATAAGAAATAGACTTCTAAAGAAGGGATGGGAAACCAATTAGAGAACATCTTCATCACTGTGTTAGAAATTTTTATATGTATTTACTCTTTTCCCAGAAGCAATGTATCGGGATTTTTTAAATGCCTTCTGAAATTAAGCTTATTCCATGCTCTCAAGCTTTGATTGTTGGTAGTTTAAACACTCCTTTGAAATTTCCCTCAAGCGAGTAGTTTTGCATGAGATGAAATCCCCAAATGCTGATAAGCCTCTTCAAAAGATGCTATTTTCTTCCATTGAAGTGATTTATATTCAGACTAAGAAGCCGAAGAATCCTGCTGCTTAATGTTCTTCTCTCCTGATGATGCATAGAAGTTCATTAGGTTTTTCTGATGTATTATGGATCTGATTTTTAAAAAATTGAGGGGGAGGAGAACTCTTGAGTTGCTTTGCACTGTAAGTAACTTCTAAAGTCTTGCCAGCTGCTTGGGAGGTGTTGATGAAATAGAAATTACAGTCTTTGCAGCACTGAGGCATTCAAACTCTACAAATTTTGATGTACGATATTGGTAAGATTTAGTTTTATTTATTACAGGCTAGTTTTGTTGCATCTGGAAACAGGACTGATATTTCACTAGATGATCCCAACTTCTGGCAGAAATGGGCCAAAAAGGCAGAAATAGATATAGATGCTATCAGTGGGAGAGTAAGTACCCGTCTTCTTTTAATGCATGTTTTTTCAAGTATGTGCTTGCTGTTGAATCCTGAAATGGCAGGTGTAGGATTTCTGGTGCTTTTTTGATTAATACTTTGACAAATCAGACTTCTTGTGCTGGTTAGTTGGTGCATGGGTAATGAGCCTGCTGATAGCTTTAGTATTTCCTAGCTCACGGCTGTCCCAAAAGAATTTGGCGGTCTTTGATTTTTGTCAAAGATCTGGAAACAGTTGAAAGTGTGTAATTGTTCCGATTGCCCGGTTTCTCCATCTGTAAATTCTGGGCTGGAATCTGCAAAACAGCTGACTAAGATTTTTAACAATTTTATAATACTGCAAGTTGTGTCCTGTATTTGAAGACATTCCTGTGCAGCCAGCTCTAAAAAGGTTTCATTGTCCCCTTCCACTCATAGAGACAGCAGCGTAGTCTGTGTAAGTATTCAGCTCAGATAAGGTATTCAGTATTGTTTATAACTAATATACTGGCATCGTAGTGTGGAAGCCATTTTTTGTTGCCTTCAATATCACAAAATGTTTTACTTACTTTATGGGTGTTTACTGTGATGTCTTTACAAAATACGTGTTAATGACATTAGATGAAAGTCGTTTGTTTTAAACTGAAGCCACCTACTCAAGAAAAACTTACCAACTGTTTCTCTGATAACTTTTGTTTGAAATTTTGCAGAACAGCCTGGTTATTGATACCCCAAGAATTAGGAAACAAACACGGCCCTTTAGTGCTACAAAAGATGAGCTGGCCGAGTTGTCTGAAGTGGAGAGCGAGGGTGACGATAAACCAAAACTCCGCAGGCCTTGTGACCGTTCCAATGGATATGGAAGAACAGAGTGCTTTCGGGTGGAAAAAAACTTACTGGTCTATGGGTATTGTATACATCCTTCTTCATTCTAGGAAGTTTTGAAAAAAGAGTATTTTTACGTGTACTAATTTTTATTTGTGGAATAACTTTTAGCTGTATTGGCAATAACGTGGTGTGTATATATAAAGCTTATTGAGAATATGAATTTATCATGCACTCCGTGTAAGTTTTCCTGACAATTGTTACATATAGTAAGTGCTGCAGGCAGGCTCAGAACTGTGTAAATAAATAAATACCTGGAATAAGGGCTGGGTAGGTGACTTGATGTTCATAATTGCAGAACATCTTGCACTTGCGTGAGGTGCAAATAGGAACTGAAAATCTAACCAGTTATTTTAAGCATACTTTAAACAGGTATGTTGATTTGGAAATAAATTCTTAGGTTTTCTCTTACCCACCACATCAATCAAATGACTGTGTTCACTTACCAGTATGAGTTGCCATCAGTTTTGTGTCTTAGAAGCCTAAAACAGTCATTCATATATTTTTGTAAACAGGCAAGTTTTGTTTAAAGCTCTGTGTTAAGCAGATGGAGTTCTACTGCAAATGCTACTTCCATATTTCTACTCAGTAGCTTAAGCTGAAGGAAAAAAGTAGAGCGCTAAATATTTTACAGAGAAGTTCCCTTTTGTAACAGAAATCTACAGGCTACCTGAGTGCTGATTTGTGTTCTACTTTGGACTAGGTGGGGTCGATGGAGAGAAATTTTGTCGCACGGTCGCTTCAAAAGACAGCTGAATGAACAGGATGTGGAGATAATTTGCCGAGCTCTATTAGCCTATTGTCTTGTTCACTACAGAGGGGATGAGAAAATAAAAAGTTTTATATGGGATCTCATTACCCCAACAGAGGATGGGCAAACGCGGGAGTTACAGAATCACCTTGGTAAGGACGTACGTGTTTCTGCAGTTAAATAGCTTGATATTTGTATGGCTGTGGTACTGGGATTAAAAACAGCTAAAAATACTCACTGAATGCATCCTACTTGAAATAAATGGCGTTTATTCCAGATATGCAATTCAGTTGATGAAAAAAGAATCATTTCTGCTTTGCTTTATATTTGATGGCTTACTCAAATGGATTGCTATACTCTGTGTAAGCTTTCTTTTCATTTCAGTTCATAAGAACGTATTCTGTTTCATAGTAGGTGACAACACACTCTCCTTTCTTTTCCTCTCTCCTGCTTTGTCCTTACCTGGTGACATGTACTCCAGAGATGCTCTAAGAGACAAAAGAGGAAAAAAACCTCGTATCCGGAGGCTGTGCTGCTTGTGTTTTTTCTGCACTGCGGGTCACAATACTTGTATAAGATATAGGAACTATAAGTGTCATGGGGATCTATACCTACATGGTGCTGTTTATGTGTTATATATTGAATTATATAGGCTTATCGGCCCCTGTGCCTAGAGGAAGAAAAGGAAAAAAAGTGAAGACCCAGGCTAGCACATTTGACATACACAAAGCAGAATGGCTCCGAAAATACAATCCAGAACATCTGCTGCAAGATGAGGGATACAAAAAGCACATAAAACACCATTGCAACAAGTAAGCAGTAGCTGAAGTGTGAATGTCTTTCAGTGTTTATGTAAAAGTTTTGGTGTTTTTTTTAATCTAATTCCTCGTTGTCTTAGAAGACTTTAAAATACTCGGGGCACTATGAAGAAACAAGTTTAGCTTGATTAGAATAAATAGGTCGCAGTGTATTAGGAGGTGATTTCATGTTTAAATTATTAGGAGTATTACATTTCAAAAATAATTCTGTTACTATTTTTAAGGAAACCGTATGTTTGTGTCTGCACAGAGAAAGAGAGAGAGATGTTCCTAGCCTGTTTGGGAAGCCCTGTGGCAGTCAAAGGACTAAAGAGTTTGGAGTGCTTAGCAAAGAAACTGAAAGCACTAAAGGCTTTGCCCCTCAATCTTACATGTTGTTTACTTGGCGTGGTTTCTAGACTTCTGAGAATCAGAGCTGCTAGCTTGTTGAAAGCTGATTCATAGCCATGAAAGAGCTTGTTTTAGATAAATCATTTTTCTATAGCAAAATTTGTCATACTCTGCTTGAAAACTTCACACAGCTGTAGTCAAGAATTGAGATAAAGCACGGAGAAGCTGTTGGGGTCATGCACCAAATTCTAAGTGAGAAGGAATGAAAAGGTGATGTGAAAGATGTTCATTGTCAGCCCACTCAATTGTTTCGAAGGGAATCTTCTAAGTAGAAAAAAGGAAATGGCAGTCTGTTCTTAGCAGTATTTTATCAAGCAAGTGAGGAGTGTTCTGCTGGCTCTGGTCTTTGTCTAGGTTTTGAAAGAACTTTTGCAAGGCAACAATTTGTAAAAGTGATCGCAGTAAAAAGTGTTAGGTGACCTGAATTGGATGTTATCTCCTCTTAGAACTGAAGGAAGTACGTTTTAGGAAAATTACTTGAAAGCTTTGTGATATTACAAAAGACAAAACAAAACCACCCACAACTACTGAAAGCTTGTAGAGTGCTAATATTTGTGTATTTTTTCTTTGTTTAGGGTCTTGCTTCGAGTAAGAATGCTGTATTACTTAAAACAAGAAGTCATTGGTAATGAATTCCAAAAGGTGTTTGATGGAATTGATGCCAGGTGAACTAGAGAGGTTTTTTGCTTGTTTATTTTAAATGTATACTATCGAACGAAAATGCAGAATTATTCCTAGACCTACATAAGAAACGTTAAAACCAAATACTTGTATCCTTAGGCTGTGAGGAAAATGGTTTTGTTTACTCTTTGTTTCCTAAACACTTTGTATTGACTTGACATGAGGAAGTCCTCACTCCTACTTGTGAGTCTAGGTATATAAATGGAAGTTAAGTCAAACAAGTGAAAAAGTGAAAGGTGGCATTATATACTTTACGTTCTAACTCGTGGGTTTTTCCTGTCTCTTTATGCACATTTTTGGTTATGTGCTGCATATTCCATTAACTTTTTTTTTTTAAATGGGAAATATTGTCGTTTGGAAATTCTTGGACTTATTGCTACAGGAGCTTGTGGTGGATAGAAAGTTTTAATTTGATTCAGAAAGCTGCTATAAACACTTGTGGAAGAATAGTCCATCTCGTGCTATTAAACACAAAAGCAGATAATCCTTGGTTTGCCACTTGTGTAAGCACAAACTGCTAGGATTTGGCAGAGCTTACTGAGAGAGAAAGAATACTGTATGCTGGTTCTGCTTTCGTATTCTTTCCTTGTTACTGGTCTCTACCAAATAAAAAATACCAAGTTCTTCTAGTGTCTTGTATTGATATTTTTTAGGCTCTTAATGAATGCAGAGGTGAAAAATTGTAGCCTCAGTTTCTTCAGTTATCCAAATTATTCGTAATGATAAGTCAACATTGTATTGTGTGGCTTATGTAACTCTTGCTAGCATAACTATCCACTTGTTAACTGTTAGTTGCTATTAAATACGAAAGTGTATTGAAAAATTTAATTATTTCAATCCTAGGAAACTTTACAACCTTCAAAATAACCTTTGAATTAGTTTTTTTGGACATGGAGTGTTGTATATGCATGTCTGAAGAAAGAAGTTTAAAAATCCCTTGTAAAGTATAAATGTACAAAGAGAAAATAAAAATGCATTTCTTCCTCTGAATATTATTGATGTTGGTGTGCTGTTGGTGATTCTCCTTAGTGAAATTGACGTTTGGGTCCCTGAGCCAGATCACTCTGAAGTTCCTGCCGAGTGGTGGGATGCCGATGCAGATAAATCTCTTCTAATTGGAGTTTTTAAACATGGTGAGTAATATGGATGACTACGTATGTATTTCCCCACTTAGTGTAAACACTCATTTTTGTTAGTAGCCTATTCTGAAAGCTGAATTTGTGCCACTTTTTTTTTTTTTCCGTGATAGGTTATGAAAAATACAACACTATCAGAGCAGACCCAGCGCTGTGCTTCTTGGAAAGGGTTGGCAAGCCAGATGAAAAAGCAGTTGCTGCTGAACAGAGAGCAAATGATTATATTGATGGGTATGAGCACTTGAGGGCCATGAATGTTTTGAGGCCTCAGTAAATAAGACTGAATTTATGTGTTGTACTCTATTCTCTCCTTAACTGGTTTTGTGCTAGTTTAATGTCATTGTTGTGAAGAAAACTACTTTGATTTCACTCCCAGAAAGAGAAAAAGTTAGGAACAGCATAACAGAACCACTGAAGTTTGGGATTTCACAGTTAAAACAACTTGTTATTAACAAGGACTCTACCTTGTGTTGTTGTGTGAAAAATACTACTTAGACACTGAAGTGCAAAATCCTTCAGAGGCAGAGTACTACAGACCTGTCTAACTTGATTTCAGGTCAGTCAGCTTGGTGTTTTGTGTAGCTAGCTAACCAGTGACCCCAGTAGATCAGTTTCAGTATCAGTGACAACTGCTAAGAGGGAGAACTGCTTTTATTCATTGCTTCCATCAGTTAGGTTAGCAGCTGTGTCATAAAGAACATCTTTGAATGAGGTAGTGAATTGGGAGGGGGCAGAATGCAAGCCAAAGCTGCCATGAAATATTTTCCTTGTTTCAAATAGAAAATTAAATACAGTATATCTAACTACATGTAATGAGTTTTGCTTAATTGAAAAGAGCGTAAGGACTTCTACAACATTACTAAGATGAGTTCTGTGTTGAAATTTTAACAGGGATGTAGAAGATCCAGAGTATAAACCAGCACCAGCAATGTTTAAAGATGACATAGAGGTATAGTAGGCACCTACTAACCGCTCCTTTTAACAGGCTTCGAATGTAATACTGCCACCTTTTTGTTGAGCAAATTACTACATTTTTCTGTGTTTCTCTAAATTGCTAGAACTTACTCTGTGTGCTTCTGCAGTTGTGTGGGCAAGGGCGAATGGGAGGGAATTGTTGTATAATTCTGTTGTATGCTTTGTTAGACATTTGTCCAAAATATGTTGCTGTCGTTCTTTGTCATATTCACAAATTGTCTGCAAGGTGTAAGTTTAACCTAAATCTCTGAAGAGGGCTACATTTTTAATCTTGTTTTTCTACAGGATGACGTTTCATCCCCAGGTGATCTCGTCATAGCAGATGGAGGTAAATACATAGAACTTCAAATCTGAGCTCTATTTTGAATTAAGTCTTCTGACTCAGCTAAAATGTTTTTAGATTGCCTCGTGTAGAACCATAGGCACCAGCAATGATTAATGTCCTTATTTTTCCTGTGACTTTGTTTTAATATAGATGGACAAATGATGGAAGGAGACAAAATCTATTGGCCCACTCAGTCTGCCTTAACAACACGTCTTCGCCGCCTAATAACAGCGTATCAACGAACAAGTAAAAACAGGCAGGCCCAGCAGATCCAGCCAACATTCCCAATACAAACTAGTATGATGCAGCCTCCATATGAAGAAGCTGCTCTAAATCCAAAGATGGCTGCTAAGATTGAAAGACAGCAAAGGTACGTGCAGCCTGCAAATACGCATTTTAAATACATTCTTATATAAAAAACATTGTAAAAACAATAATTGCTAGCTGTGTGACATAGTGAAGAAAATGACAGAATTTCCAACTTTTTGTCTTGTTGCTCAAGATGGACGAGAAGAGAAGAAGCTGACTTTTACAGAGTTGTGTCCACATTTGGAGTGGTGTTTGACCCGGAAAGGGGACGATTTGACTGGACCAAATTTAGAGCGATGGCTAGGCTACATAAGAAAACTGATGAGAGCTTAGAGAAGTACTTGTATGCGTTCATGTCAATGTGCAGGAGAGTCTGTCGTCTCCCCTCAAAAGAAGGTGGGTGTATATATTTTTACTTTCAGTTTTATCTTTAATGTATATTGCCAGTGCATGTCTTGAATATTTTTCTGTCATGTGTTCAAAAAAAAAAAAATAGGGGAGAAGGAAATAAGCAAAGATGTTTAGTGTAAAATTGAAAGCTTATAACAGGGAGACATGCATTAACTGACTAAACCCATCTAGTATTCTAGTATTGATTTGCAGTGGAGGTTTTTTTGCCAAATTCTCATATTTGTTCTGTTTTGTTTTAATATAGAACTCGTAGACCCAAACATTTTTATCCAGCCAATTACAGAGGAGCGTGCTTCTCGGACTTTGTATCGCATTGAACTCCTAAGGAAAGTGCGAGAACAGGCTCTTAGACACCCACAGTTGTTTGAACGACTAAAGCTATGCCAGCCAAACCCAGATTTACCTGTATGGTGGGAGTGTGGGACTCATGACAGGAATTTACTTATTGGAGCTGCTAAACATGGAGTTAGCAGAACAGATTATCATATTCTTCGTGATCCTGAACTCTCATTTATGTCTGCTCAGAGGAACTATAATCAAAGTAAAGTGGCACTCTCAAGGACTTCTACTCCACTCTTGCATCAGTACCAGATGGCATTATCTGCTTCTCCTCTTACACCTCAGTCAAGATTGTCAGATGCTAAAATGAATGCTTTTGAGGACACAAAAGCCAAAAATGAAAATCTGAAAGAGGACCCTCAGTCTTCTGAAGAGGAATCTATGTCAACAGAGGAGACACAGACAATAATGAAATCTGAATCTTTGAGTCCAAGAAATGGCGCACCAATACAAAATACAGACCACAAACCTAGTGTGAAGACTGAAACAGACAGGCGCATGGTGGCAGCAAGGACAGAGCCTCTAACACCAAACCCAGCTTCCAAAAAACAGAGAGTCAGCAAAAGAGGATCTGACACTAGCTCTGACTCGGACTCTGACTCAGATAGATCATCCTGTTCTTCCAGGTCATCTTCTTCATCCTCTTCGTCTTCCTCATCTTGTTCACACTCTCGATCAGGCTCTAGTTCTTCGTCGTCATCATCTTGTTCTTCAGCATCTTCATCCTCCTCCTCCTCATCCTCCTCCTCCTCATCGTCGTCATCATCATCATCTGAAGAGAGTGACAGTGATGAAGAGGAGGCACAGAAACGTGGTATGTGTGTAGTCTTATTTCTGCATTATGACTCTTGAAGCTGAACAAGTTTATTCTTCATGGAAAAATGTCTGAAAAAGGATATTAAATCCCACAAAAGTAAACTTAAACGTATTTGCTTGATCCTTCAAGTGAGTTGTAAGAATTTCAGAGATACAGCATTTTCTTTACTGCATATCAGTGCCTTGGATGAGGTGTTGACCGATTCCCTAAGCAAGCTTACTGTGTGTGTGGTTCACATGTGGGAGGAGAATTGAATGGCTCATGCTTTCTATATTGTGTGTGTGTATTCCCTACTACTGTTTCTTTTTCTTTCTAAATATAAAGATTCTTTCGGTTTCTCTGTTGGGTTTTTTCCCCACTCTTGCTCACCTGTCTGCGTAGCTTCCTCATTGTGCTTTCATGAATCTGCAAGCTGCCATCTGTCCAAGCTATAGGGTAGTGTTTGCTGCTTTTTTGTGTGAACTGGAGGTGGCAAAGCAGTGTACTTGCACTGAAAATTTTCAAACACTTCCAAGTATGTACCTGCTTAGAAAAGATTGAGAGTAGTATAGAGCACACGACCAAATAACACAGAACACTTTTGAAAGCTTCAAAGTAGAAGCAAAAACCTCTGATCAGTGAAGTGATTTGAAATTTTTAATAAACCAACCAGTTGTTATTTAGTACCTCCTTTATTTTGATGCTATGAAGTGTCTTCTACTCTTGCCCCATGGAAACTCAGAATATGAAAAGATTTCTCTACTGTGTGATAACAAATCGTAATAGAAAAAGCAAGAGAATGAAGGTAGGCAGTGGGATTACAGCATAAGGAAATAAGCTGAAATTTTTTTCCCCAATACTGAAGGGGAAGAGGCGTTGTGTTTATCAGATGGATCCTCTTGTCTGTGGAAATTACAAATGGAAACCATAGGGTTAATTTAATGGGAAGATGATTATTGAGCGGGTAAAATGCCACTTAAACAAAATGATTAATATGCTGCTGCCTGGAGCAGTGGAAGGACATTTTCAGAGGAAACAGTTCTGTGCAAACATTAAAACACTGAGAAAAAAGGAATGCTTATGCGACGTAAATATTTAGCTCTAGATGGTGGATACTACAACATGTGCTACAAGTCTAAATATGAGGCTTGCTTTCTGCCAGCTCAGTCTGTTTAGGCAAGTAGTTGTGCCATCCTCAGATTGCAAAACCTCATAAATCAGTCAGCTTTTCTTTTTCTGGCGATTTTGCTGTAAATTGGTGTTGAGAAGATTGGTAGATGCTGCAAAATTCTGTTAACTTCATCTGTGTTTTAGTTTTAAGCCCAGGTTTTGTTTTGTGTGTTGTAAAATGATCATGGACCTTTGGCGTACTTTCCACGTTGGAACATCTTTTAAGGGAGAGCTGAACTGTATCAGATGATTCAATACCTAGCTATTGTTAAGGACAAATTTGAGTTCTGTAGAATTGCCCTTCAGTACTCTCACTCATTGTGCTGATGTAGCATTTACCTTTCCAGGTACCCCTTTTTAATAAGTTTCAGACTGTTTCCCAACGTGAGAGCAAAACTTACATTGCTGCGTGGATGGAGGGAAAAGTAAAATAACAATGAGAGAAGCATAAGAAAGTCAGAAGACACACTGGAAAGAAAATCACTGAAAATCTTCTGTGATTAAAATAATTAACTTACGCAGACACACATGTTCAGGATGTAGCACATCCCGCATTCCATCCAGTAAATGAAATGGGGCATGTTTTTCAAGTAGTATCGCAGTAGATTTTTACATGTTCTGGTGATAAACACTTTTCATTACTATTTAATTCTGTATTTTAGTGCGTGTTGCCTTACAAAGGAAATACCTTAAAATAAGTAAGAACTGTCTGTGGGATTACTCTGAAGCATGTCTGTTTTCAAATAGCTGAATGTTTGACATACTATGCTCTTGAAATATTAACAGGAGTATGTGTGGAATTTACATGCCTAAAAAAGGATCAACAGTCATCCTGAAAAATGCAACAGATTAATTCTTCAGTTTAACTTTGTGTTTGGACTTTCTCTGGATGTTGTTCTGTGTGTTTTGTTACAACAAGTAACAACTTGTTTACAACAAGTGTTTAACTTCTTTACAGCATCAAATGATATTGGTGGTTTTATTTAGCAGAAGGAACCCCGCGTATAAAAGCATATGATGAAGAGAGTGTAGCTTCTCTGAGTACGACACAAGATGAGACGCAAGACAGTTTCCAGATGAACAATGGGACCCCAAATTCCAGTTATCTCTTACAAGGTGGATACATGTTGGCTGCATCCTACTGGCCAAAGGCAAGTTTCTAATACTACTTTGCAAACCACAGTTATAGGGGAAGGTAGGCTGTGCCGTAAGTATTCAGTTAAATGTGTTAAAACTAGACCACTGAGTTCTGGGGAGATCTTTGAGGGGAAGAAAAAGAAAAAAAAAGATTTTTGTTCATGGTAAGTTATAGTAAAATTATGACAAAGCATTTTATACATCAGTTGTATAGCTCCATCTGTAAAAGAGAGGATGTTCACATAGGAAGCAAAACTTTAAAGGAAGCATATTTAAGATGAAATAATTCATCAGGTATTTGGATCATCTTAAGTCAATGAGGTGAGCTGTTTAGAGTAGTTCAAAAGAATGCAAAAAATGAAACAGCAAGAAATCAGTTAAGCTAAACACTACGAAAACTTTCTTAATAGTAGTAGGACTCCTTCAGCTACACTGAAAAATCCTGAGTCATATTAAAGTATAGACTGAAGCAGTGGTGTCATACCATTTCTGCATTAAAATTGAACCATATGATTCCGTATGTGAATTAGTGAAATCAAGGAAGTTCTAAAGTATACTTTGAAGAGATAACAACACTAAATGACAGGAGTTGCATCTTGTTTGAAATAAATACTGGATGTTTTTAAGCTCTTTAGTTGTATCTGAATTTCTGTGACTGACATAGCTGGGAAGACTGCAGTTTCTTACACTTTCAATTACTAGCTTACTAAGAAGGTGAAGCGAAAATTGTGAAATGCTGGAATGCCTCTTCACTGCATCAACTTTAACTGTGATATTTTTTGGGTATGTTCTTCCCTGACGTGGAAGGAAAATGAGACTGACTTGGACGTATTCTTGGTCCGAAAAATCTGCTTGCTTTTGTAGTCAGTATTACACTTACAGGTTTTAGTGTCACCTTTTATTTTTAAGTGTAGGAAAGTCCATGTGGTGTTAACTTTTATGACAATTTTTTTTGATGCTTATGTTTTTCATTGTTTCTAAAGAAACTTTAGGATGTTTAGTGTATACAAAAAAAAACCCACACTGGCATTTAAATAAAAACGTTTTCAAAATCTCCTTCTGTGGAACAGGCATGAGTTGCAAATCAGCTTGAAAATTCAGAGCCAGCTTTTAACAAAGGAAAAGTTTTAAGGTCAGGCAGTTGAAGAAAGTCTGAAGAGGAGGGCAACGCAGGAGACAAAAATGGTGACAAAACAGGGAAAACAGATGTAGGATCTGAACTTCCAGGAGCCCGTCATTATTTTATGTTTGCTCCTGGAAGATGCATTTAAATCTAAATACTACTTTTCATAATTTTTGAACATTCATTTTGAAAAGGAATGTAACTTTGATGTGACAGGTGCTTGGCAGATTGTGAAAAATGACATCAAGTGCACAAAATCAGACTTTTTTTAAGTACAGGGGAGGGTCTTGAGTTTGGCAAAAAAAATGTTTGCTTACATAACAGGTAGTTTTAGCATTCACATTTTATATTTACGAATAACTCACTCTGAAACTAGCAGAAAGCTTGGTAGTTTTCTGGCATTTACATGTACTTAGTTGAGTTTACTGGGACTCGGGGTATATGTGTTACACAGGTGTGTGAAGTCAAATCTGTGTTTGATGTTAAAGAATGTGAACGAGGAATAATATGGTTTCAGAAGCTAAAATGAGACATCAATAAAAGTGTCTGTAGATTTTGTTTTATAAATGCTGATTGCCTGATAGGTTATGGTGCTGCCCACAGGTTCAGCCCCTGCTACCAGCAAGTCAAAGCCAGACCCACAAATTCTGCTTCGGTAGTTATCATATTTCTTTTTTAAAATTCAGTGAGATAATGTGTTTCAAGCATTTGCAGGCCCCAGATGCCGCATAGATGAGATTGCATATTCGTTTACAGGTAGTGAAATTAAGTACAGAGGTGACTTTCATGAAGTTTTACAGGGAATCTGTACAAATCCAGGACCTTAGAAATCTTTTAGTCCAAGTCCAGTGATTAGCAATTTTGTCACTTCCTCTTTTTAGAGTTAGAAGATACTACGTATATGTAACGTGTACAGCATTGGTAAGCATTACTCTTACAAAACTGTTTTCTCTGCTTTTTAGGATCGAGTTATGATTAATCGACTTGATAGTATTTGTCAAACAGTGTTGAAAGGTAAATGGCCTTCAGCGAGAAGGAGCTATGACAGCAATACTGTAGCATCTTTCTACACAACCAAACTTCTGGATAGCCCAGGTGCAGCTGCAGATTACAGTGAGCCCAGTGCACCAACACCCCCTCTTGCAGGTGTTAAAGAAGAATATGATCAGTCACCACAGATGTCAAAGGTGAAGAAGCATGTACGAGAAAAGGAGTTTACAGTGAAAATCAATGACGTATGTTTATTTTTATTGCCCTAGGACCTGATTGCGATTGCGGTGTGCGGCATGCTTTACCTGCAAGTGGCTGCCTGCTCTCACTCTCACTTCCTTCACACATTTGTTTGTGGGTATTTGGGTCTGCTGCTTCTGGGCATGAGTGTTTGGTTTAGGGCTTTGGTTTTTTGGGTGGTATTCTTGTTTTTTGTTTTTTTTTTTAAATTTGCCAAAGCCACTGGAAGGAATCATTGTTACTTCCCTTTCTGAGTGGAAATTTTGCCATTCTGGTGCTTACTCAGACAAACACTGTTTCTAAGGTATCTGGTTAGTAAAAAATGGTATTTCTGTTGTTTAGCATTTTGAACATATCTGCATGTCTGGCCTTTGAAGGGTTACAAGTAAATATCCCAGTTTAAATGCAGGCTAGAAGCTTCAAACGTTTTTCTTATCTGTAATTTGAGACCTGTTGGTAGCACACAAAAATGTATGAAAAGTTCCTTAATGTAATTGGACTTGGTATGTCTTTAGGCTTAGATTAGAGAGCTAGACAGCTGTTCAGAGTCTGGATGTTTCATTTAAGATGGATAATTTAAAAATTATATCCATAGAAGCAATTCTATGAAATTTCTGTTCAGATTTTTTTTTTACAAGGAAGAGAAGGAAGACTTACTTTAAGGGCTAATACAATGTTTTCGTTCTTCCCCAACTCTTCGGGAGTAACTGTTTGTGAGAATCCTGATTGTGAAATAGTCATTTCTGCTTCAGAAGAGACTCTTCTAACCCTGGGATTTATTTAACAGGAAGGTGGTTTGAAATTGACTTTTCAGAAGCAGGGACTGTCTCAGAAAAGGCCATTTGAAAGTGAGGAAGGTGCATTGGGACAGCAGCAATACCTGGCTCGGCTACGGGAACTCCAGAATGCTTCGGAAACCAGCCTTGTCAACTTCCCCAAATCACTTCCTGAATCAGGTAGATAAAATGTCGGCATAAGAGTTAGTAATAAATCTTGTCTTCTGGGTTCTTCTGTTGATCTCCATATATAGGCAGTGGAGAGAGATGCTTGCAATGTTACTTCTTCTCAACTGCAGTCTGGAGGAATTCTCCAGTGTGTTAGGGAAACTGGGCACCTAAGTTGAGGCATGAGGTTGAACCACAGGAATACTTTGACAGTGTCAGTTACTGTAGTGTTCATTTGTTAGAAGGGTGCCATTATACATTATAAACACCCCCACAAGAAGATTTTAGTAATTACAAAGTGCATCACTCTACATGGACAGTAGCCAGTTCAAACCAGAACATATCGTGGCTGGTTAGTAAGTAAAGACGAAGAATTCCAGATTCATGCCTGTGTTAATTTGCACTCTTCATGTTCTTCCCGTGTCTCATGTAAAGAAACAGTGGAGGACAATAGTCTAGAACCGATTTTTTTGCTTATAGCCAAAAACTTTCAGCTTATTTTTGTAAAAAAAAAAAAATAGTAGGTATACACTGACAAATAAAAAAGAGCCTAAAGTAAGCAGTTAAAATTTGTATTAAAATATTTGACAGTATTAGAATCGGGTGTTTCATTTAGGCCAGCTTGTGATTAAATGACTAATTCATTGAGATCGCATACATACACGGCCGAGAACGTTTCCTTTAAAAAAAACCCACCCTTCGCACTTGCATTTTGTAGTTTCTTGTTGTTTTGCAGCGTATCTTTAAGGGCTTGTTATAAGCATTTATTTTGGGATGTCTGCCTGAGTATGTGTGATGTCAGCAGTTTTTAACAGCTCTCCTCCCTGTACAGATCTATTATGAGGGCGTAGGGGCAGTAATAGGAAGCTTTCACAGTAGAGTGGCTTTTCGGAGCCTGATGTTAAGTGTTTTAAACAGTCTTAAAACAATAGGCAATTTCTGTTGGATATTACGTGTAGAAATTATATGCACTTGCAGCATTTAAAGTAATTTCATTTCTTTTTTTTAATCAAACATGTTTCTTGTTATAAATAGCTCAAGCATCTGACACGCGATTTTATTCCATTGTTAATTAGGTACTTCCTGTCACTTAACAGCCAGTGCCAATGGAGTAATTGTTGACAGTCAGCCTGTGGTCAAAAAGAGAAGAGGAAGAAGGAAGAACGTGGAGGGAGTTGATGTGCTCTTTATGAATAGAAATAAACAGCCTAATCACGTAAGTAAACTTGATTTTATACGCAAAAATAAGATGCAGATTACTGTTAATCCCTTAACCCAGCTGTCAACATACAACAAAAACTTTATTACTCAAAATTGTTGGGTTGGGTTTTTTCCTGAAATTGGTTACTGACTACACAAATGAGAACTGGTAGAGTTTTGTGAAATATTAGCTACCTTTAGTATTGATAACTATTTTTAAAAAGTAAGTTTAATTCTAGTTTTGAAGAACTGTGATTAACAATGTATTATTAAAAACTTGGTATTTGACGTGGCAACACTTTCTGGCGTCCTTCCCTGTAACATCTGTTACAGGACCTGATTATACAGTGACTTAAAGGGAAGTATGTTTATGGCATGAGCAGTTTCACTGAGTCCTTTAGGGTGTGCATAATGATCTGCAGGACTGTGGCCTTCATTTTATCATACATAAATAATTGCAAGGGTTTGTTTTCTGTGGTGAATTTACTCAGATGTTTTGAATTTCTCCAGGTTCATCCAGGTATTAATTCCTGTCAAGTTGCTGCAGGAATAAACCCCGCACTCACTTACACGCAGTCCCAAGGCATGCTTGATGCAGACAGTCCAGTTCCTGTTATTAACCTAAAAGATGGAACAAGGCTTGCAGGTGATGATGCTCCCAAAAGAAAAGATTTAGAAAGGTGGCTTAAAGAACACCCTGGATATGTTGAAGATTCAGGAGCTTCTATTCCTGTGAGTATTCCGTTCAGGTCTATTTTAGCTAAATAGTAGAACATTTCCCATAAAATGTATGTGAATTTGTGTTCTGTGTTACGTGGAATTATTCTATGGTGGTGTATTTTGTTTAGGAAAAGGAACATGTCTGTTTCTGTGTAATTTGAGCTCTGTGAGCCTTCAGTTTCCCTCACAAATGTAATTGCTGAGAAAAGCAATACTAAACAAAGACATTGGATCTTTGTCAAATTTCACTTAGGATTAAAAAAATTATCTAAGATACGAAAGCTGGTACTACCATGATAGTGGTAATGGGAGCTGGAAGTGCGTAAAAGCATATTTAGGGGGGGTGCAAGAGGATTAAAGATTTCACTGTGGGATGTATCTCATACCTACATTACAGTGCTATGGTGCTGGTGTTTGTGTGGGTATGATGTTGTCATTTTACCTCTGATTTTGAGATTTGTTAGTGTTGAACAAAATGTAAGAAAATCATATTTATGGTATCTAGAGTAACAACCTTATTTCTCCGTAAAGATGTTACAATACAAAATCGTAGCAACATTCCTGACAGTTAAAAGCACTGTTAAAACTGGAAAAGTTACTAAAAGAAAGCAGTGAGTAGAGGCGTTAGAGGATTTAGTGCTGTCTTCTGGGCTGCTTATTATATGATTGTGATCAGTGAATTAGTATTGTCACTAAAATATTTCTGTAATCGAAGATGACTTCAGTTGAATGCCTGACTCGAGAGAATGCATGGATATTGTACCGTTTTTAAAACAGTTATATCAGAAAGATGATTGGCTTGTTAATTCCTTTATAACAGAGGATGCAGCTGCACGATGGGAGGCCCAAACAAAAAAGACATCGTTGTCGAAACCCTAATAAACTGGATGTTAATAGTTTGACTGGTGAAGAACGTGTTCAGCTCATAAATAGAAGAAACGCAAGAAAGGTATTCATATTACTGTTCCCATTGTCATTGTCACAAGTTGGAAATGTGGTGTACCTCTTCTCACTACTACCTTTGACATGATTAAAACTACATTGGTAGGGCATCCTGCATAGAAACTAGTCCACTGGAATTGCTTAAAATCCTGTGTACTGAATTAATATTTTGCTTGTTTCTTTTTTCAGTTATCTCTCGCATTTGAGCTTTATGGTTCACCGGTATAGAGCTGTTGTAAATCATATTGCTAGATTAAACAGTAGTGTAATAGGGCAACAAAAGTAGAAGGGGGATTCTTGTATAAAATCCCAACAGTGGAAGACGGGAGACCAGGTGTTGAATGCAAGTTTTTGCACAGGTGATCAAAGTTTGGGAAAGGCATGATGCATTTGCATAGGCTTTGAGGAAGGCTAAAAGACAATATTCGAGAAAAGCAAGCAGAACGTTACTGTTGCTTATTGAACAGATTTGGACACGTGTGTGGGATGGTGTCGTTGAATGTCAGTGTAGTACCAGAGCAGCGCTCCGTGGGAGTCTTTGAGGTATTGCATTAATGTATGGAGCATTTTCTCTTGTGGTACTGCTAGCTTTTGTTTTTGTTAGAGAGCAGTTGCAGGGAAAGCAGGAAATTTTTTTTATGCTGCTATATTTAGGTCAGACGCTTTTTGCTTCTGTAGAAGAGAATGAGGCAGAATTTGAGAGTCTTTAATCTCTTCAACGCATTGAGACAGCAGCTCCAAAGAAGAACCTGTATGGTTGCTAGTCTCTTGAAAAACAGACCCTTGGCTGCTGTACAGTAAGCTGTGCCCTGAGGACTCTCTTCAAAGTTGATGATCAAGGAGAGAGATTTGGTCTGTGCTTGCTGTAAAAGCCTGTGTTTTCATGATGGTTTTTTTCTCTGGAATTTTCCACACCATAGTTGAGACTCTGTTCTGTTACTTTGTGTTCCTTTGTAACCTCAGTTTTCCCATGTATAACCTGTCCCCAACTGCTCTGCATCACCAAACTCATTTTGGCTCATTTGCCTTTTTAGTTCAGTTATGCATTTAGTAGCAGGTGGCGAGGGGACCAAAAGCAGCCTAGAAATGGGAGTTTAAGTTGCAGTTTATAGAGAATGTTGAGCAGAAACTGGAATTCTTTTTCCTTTCTTTTTTCTATCATTTTTTCTTTCTTTCTGGATCTGAGCAATACTTACGATTGATTTCAAAGCTTAGTTTCCTGCTTATATGATTTTATTAGGACATACTGTCTAGCAATCTTAACTTGGCCTTTTTTGCATGAAAAAAATACAAGAAGTAATTTCACAATAGAAGCAGAGCCTCTGGATGGAAGTATTTTTAGACGTTAACTGAGGTAGTAGGACTGATTTAGTGGATAACGGAAAAGTTTAACAAGATTATTGTTCTCTATTCACTGCATGTCTAAATAAACTCTGATATTAAACATTAGTAAGTATGTCACATATTGAAGTGGCGAAGTATGAGTTGAATAGATGAGTTTGAGTTCAGATGACTTAGAACAAACAAAGACTGTCTCGCCTATACCACCAGGAATTGGTCAAAAGCTATATCATATTCCTTGATAAATTAAAGTGACACTTTATTTATATTGTCTTATATGAAAAGCAAAAACGAAACAGTGTAAGTTGTGAATGTTGCATTTTTCTTATTGAATGAGAAGTATTTCCTGACTTCTGTCTTTTGCTTCTCAGGTGGGGGGTGCGTTTGCTCCCCCTCTGAAGGATTTGTGCAGGTTCTTGAAAGAAAATCCAGAGTATGGAGTGGCTCCTGAATGGGGAGAAGTTGTAAAACAGTCTGTGAGTATTTGCAGAACAAGATAACCGTGCGCAAACGGGGTGGGGGTGATGGGGGTGGGGGGAATGCATGCCAAAAGACATGCTTTTAATTTCTGCTATTATATTAAATGCAGAATGTTAACGTTAGCTTTTTCTACTGCCAGCTCAGTTACCTAACCTGGTTTGCTGGCACAGGCGGGGTGGAGGCGGGGGCAATACGGTGGCTGGCAACCCAAAATTAGAGATTTGGTTGAAGGTACTATAAAACTCTGACTTTCTCATGTCATAAACATAGCCTTGAAGGTTTTTAGGAAAGGTATTAGCCCACAGAACACTTTCTTATTCTTGAAGTTACAGTTAGGAAGATAAATACAATTTTAAATATTTATTTTACTTTTTAATTGATATATTTTTTGTGTACCTTTAAGAAATTACTATCCTCAATCAGAATGTAAATCAAATACTAATATAGCTATTTTCTACTACTTAGAATTTCTGTTTCCTGCTTCATAGAGGTTTTGGTTTTAGGTGCAAACTAGCTAGTGGAGGGAACAAGGTTAGTGTATTAATGTATTTTTAGGGCTAGGTCTGCGCTACAATGTCAGTGTTGCCCATGTATTGCTTCTGTATTGATTACGAACCAAGTTAGTGATAAGAGTACTACGTTCCCTGGTAGTCCTGAGCCAGCTTCTTAGCAGTAGCAAGGTGCATTCAGTGAGTTTGAGTTTTGTACTCGGTTAACTTTAAAAGAAGAAATTTTTACGATAGACTTTGTCCACAATTCCAACGAAAGAGCAGGTACACATTTTCATTACGGGAACTATTACGTAGCTGGTCTCTCTTTCCTTTTAAGTGTCATTGGTTCAAGTATGGTTCCGAGTTAAGTCCCTGTTTGCCTGGAAGATGAGGAAATATTTTGAACTTCAGAAAGTAGTGTTGTATAATAAAGAATGGTTTCTGGGTAGCCTAGTTACTCTTCCATTCCATGTTTCGGACACAAGTGAAGATGGTTTTGTCAATGTTCTTGTGAAGTCTTGTTTCCTCACCTACTATAACTTATCAGTATATTATATTTACACTACACCTTCAGCCTCTGGCAAAGAAAAGACCAAGTAAATTTTTTTTCTCGTTCACTATTAACAGAGCTTCTAAGCTCTCTGTGAAGTTCTAAATGCCAGTCTCTCCAGTATCCTTGTGGGGCATTCTGGTAGAAAAATAGGTAACTAGGAACAGGATTAGACTGCAGTGAATAAATAATATATATAAATACATATATATATATATATA
>VZSC01006098.1:511965-522976 GCA_013398225.1 Steatornis caripensis | reverse complement strand
GCCCTGACAGCAGCCTCGGCCCTCGCGCCTGCGGGGGCGGCGGGGCTCTCCGCGCGCCCGGCCCGCGCTGCCGGGGCGGTGCTGTGCGGCGCCGAAACGGGTTAAAAACCCGCACTCCCGAGTCTCAGCGGTGACAAGGCGTTAAAAACAAAAGCGACGTGTCGCTGTGGTCTCTGTGCTTTGAGCGCTGACTGACAGACGTGACGTGGATGCCTGGGTGCGCGTTTATCGGTGGCAGTTCAGCTGCCCACGTCGGTGCCTTCAGCGCGGTTGTAACAGGTTGGGGGCTGCGTGGAAGTGACACGAAACTTCGTGGATGGTTAAAAGCGTGCAGGTTTCGTACCGTCGTTCTTTAAAACGGTAACATGAAGTGACACACGCGCTTTGTTGGGAAGGTGACTTCTACCGGGTGCCTTTTTAAAAATAAAAGTGGCGCTTATAATAAAAACATATTTGTGTAGAGCTACTCGGAATTCTTTAGGGCTTCCCTTTCCCTAACCGGGCAGCTCTCCATGCAGAGCTAGAGGCGGCTTCGCACCCGTGGTTGGTTCCGCGGTGCCGGGAGCTGCGTGCTCCTGCCGGAGGAAGGAAGAGTTCTGCTCGAGACCACCGCTGTCACCGCGCCGCTTGTAACCGTCGGAAATGGGCTGGCAAGCCCAGAAAGAAAACTTGCATTGCCCCCGAAGGCGGGTGCTCATCTGGCACCGCGATCCCACGTAGCCCAGGAAACCCGCAGCATTTCATTCGGTGTTCTGTGCCCCTTTTTTTACTGTCCTTTTCCTATTAAAACGTTATTTTTTAATCGAAGAGGAAGAATAATTTTTGAAATGTTTTTGTTGGAATTAATTTCTGTCTTTAGGTACCAGATCTAGTAATTGTTTTGTTGTGTAATACAGAGAAAAATGAAAACTATGTTTTTGCTTTCCCACTGTCTGTTCAGGGCAGAGGAACGTTCTGATAGCAAGGAACTGTAGCTTGCTTCTTTTTTTTTCCGTTGGGTTTTTTTTTTCTGATTTTGGTGTTTGGTTTGTTTTGTTTTGTTTTGGGTGGTTTGTTTTTGGGGGGTTTTTTGTGACACCAAGACAGTACAAAATGTCATTATAGGAGAGGACCAACACTAAAAATACATTGATCAACTTTGGGTCGAGCCTGAAATTTGTAAAGGTAATTAGTAACTATGTAATTTTAGTTTTGACACAGTTCAATGTTATGTATCTGTTCAGCACGTGTTTTACTTGTTAAAAATACAAAGTAGCTCAGTAACTTCACAACAACGAATCCACTTTGTCGCTGCTTGAACTTCATTGGCTTTGGACACAGTTCTGTCCTTTTTCCTGATGCTGGGTGTGTAGCTCAAAAGTACGTTTTTCTTTTCAATGAAGTTTTTTAGATGCCTGATGTTTTAATTCGCAGGGAAATGATCTGCATTGGCTAGCGTGTGCCTTGTATGTGGCTTGCAGAAAAGCAATTCCAACTGTGAGCAGAGGGACGGCTGAGGGCAATTATGTATCTTTAACCAAAATTTTGCGCTGTTCAGAACAAAGGTAACTTTTCTGTTTGCTCCTTTTTAAACACTTACAAAATCTCAAAGACTGCTTATCAGCTTGTGGAATTTGGAACTTGAGAACAAAGGCTGAACATTTTTCTTATTTCCTGCTTTTAAAGATAGAATTTATATCACTGAAATCTTTGTGTTATAGCTCATAGCCACAGAGGTAGGGTAGTGCTATTTGGTCATGTTGTAAAAACACTGGTTTTCAAAATCAGAGATTGCCTTCCCTCTCTCAAAGGAGAAAGAAACCAGCCCCTGAAGAACAGTCTATTTTTGAAGTATTTGCAAAGTGTGAACTTCTCACATGAGAAACCATTTTTAATTGACTGTGAAAACATTCACACAATTTATCTTTTTTTTTTGTAAGAAGGCTTAATTTTTCACGTGTTCTTGCTTTATGAAGCTGAAGCGATGTCAGAATCTGATAAACGAATTTGTATCAAATGTTTATGTCCGTAAAGCAATGGAGAAAAACTTTCTGAAACAATTGACTTTGTTTATTAGCAATCTGATCGTTTTGTCAGAATTTAGTAGATTAGCAGCAAAAAAAAGAATGTTGTTATGCCCTTTTTCTCCCCATCTCCTTCCTTTACTGTTGGAATATTACTGTTGGTTTCAACAATACAAACATGTTCCTTTAAAACTTTTTTTTCCAAACCACAGATTCAGGGCATTGAATGTGGATAAATAGTTTTTGTGGTCTGGGCTATCAAAGACTCATAACATTGAAAACATAGGTGTAGATAAAGGAGTGAAAAATAAGCTAAAGCCAAATTTTTGAAGTGAAATTTCCCGAAATTTAGGGGGTTTCTGACTTTCTTACCTTCTTAGCATTGTAGAACTCAGAGTTTGCTTTATTTAAGTTAATAAATTATACAGAAGAATGAGGGAAATCTGATTTTAGAGTAATCTGATTGTGTCTTTGTGAGGAAAAGCCAAGAACTGTGAACATATAGTTAACACGGTCATCAACTGATGATACAAAAATCTTTTGCAAGCTGTCTGAGCTCATCCGTGTTTCTGGGTGAAAGGCTGGCTCCGAGTATGTTGTCATGTTTGCAATACCACCATTTTATCAGTAGTTTGGGAAGTAGAAATTGCACTGTTGTTGTAAATAAATAAAATGTGTAGTGTATTTCTGAAAAAAAAAACAAAACCAAACCCTTTCAGATCTAACCCATTTCGTATTTTCAGCTTGATCGAGTTTTTTAACAAGATGAAAAAGTGGGAAGACATGGCAAATCTACCCTCCCAGTTCAGAGAACGAACTGAGAGATTAGAGAGAAACTTTACAGTTTCTGCAGTGATTTTTAAGAAGTATGAGCCCATTTTTCAGGACATTTTCAGATATCCTCAAGAAGATCAACCTCGTCAACAGAGAGGAAGAAAACAGAGGTATGTTTTTGTGATATCCAGACTCATTTTAGAGTATACTGTTACAAAAATATAATTAACTTGCTCAGTTGTTTTAGTTGTATTTTTTACTGTGTTTTCGTAGTAGTTCTTTATAATAGCAAGTTAATCTGTCTGTCCTTGCTCGCAGTAACTTTTGAATCTTTTTTTTTCGGTTGGTCCGATCTGACAGGGTACAGGAAATCCCAAAGCTGTTAAGTTTCTATGACTGCAGAAGCAAGGGAAAGGCAAGAGATCAGCCAATAGACAAGAGAAATTTTAGTATTTTGAAGAAGCGAAAGGCTGAAAGACTTGATCGTTGTACTATTGGTATAGCCTCAGTAGCTCATAGAATGACCCAGCCTGTTTCACTGCCTAGTAATTCTCATTGATATTTTCCTAGACACAGATCTTCTGGTTATTTTACTTAACTGTAGAAGCGTTGTTTCTTTTTTACTGTTCGTATTAGGAGTGCTGTGAAAAGTATGTGCTGGCTGCATTTTCTGGTTATTCTGATCTCAACAAGATTTCGTCTTTTTGTGCCAGCACTTAACACGGCTTATGATTTCTCAGGGTAGTTAGTAGAGATTGATTTATTCCCACTCATTATTTCTTTCATCTTCACTACTGTGGAGTGCCATTGTTTGGTTGCTTTTGTGGTTTATTTGTGAGTTTCTAAAATTATTTTATTTTACTTTTTCTAATATTTACGGACTGTTCCTTAGTTTTTGCCTTTTTTTTTTCTTGATGTTCTTGTGACTGGAAATTAGTGATGGTTGTAACAAAACATATTTGAATTTATAGTAAAAGACAGGATTGTGCCTAAATGATTTTGCAATGCAAAAGGTGAGTAAAGTAGAATTGGACTGTAGATGGAAAAGAATTATGTGTTGAGATGCATATTTGCATATAATGTTGAAATTAATATATATTGCATATATAATTCTACAATTAGAAGAGTGAACCCTGCTAGTTGGTTAGCTTGGATGGTAAGGTATGAAGTGATTCTGAAGATTAAGTTGGCAGATCATACTTACTAATTTTTGTGTGAAGTGTATGCTAATTTTGACATTTAAAACCATTCTTCACATAACCTGATGGAGGATGAGCTGAAATATATGAAATAGCGCTTCCAGTGATATGTTATATGGAAACAAGGAATGATGTTGCGGAGTTATAAAAATTGGTGCTAAGGGAGATTGATTTGGTCTGTTTTTTTAAAATACATGCAGTAAATACTTGAGCATTGTTTCTGATTTTTTTTAATTGGTTGAGTCGATTACTCTGTCAAGATTTTTATGCTACCAAGAACACAAAGGGAACTTGCTAGCCAGAAATGTGAAAGTAGGAAGGAGACTTAGAAAAACTGTCCAGTATGGTGTATGTGACAGTTTTAAGGAACAACAAATCCTTAATAGCTGCAAAACTTTTGATTTAAAAAGGGACCTCATTCAAGTTATATTTTATTTGAAAGCATTTTAAACAAAGACCAGCAGAGGAACTTGGTTCTGATAAATATTTAATACATTTCAAAATTCTGCGTACTGTATATAATCCTATACAAAATGCTTTACATTAGTACATAGATGACACTCTTATGAACACGCTGTTCTGAAACTCTTGCCTGTACTGAGTATATTAATATCAACACACTGCGTAATGTGTTCTTCCAAGAACATGTATATGCGCTTATATTGCTCAGAATGCTTATGAAGAAGGAGTTTCGGCTCTGGCTCTCAAACTATTTTGATTGTCTATATGTACCATTTGTTGTATAAAGAAGCAGAAATGACATCTTCTGTAGATTTTAAGTTCAGATATTTACCTGTTGTTTGGGACTAAGATCATAATTTTGACTTAAAAGGAAACATTTTGGCCAGCCATGTTTAACATTAAATTTACAGTAATTTTCTGTTCCAAGTCTTGGCCTGTTTCTAAAGCAATCTGCTGTGTTGGACTGTCACAGTGACATTTGAATCACCACGTGCAGACTGGGACTGGGGTTCTGCTTGTGTCTGCACTAAACCGGTGTGCAGCTTTCTTTATTACCTTTAGTCAGGTTTTTGTGGGAAGGGTTTAAGATTTCGGCTGCAGTAAAATCTAACTGTCTTTTAGAATGATTGAATTTTGTATTATGTTCTATCAGTCTTAATTCATTAAGCTTATTGAGTGTCTTCTTGCTGTATTTTCCCCCTGAAAGACGACAACCGTGTACTGTGACTGAAGTTTTCCAGTTTTGTTGGGTGCTGTTTGTTCATGCAAAAGGTAAGAGATTTGAAAGAGATCAAATACTGCAAACATGGTTTTGTTAGTCACTATGTTGTATCAATCCTTAGACACTGAGTAGGCGCAGGCATTTCTGTGTTCAGAAATGCCTTTGGAGAAAGGTCCTTCTCAGAACAGCCTGAAGGATAGTGTTCTGTCTTAATTTCCCCCGCTGTATGTTTTACCACGCTTGTAAGGTAAACTGTATGTCCAAATAGTCTGGTAGCTTTTATGTGGAATATTTTTACAAAGTTTCCAGTATCGTGGAGAATTATGCTGTAATTCCAAGGGAAAAAGTAGCTTAGAATTTTAGTGAATTCATATTTAGATGTTGTTGTCATTAACATAAGGCATATATGTATGTTTACTAGGAATAAAGAATATTTAAATTTCTCCTAAGTTTCTGGCAACACTGAAAATATTTAATGATTTGGTTTTTTACTTACAACCTAGTAAAAATTTATCATAAAATTCTACGTGTGAATACTTTCACACTAGTATCACAGAGAGCATTCTAATTCTTTCAATCGCCTTTTTGCCTCCCTGCCTTTTTAAAAAGTGTGCACACAGCAAGTGTATCAAATAGCCATATGCATTACTAAATAGGTCTGCATATGCCTGTCTTGCAAGGGTGATTTATCTCTTGCGTTTTGGATATAGCAATATATATACATAAATAGCTGGCTGTCTTGAAGACTCAGATTCCTTTGGAACATGTAAGGGGATCCTCTGTTAATATGCTTCTGTAGAAATACTAGAATGACCAGGTGATATATTCCAATGTTTATGTAACCTTTATTGTTAAGAGCAGCCTTAAAGCTAATAAGAATAGTAGAGGTTCTCTCCCAGCTTATGAGAGAAAAACCCACAGGAGGAAAGAGGATTAAATCCTTTAGGCTTAAGTTGTTCAGTCATATCACATGCAGTCTGAAGTCTTTCTTCATCAAACCTGAGTGTTAAAGAGTTTCTGCATACCTAGGGCTTCATTCAGGTACTGCTCGGATGAGCGCTTACGGGGAATTCTGTGTAAGAAAGGTAATGTTTTGAGGAAAATAAAGACAAGATTTGTATTCCTCACTGAAATAATGTCTCTGTAGATTAGGGTCCATTGATGATTTCCAGAGACTTTTTATAATTTTTTCATAAGACAACTCCTAGTAGGGGAAAAAAAAAAGAAGTTTGATTTCTACATGGAAAGGGATAAAACGAATTTTGTTTTATGTTGTCTTTGGGGGGGCCCCAATTTAAAAGCAAATCAGTCTTAAGATTCCTGCAGTGTGGTGTGATTTCATTAATTGGCTGCTTTTGAGGATAGGACAGAGTAGGCTGTCACAATATTGAATTATCTGGCACTAATTTTGTTCAATACAGATTAGCCTTTCTTTCTACACTGTGTCACATTGCAGAGGTATTGCCAGCAGCTCCTGTTTGGAAAAGTTACTGGCAACATTACTGGACTGTCAACATCACATCTTTGTACAAAGATCAAGAAAGGTGCCATATTGTACAAGTGCTGCACTGAACGCTGTATCTTATGTAGAAGATGCCTTCTTCCAACAGGCTGCAAATTCCACTTTATTGGGGAAGAGAAATCTTTCCTAAACAAGTACGTTGCTTGCAACCCTGAAACACAGTGTGATTTTCATCTTTTTTATTTTTTTCGGTCCAGAATAGCGCTCTTAAGTATCTATTCATACTCCACTGAGTCCAGAGGAGAGTTAGTACTGTACTGTATTTCCAGTCAGTCAGGACTTTACTGCTTTAGCACAGTTAGGCAGCTGAGAGAGTAAGTAGGTCAGTCTGAAAAATCACAGATTTTTCTTTTCTCTTCTATAAAATTCTCACTTCCATGGGTAGATCAGGCAGTTGACAAGGTGCAAAGGGATTTTGTGAGTCTTCCTATTGCCAAATTATTGGTTAATACTTTTGAGTAACTACATCATCACTTAAGAACATGTTAATTGGCGAGCAGTTTCAGAAATAGAAGTTTACTTTGTAGAGGATATCAAGCTGGTAACATAGCCAATTCAGTTTTACAAGAAAAATTCACAGTAATTATAACCTGTAAAATTAGTAAGTGACTAGTGGTAAATTTATTAAAAGTGTGGCAGCACAAAAATGAAAACTAAATGTTGACCACTTAAAGCATTAAATATTCATGTTAAGTTTCATTCACTGTGTTTTGAGGGTTTGCAGTAATCCTTATCATGGCAACCACACATTAGTGGCAAGTTCAGGCTTGTCTCTGATATTTCTGCAGGCCTGAAGATTGTTGCGTTCAGTTTCACAAATGCAGAAAGTACAGATCCTGTTCATTCCTTTGGTATACACGGCAAAGTAAGATAGCAACTCTGTTCAGTGTCACTGCAGTTCTTGCATACTATTTGTAAGAATTTATCTTTAAACTCTCTACCTTGACTTTAAAATGGAAATGAAAAAAATATCTCTGCTGCACTGAGAACTTTTTATTATTTGGTGTTAGGTTGGGAAAAGCAGTAGTAAGCTATTGTTTGAAATGTCATTGACAAATCATTTGTATGAAACAACTGGTACTGTAAAATCCAATTTATTTTTGACTGTGCTGATAGTAATGATTGCCATGCTAAAATTCACTGTTATCAAAGTGAACCTGTGTAATGAGAGTTACTGCTTCAACATTTTTGTTGATTAACATTTTGCTCTTGTATTTAGGGCTTTTACTGTTTTGCTGTGAATGTTTAATGATTGGGCAATAACTGATAAATGTGTACAGTCAACACAAATTTTGTGCAGGCTTCATTATGTTAAATAGTCCTAATTATCAGCATAGAAATTATTTTTTCTTTTAACAAACATGTAATCAGAAAATTGAATATAAATTTTAACAAACTGGCACGTTACTGGTAGAAATAGACAGCATAATTTAGAAAAATTCTTTAATCATATATATATTTTGATGCGTTCTAAGTGAGTTTACTGCTATACAAGGAATTAAACTTGTTCTTCATAGGGGGCTCAGCTAAGTGGTTTGGAGCTTACCTAAAAGAAAAAAGAGAGAGTAGAAGAGTTATTAGTATTGAAAGAGTCACAGAAAAATCATGCTGAGCATATAAATTCATGAAATTGTGATTTATGATATTAATTAATAGTATAGTTTATTTTACAAGACTGGTTTTAGCTATGGCCATTCCTCTAAAGGAACATCATAAACCTAAATGAGTTCAGTAGAGCGTAATGAATCTCAATGGAATCTTTGTGAAAGGTGATAAAAGAATGAAGATGTTAGAAGGATTCTTTTCTACAGGAAGATAATAAATAAAAAATACTTCAGAGGTGTATGGAATAAAGCTGTATTTTAAATTAAATCAGAGATACCCATTTTAACTCTTTCGTAAAGCACTAGAGAAAGTTAAATTTATTACTGTTTGTAATGAGCATGCTCCCAACAGGATTTTTGTAAAGAGAACAGATTGGTAAAGAAAAATAATCTCCTGACTTTCAGTTGCAAGCAGAGTCATTCTGGAGAACGGGGGGGAGTTGAAGGAGGGCGAGTGCTTGCCTTTTCTAGGACGTTTGAACACTTGGCTCTATTCTAGAAAAAGTTGAAGTTCTTTGCATCACTTCACAGCAACGCAAAACTGAGGAAAAGGAAAGTCTCAGTTGGAACCCATTCTTCCCCTTTACGCGCCTTTAGAGCAAGATTCTGCTTCAGGCAGAGTAAGCATCTGTTGAAGGACGGAACACTGCCAGACAGTGGGGCTTGTGTTGTCAGAGTTCTGGTAACGATTTTTAATTCCTTGAGGCAGTTTGCATTATCCAGTTCATGCTGCTTCAAGTTGTTTATGCACTGATTAATCCGATTACTGTGAATGAGGGATTCTGCAATATCACATGTATCAACATTTTGGTGTAAGGTGTGTTTTCAAAACAGCACGATATATTTGAGTTCCTACACGATTGCTGCTGTTCCTGGAAACATATTTTACTATTCTATTTGCTGCATTTTATTAAGTGTGTGTCTGTTTTACTATCTGCATTTCTATCCAGATACTTACAGTGACAAGTCTGCATTTCCAAGGCTCCATTATTCATTGCAATGCAATTCTCAACAGTTTCTTGGATAAAAGAATTTTAAATCGATGCTAATTTTAATTAATCTCTTATGTCTTTCTAATATTGAAGGTAATTTTCCTATGATCAGTGATGACTTGGTCAATTCCTACCATCTCTTGTTATGTGCTTTGGATCTAGTGTATGGAAATGCTCTCCAGTGCCCTAACCGTAAAGAACTTCTGAATCCTAATTTTAAAGGTATGTTGAAAAAAAACCTGTCTGTCTTCATCCAAGGCCTGCAAGAACTTCTAAGTCTAATGAAATTAGTATGAATCTATGTGGCAGAGAATAAATTGAATAATATTCATTTGAAATATGTGAGAATTAATATTTTCTGTATCTGGCTACACAGATTTCTATGAATGTAGTCTGTAATGACAGACTACTGAATTTTGTCAATTATATAGTTAAGTCATGAATTTAATTTACTATGGAAATACCACTGAGGGAAGTTCCAAAGTAAAAATTTCAGTTAATGACATTTGAGCGTCAGTGCGAGTGCACGAGGATGCAGTCATTATTGGACATAGACTGCGTGTTCCCGTGAGGCAGCAGTTTGGAAAGATCCAGCGCTCAAATATGAGAGTGGCAACTTGATTGTTTCTCTCTAATTTCTGGATCGTTGCTGTTCTCTTCCTGAAGAGAATGGAAATACAGATTGACTTCGTAACCACAAATGCAAATGAATGGTGAGAAGTTTCCACTGAATTTCTGATGTCATTCTTTCCAGACTGTACTTCATTTTCAGTGCTATACAGTATTTACATTTACTTTGTAGTGGTTCAGATGTGAACTGGGACTATTATCTCAAATTTATTCGGATAAATGTTATACTTCACAAGTGTTCGATTGAGTTTCTATTAGAACTGATGTTTTTAATTTTTATCACTAAATATCTAATTTTTTTAAATCTCTGACTCCAATTTGATTTTTGATAAAATTATCAAATTGGGTGGACATTGTACAGTTAATAATTCTTTTGATGGAACTAATTAGTTTATCATTTTAATTTCACACTACCTGGACTACACAGTGTAGAATTTAAGCTTAATAAGAAGACAGGATATGAATTTGCAAAATCAAAAAATATGGTTTTCTTAATTGTAGGTCTGCCTGAAGACTTTCATAGTAAGGATTATAAAGTATCATCTGATCCTCCCTGCATCATTGAAAAACTGTGTTCATTACATTATGGATTAGTTTTAGAAGCAAAAGGCATAAAGGAACATTTTTGGAAGCCGTATATTCGGAAACTTTTCGACAAAAAGGTTGAGCAATAAATTTGCAATGTGGAAAAATTTCTCCTTACTCATCTTCAGAATCTTTTTTAAAAACTGAAATGTCCATCCTTTTGTTCTTAACTGTCTTACAGCTTTTAAAAGGAAAAGATGAAAATCTGACTGGATTTCTAGATCCTGGGAACTTTGGAGATAGCTTGTGAGTCGCTGTATTCGTGGTTTGATTTGCATTCGTATCCCTCTGAATTGTAACACAATTGCACTTGCATTATTAGCTATATCTTAACAGTAACACTAGACAGTTGACTTGCATATTTGTTAATGTTTATATATTGCATTGTGTTTTGGTTCCTTTTCTTTGAGGTGGTATGATCCGAGGCATATTTGAAAGAGGGAGGGTTCTTCAGGATGGTGTTATTCGATGTCCGCTTTTATTCTTACGTTTATTTCTTTCTTTTTTTTTTTTTTTTTT
>VZSC01006098.1:498514-511865 GCA_013398225.1 Steatornis caripensis | reverse complement strand
GGGTTGTTTTTTTTTTTTTTTTTTTTTTTTTTTTTTTTTTGTTGGTATAGAGTGTTGGTATGAAAAAGATGTGGGGACACATGGAATGAGAAGGAAGTGGGAAGGAAAAATAGGACTTGATGGTATTTTGTTCTTTATAAACCTAGAGATGCTTATGAGGACTTACTTTCTTCTAAATGGTATGAAAGTTGTAAGCGTAGTTTATGATGAAGTGATGCTGTGTAAGTACTGAGGAGTTTCCAGACAAATATGAGTTCTCAGTATTTTATTGTGGTGTTCTGCCACTGTCATGTTTAAGATACTGTAGATTTTAAAGGAGCTCCAATGCTTAAGTCAGGGTTAAAAGAAGTTCTGAAGTAGGCTGAAGCCAACAGGCCAGAACTGCGTTCATGCAGTGAGCAGGTGAACAAAGCCCTGTATCAGTAAAGAGGGATTTGTTTCTGTCTTTTCCTTTCTGCTGTAGCAAAGCCATCAACAAGGCCTACGAGGAGTATGTCTTGTCAGTAGGAAATCTCGATGAGCGCATATTTCTTGGGGAGGATGCAGATGAAGAAATTGGAACTCTCACAAGGTGCTTAAATACAACTTCAGGAGTGGAAACAGCTGAAAGAGTACAAGTGAAGCATAATTTGCAGCAGCACTTTGACAGGGTGAGTACGACACAGTCTGTGTTGCTGTTTTTGTATGGAGAATGAGTTGAGTTACTCTGATGAAGAGAAGCAGCTACTAAAAATTACCATCTTTGTTGTTTAAGGTGATCTGGGAGTGTACACAGAATAGCTGAGATAGAGTTTGTAATTGATTCGATACATTGTTTACCTTTGGGGTTTTGGGGCAGAATTTCTCCATGCATTTCGGTTTTCTTTGATTAAATCCAGTACAGAGACTATTTAGGTAATTACCTAAAGAAGTATCTTTAGGTAAATCTTTAGGGGAAGATTGTCAAGCACAACAGAACGGGCAGTTCTCCATGGTTGTCTGGCAGGTGCTGAATTGTCCTGCAACTGCTGGGGCCCCCTGCACCTGTCTGTCCAGCTTCCCCTTCCCTCACACCTCTGTCCCATATGCAGAGTTTTTTTAACATATGCAAAGCTGCACAGCGCTTTGTTCTCTGCTTTTTTTTTTTTTGTTTCCTTTTAACAGATATGCTCCAGGTGTTACTATTGCATCTCTTTACAGTTTTAGTTAAATCACTAGGGAATTATTTTCACCTTGCTTGCCTAAAAGCATGATACATAGATCTGTCTTTCTTTGTGTATGACCAGTAAAATAGCATAGAATGTGGTCTTTGAGAGGATAAAGAACACTACACGTTTCAAAAACACAAAGCGAAGACCTGTAAAATTATCAGGGCCTTTGTGTGACTAGAGTAGCTTTTGAAAAACAGCCACTGTCTTTGAATGCAGACACGTGTATCTGTGATTACAGAATATAAAAATGTTCCTGAAGATGGAAAAGATATCTTAAAAGAAGAAGGATACAAGACAGGCAAATAAAGAAGGATATAAGGTGCTTTAGCACAATTAGATTACAGACAGCAGAAGGGTAAAACAGTCTAGATCACTGAAATAGTTCTGTGATCTTTTTCCAGAGTGAGAGTTGGTGAATGGCTTTCAACATTCTTGAGAGAAAAGATTAAAATAACCTTATCTGCAAAATCAGTGCGAGTACTTAATTCTTCACTTCTGATCTATCTAAAGAAATAGTCAACCACTAAGTTTGCTGGCATAGGCTTGGGTAGGTAACTCTGCAGGTTTCTGTAGTGATGGAACTGTGCGGCCTCTGTAAGACAGCAGCTTGCAGCCACGATGCCTGTGCAGTTGCATGCTCTGAGGAGTCCAAGGCAGGGCTGGGGGAACCATCTTTCCTGGTGGGGTATGGAGACAGAAATAAAACATGCTCAGGAGTTGGGTTGGGGGAATGGGAGGAGTACTGGGAGCTGGACTTTGAGGTGAAAAGACTGCAAAATGTAAGGTATTCGTTAAGATAAGGAAAACATTTCCTGGTTAAGTCATTGCGTGGTTAGGTAATTACAAGGTGCAGTTTTTGCTGTACACCAATCGAAAGAACATGCTTGATGTTAAATTGTTTTGATGTGATGACTTGATCTGATGCAAATGAATTAAAATGCTAACTGTTACATTCAGGAGGACTTTTCATGTCAGAGTTAAGCTTGCTGCATGGAAACCCTGGCTCAGTACACTTTTCTGATGAGCTACGGCTATCTATCTTTGGCACTCAAGGGATAGGAAGGGAGCGCTGGGGATTTTTTTTTTTTTTTTTTTATTTAGCTTAGCTTAGTTGTCTCACACTTCACTCCTGGTATCTACATTTGAGTGTGAGGTCACATCCTCTCTGATTTTACGTTTATACAGTACTGTTTGATACAAACATCCAAGTGGCACAGATAAATCTTCTGTTGCTGGCTATTATCCAAGACATGAAGTAGTTTGGGCTGTTTGATTCCTAGCCATTTTTTCCAGGCATATATCGTAACACAGGGTTCTACCGATGGACGCTTTGAGGTTATGACCTCTAAGTTTTATAATAGTGTACAGTTATATGCCTTTCTTTTTGTCTTTTTAGTCCAAATCACTTAGGATTACAACCCCACTTACTGGCCGCAAGTACATTAAAGAGAGCAACCCATACGTGACACCTGTTTCCATAGCAACATACAGTTTGAGCCGCCTTCATACGATGCTGGCAGGACTGAAAAATGCCCCCAGTGAAAATCTGGAGCAAATACTCAGGTAAGTAAGTTTGATGTTTAGCTAACCAAATAATTCTAGTTTTAAAAAAGTTTGAAGAATAAATGTTAATGCTAAACAGTGCCATTTAAAATGTGAGTCAGTCTTTAAAGATTCTGGAGTAAAATAGGACCCGGAGAGACATTTACATTTCAAAAGACTTTGTTTACTTACCAAATCTCACTATCTAGCACTCCATACTGCAGGAGGGGCAAAATACAATTTAATCTCCATGGAGATAACCTCTTACCTCAGGTATAATGTATGTTTTTAAAACAATTTTTATATCACGTGGAAAATGCTGTTTATCCCTGATCGTGACAAGATGTGCATATTTACTGCGATATATACAGTAACAACAGTAATATGCTGTGGGCATCTTACAGTACATAAACAGTTAGGCACATACAGATGTGTTTGTATTGCTATCCAAGATATTTATAGTTTCACGCTTTAGTAATATGATTAAAACAGTTGTAGAATTTTTATTTTTATTTCTTGTCTTAGTAGGATCAGTATGTTGAAAATGTTTTGGTTTTTTCTTCAGCACGTGTTCCAGAGATCCTTCTCAATCTATTGCAAACAGAGTAAAAGAAATGTATGAAGTATACTGCCAGAGCATGCAATCTGAAGGAGAATTCAGTAATTTTTCCAAAGGTGGGAAACATTTTACTTGTACAGATAAGAATTAAGATGCCTGTAAGCTTACAGGTTATGCTTTAGCACTAGAGTCTTTTCTATTACTTTTGTCTTTTCCTGGTATTCTTAAGGCATGGCAAATTTCAACCCTGCATACAATTTTATAATCAATCAATCAATCAGCCTTAGCTTAAATCACTGGAATTTCATTTCGGTTCTAAAGAAGTCAAACGAAAAACACTCTTAAGGGTACCACTTTTCTCTCAATTACAAGAATAGCGATGGCAGGGATTTCTGTGACAGTAATGAAAAATCTGCCTAACCGTAGTCTCGGGAAGTCCTACAGCAATTTTGGCTTACATACAAGGAGGGGTTAGTATAAACCAGTATAAATACAAAGTATTATTTGCAAAGTTGTCAAGATTTGTGAAGCACGTGAAGACGGATTAAAACTGAAGATACTCTTGACCTGCTTGTTTCTCAGTAGGGCCTTACTGACTTTGTATTTGTTCTTGTCAACACAGTTGCTTCAGTGTTTTCTGTTGCACAGTGCAAGTTGGATCCATATATGTTATACTTTCCAAGCAATGTATTTTCTAAACTTGAAATATGCATATTATAGCAATTTAAATTTTGCTCTTGTGTATGGTGTTTCCATCAAAATATGGGTTCAGTAATAAGTTACTCTGCTTTGCAAGCACAAGTCAGTGCAGCGTAGGAGAGGGATTCCTAAGGTAACTTTAAATTCTGGAAGTATTGTACAGAAATCCACACAAGCTACTGAGTGGCTCTATCTCTATAGCTTGAGATAAAGAATGTAATTAATTCTTTTTTTATCGCATTTCACAATATTGTTTGTTTCTATTTAAAATTCCTGCAGATGTTGCCAGTAAGCATTTTCGTCGTGCTGAGGTGCTATACTACAAGGTCTTGGAGTCAGTCATTGAGCAAGAGAGGAGGAGACTGGGAGACGCTGACTTATCTGTAAGGAAAACTAATTTAACTGTACCTCATTTTTCAAGTTGGAACTAAACAAAGGAAACCAGGTTTAGAGCAGAACAGACAGCTAGTTGAAATGAGGGTCAATCTCTGAAAAGAAGTAGCCTGTAAGTACAGCTGAATGGAAGAAAAAGCGTACAAGAAATCATTTGTGTTTGCAAACACAAAGCTACATGAAATTTTTAATGAGGCACGATGTCTATTTTGGATTCTGCTCTGTCGCTTATAAAATAAGAAGATCTCATCTTATAAGCCTGATAATCTTGCTGTTGAGGCAGAATAGAAAGCATTTTACTGTTCTATGAATTTACAGTGAAAATTAAGCATTAGAATTTGCAACTCTCTTGCAGGCGATACTGGAGCAGGATGTGTTTCATAGATCTCTGCTGGCATGTTGCCTTGAGATAATTACCTTTACATATAAGCCACCTGGAAACTTCCCATTCATCACTGAAATATTTGACATTCCGGTTTATCATTTTTATAAGGTAAAGTGTTTGACTGATAGCTAGAAATGTTTATCATCAAGGCATGAGTACTCTATTGACTTACTTACTTATATAAGCAGTAATCATCTTAACTAGAGCTTAACTTAGACATTAAAGCCTTCATTCTCAGCTTTGCCCCTTTTTGTATTGAAAAAAAAAAAAATTACTCCAGTGTCTGTCATTCCCGGGTGTGTCTGAGGCTTTTAAAAATCAAAATACTGTTAGCAGTTTAACCCAAGATCAGGGTCCAAGTATCTATATAGTAACTAATGGCTATCACTTTGTTGTGAGCGCTAGTGTTGCAGCTATTCTGCAACAGTGCTTGACCTTGTTTGTAAAGATACAAGTATCTGTCCTCTGATAAAACTGTAAGACAATATATGATTCAGTCATCGTAATGCAGCCTGAATATTTCTAATAGTTTCTTCTTCCTTGAAAAATCAGGAATTAGATCTTTTTGTAAGAAGAAAGATAGGGAACCAGTACGTTATGCTCATCATAATTATCTGCCTTACAGGTAATTGAGGTTTTCATTAGAGCAGAGGATGGCCTTTGTCGGGAAGTAGTAAAACACCTTAATCATATTGAAGAACAGATCTTGGAAAGCATGGCATGGAAACAGGAATCCATACTGTGGGACAGGATCAGAGAGAATGAAAACAGAGTCCCTAGTTGTGAAGAGGTAAGCATGTCTTTCTGTTTTACATAGTTTTCCTCATCCGAGAGGATGGTAGAGAGTGGATGTTGTACCCTGAATGAGAGGCTGTGCCTGGCCAAATTTCATTTTCACTCTACAAGCTAATAAGGGCAGAGAAAACAGTAAATGCAGTCTGCTCTGGTCTCATCATGGACAGCTTGACAGAGGCATCCACAATGGTGCCACTCAAGCTGCGAAGACTCTCACCCAGTATTTGCACAGCATAGCAAAACAATGAATGAAATGGACAAGCAGGGAAGGTTTAGACCAGTTGCTTACACTTGTAAAGATTACTAGACAAGAAACATGGTAAAAACTACAGACTTTGGACCGTAGTCACAGAAACACTATTACAGTGCTGTACCTTGTAGAGTAGTACAATCACTACAAAGTTTGAGTGAGGCTTATGCTAAGTTTTTCAGTGTTCTTTTTATTTTTTCAATACAGTGTTGTTGTTCAAAGTTTACACCACAGCAGCTTTTACAAATTTGTTACGTAGTCAGCCTGTGATACAGACACTCTAATAAAAATATAAATATTTTAGGTAATGCCACCTCAGTACTTCGAGAGATCAGCTGGGAACAGCATCGTAGGTTCACCACTGACCCCGAGACGAATAAATGAGGTTCGTGCTGAAACTGGAGGACTAGGAAAAGGTGAGACTTTAAGTATGTTATGCTTACACTTCTTAGACTGCAGCTTTAATTTTTAAATCTGTGGTGTACAGCAAGGAAGCCTCTTTAATGTCAACATATGGTTAATTGCAAACACACCTGGAAATGGTATTTCTACTGCAACTCACACAGGTAAGTGAGATATTTCACTGTGAACAAAATACTGTTTTGAGAGGCTGCGTTCAGGAGGTTACATATATGAACGGTATGTAGGCATATATATGTTAAATAATAGTTACACACACACCCTCCTTGTGTTCTAATCAGCAGTGCTTGGAAAGTTTGCTTTATTGGTATACCAGAACAGAAGCTCCACTGTATATTTAGTTATGTGAAGCCTCCAACCTTTTCTCTTGAAAAATAAAACATAATACATTAGCTTAGAAAACTATTATACACGGCATTATTTGATATTAAGTCATCTCTAAAAACAATCTAAGCCACAAATGTAAACATAAGGATTTCTTAAAAATTAAAATGTTTCCTGAAGAGCTTTGTGTGACCCTTTGGTTCTCATCATACAGATACGTGACAAATCTAAGAAGGGATTGCACAACAGGAGTGGTTTTTTTATATATTATATATATAATATATTTTTATATATATTATATATTATATATTATATTTTATATATATGGGATTTTTATATATATTTTTTTTTAATCTGCAGGCCTCTCATCCTCTCCAACTACTCTGTATGACAGATACAGTTCCCCTACAGCCAACCCTACAAGGAGAAGGCTGTTTGTGGATAACGATAATACCTCAGACAACGGAGCTCCAGTAAGAGTTTCCCAACAGCCCGTGGTAAATACCATGCCTGTGCAGAACATGAATCCCGAAGCAATGTCAGTAACTCCGGTGCCTGGCCAGACGCTGGTTACAGTGGCCACTGCCACCGTAACGGCCAACAATGGCCAAACTGTTACAATACCCGTACAAGGTAAGAGAAAAGCTACTGTAGAATTATTCAGGCTTGTTCCCATCGGAGTGTTAGTACACAGCAAAGGCGAGAGGGGGGAACAGTGCACTAGTGGAGAAAAAAGTACATTTAAGGATTCATAACTGGGAAGAATTGTATGAACAGATAAGCAGAATTTAGAGACAGAACATGTACAGCACAAGGATGTTCTGACTGCCAGCACCCGTTTTGTAAAACTTAGTTATCAGTAAGTCTTCCTTCTTTAACTAGCACGGGAATAAAGCTGCATTAGTACTAAAAACTTAGTTCAGTTACATTATCTTCTTGTCTCCTTATGATAAGTCCAAAGTACTTTGGTGAAACAATTTCTTATGTAATATACTAAGTATATAGTTATAAGCAACTAAAAAAAGAATTACTGAATTTAAAAAATAACCAACAAAACCACAACTAACCACAAACACACACCCACTGCAACTTGCTCTCGTTTCAGACTCTCTTTCTTAAATTACAGGTATTGCCAATGAAAACGGAGGAATAACGTTCTTCCCGGTCCAAGTAAATGTGGGTACACAGGCTCAGGCTGTCTCTGGTCCCATTCAGCCACTCAGTGCCCAGACTCTTGCTGGTACCCTGAATACGCAAATGACGGGGGCGACACTGCAGTTACCAGGCCAGTTAACTGTTCAGCAGGTCGCTCCTGGAGAGCCAAGACCAACCCAGCAATTCACCACTGCCATGGCCGTCAGGCCCCGGAAGATGGGCTCCCTTTCACTCTTTTTTAGAAAGGTACTTTTCAGTCTTATTTATGCCTTGCTGAGCTTGTATTTTGTTAAGCCTTCTATGACTTTGAAATTATGTACTTATTAATAGCAATATTTAGAGGACGTTCCCTTTCAAAGCTCATCTATATGCTTTGGCTGTTCACAGACATAGCTGAAGAGTAGTTTCCTCAGGCAGGCAACTTCTCACTAGCAAAGGAGTAGACTATCACCACAGCCACTGTGAGTTGGGAAGCAGATTGTGTGCTTGGCCAGCAGGTACTGAAAGGTGTCCATTTGCTTTAAGCCTCTTTAAAAGAAAGAAGTTCACCTTTGAGACATTGTGGCTTATTCAATACAGTGGTTCCCATAGGCTATGCCATGTCCTTCCTGCACTCAGGATCATTCATTTGTTTTCTTAGCATCAAGACCAGTACTGGGAGGGTCTAGGTCGTGTAGGCAAAAAAGTTAACCTTAGTTAGTTCTTCTTTCGGCTTCTCATTTGTGCAAGTCCGAACTACCCTGTAGCTGCGTGAGAAAAGCCGCGTTGCTGTGGCCCTAAGCACAGGCTCTGTTCCAACAGGTGTATCACTTAGCTAGCGTTCGTCTGCGAGATCTCTGTGTCAAACTGGATATATCTGATGAGCTGCGGAAAAAGATCTGGACGTGTTTTGAGTATTCCTTGGTGCACTGCCCTGAAATCATGATGGATAGACATTTGGATCAGCTGCTGATGTGTGCCATCTACGTAATGGCTAAGGTGAGCATAAAGAAAAACCAACCAACCAACAAAAAAACTTCTTTAAGACTTAATATTCCAAAGATTACAATTCCACAAAAAAAAAAAAAAACCAACCCAAAACCCAAACCCAACCATCCCCAAACAAAAAAAGCCACAGAAAAACTGTTACCCTTTTCTGTTACTAAGGTTACGAAGGAAGACAGATCATTTCAGAACATTATGCGCTGCTATCGGACACAGCCACAAGCCAAGAGTCACGTAAGTACAGTTAGTACTGAACAATGCGCTACCTGGTTTATTAAATGCCTTAGTTCTAATCCAGGAATGGATCACTTTAAAGTAACATTTACTACTAAGTGAATGCAGTCTGTGAGCTGTTATCCTCAAAAGACAGCAGTCGTATCCAAAATCCCGCACTAGTGAAAGCCTTTTATGCTTAACTAAATCTAAAACAGAAAATACCTTTACTTAAAGCCTAAGGAGGCAGTGCCTGTTGGATAATACTCCTCTTCGGAGGCTGTGTTTTCCCCTGTAAGAAGCAATTTGATGCCACGACGACGCTCATAAAGAGCGGCTACATCATGCAGACTCTTGTTTCATGCCTGTGTAACTGCACATCTGATCACCCTTCCTTTGTTATGCTCCTCTCCCTCCCTGCAGGTGTATCGGAGCGTCCTGATAAAAGGCAGGAGACTCCGCTGCCGCTCTGGCAGCAGCGACAGCAGTAGCCAGCAGAACTCGCCTACAGACAGAAATAAAGAGAGAAACAAAGAGAGTGAGTGATTCCAAATTCCAGATGTTTGGCTTTAATTCCATTTCCAAAACTGTGCATAAAGTAAGAGCTGGATTTTGTGTCACCCAGCGCTAATCAGTTCCTTCTTTGGTAAACCTGGACACAATTAAGACTATTGGTCATGTTTAAGAGTTGCTGTAACTCAGCCTTAGTACTACACCCAAACTGACAGTTTCAAATCTGTTGCCACATGCACTTACGTTAAGAGTTCACAGTGACGGCTGGCCTGAGCTCTTCGAGTTCAGTTTGTACGCCAAAGAACATGTCTTTATAGGATGAAAGATCAGTGACACTTACTCACAACAATCACAGAGCTGCAGCAGTTTCTTTTGGTATTTTAGCTGAGCAGCAGTAGCTGGCTGACTTCAGAGACAGCAATAAACTGGCCACCCACAGCATCTATTTTATAGCACATCTGATGTGGCTGAAGATTCTGTCCTTGATACCTTAACAAACACATTTTCCTTGAATTACCTTTTGTAAAGGAAAGTAAGTGATGCTGTCTGTTCCCACCACCAGTTTTCAAGGTGTTTACTAGACAAAGATATGAACTGTAGGTATTGATGTTTTGTCACAGAGAGGGGATGGGGGCGGGGGGTGGGGTGTGGAATATATATTTTGCAACTTCCCACATTAAACCAGAACTGGCAGGAAGTATTACCAAGCCAAATATTTCTACTAGTAACTGAAAGAGACTGCCGTTCCTTACTTGAAACTGTGCCAGCTGGCACCAAGCAAGAGCTACTGTTTAACAGTATAGCACAAATGCCTGAAAAACAGAGTTATAGCTCTGCTTCTACTGTGATGGATGGAGCTCAGCTTGTACAGAAACACACTGGAATTTATCCAGTAAGACATCAGACATCCAACGTGTTCATGTGCGCATGCTCAGCAGCGTGTTGGTCTTCAACAACATACTGCTTTTTTTTGTAAGGAAAGATGCTAAGGGCACAAAAGTAGCATTGCGGATATCAACACCAGATTCATGGTCACTGTACTGCAATTTCAACACCTGGCACACAGTTTCTGTATGCGGCCCAAGGTCTGGGATTAAAGCGATAGAAGTGCATTAAACAGCAAAGGCTGCATAAAGGCGCTCGCTCTCACCTTTCCAGCCAGCAGAGACTCCAGCCCGGTGATGCGATCCAGCAGCACCCTGCCCGTACCCCATCCCAACAGCGCTCCCCCAACTCCAACCCGACTGACGGGTGCTAACAGTGACACTGAGGAGGAAGAGCGAGGGGACCTTATACAGTTCTACAACAACATCTATATCGAGCAGATTAAAGAATTTGCCCTGAAGTATACTTCAAATGCAGTAAGTTAAATTCTGTGTTTTCATTAGTAAATGGGTTATTTTTACTGTACTCTTAGCTAACCTCACCGAAAGCAAATTAAGTATTTTTAAGACAAAAAATTCACTTCAAGGACACATGCTGCTGCTGAAATACAGAGCACTGAGCAATGCCATCTGCAGGCAGGGTTAGAAAAGTAACTAAGAAACCCAACTAGTCTGGCATCCTAACAACATGACAGAACTGGCATCTGTTCCGCATATGTATGGTATGATGTTAATGGAGGAAAACTAAACTGTGTTTAAGATGACCAACTTGCAAAAGCCTTACTGTACTAACACCTGCGGGCTTTCCATTTTCTCTTGACAGACCGATTCCCCTCCCCTCTCACCCTACCCTTTTGTAAGGACTGGCTCCCCTCGCCGAATACAGCTGTCCCAGAATCACCCGGTGTACATCTCGCCACACAAAACCGAGTCTACTCTCTCTCCTCGAGAGAAAATATTCTATTATTTCAGCAGCAGCCCATCAAAGGTGAGACTAAAGGGTTTTAGTTTGCTTTTGTCAATCCTTAATTCTACCTTTTCTATTTGGTAGTGAAATTAGAGGAGACTGTGCAGCACACCTTTCTGTTTGCATTGTCTGACAGGTACTCTCTCACTGAATGCTCTTCAAGTTGTCCGTTCAGGTGTCTCAGACGTTGTAAAGCAATCACTCAGGTGTCCAGGCTACTTGGGTACTTAAAATTAAGTTTAGTTACTCTTTGTACTGGTACACGTGGCAATCAATGGTACTCCTTGCGTTCAGGTACCGGATGGGTTACTCGGTATGGAGACCATTCACACAGCAGAACGCTAAGTACAATCACATGCTTTTAGCTACCTAGTGGGGAAAAAACCCAAACAGCTCTTGAGGTGAAAGGACTTACCAGGTGACCAGCTCATAGGCTGAAGCCTGTCACCTCTGGTCACCAAGAATGAAGTAGAGATCTTCCCTGAGAAACAGCTTCATTCTAGCTAGGAATTATTGCGCCTGTGGCGTAAGGTGTCGGTCATAGCTAGGGCTGGAAGGCCTTCAGCTCTACATGCATTGAAACAAGCTCGCTTGAGCCCGAGTAGGACTCCAGCACGCAGGAAGGGAAAGACCAGTACAGTGGTTGAAAAGGTCAGTCTGTCACAGGAAGCACTTAGTGCACGCAGAGCTCCAGCAGTCAAGCCTGTGTAACCCCACTGCAGTGCATTAACACAAGTTCACAATAATGGGAGATAATTCTACTTTCTTTTCCCCCTCCTCTCACCAGAGACTAAAGGAAATTAACAGCATGGTTAGAACTGGAGAAACTCCAACAAAGAAGAGAGGCATTCTCTTAGAAGATGGTACCGAGGCACCAGCTAAGCGAGTCTGTCAGGAGAATCACACTGCTCTGTTAAGACGACTGCAAGACGTAGCAAATGACAGAGGGTCTCACTGAGGCCAGCGTACCAGCACAGGCATTCCCTCTCCGCTGCTCCACTGGGCCAGGCTGCTTAGCGCATCACATAGAATGACCAAGCCTCCTCTTCCCACCTCACTGCCCTGTGCCTCCATACTCATCAGTAAGGGGCAGAGGCACAGCCTCCCACCGCGCCTGGGACAGCCAGGATACCCTTCAAACCCCACCCCGTGCCTGAGCTCACCGTAAGACAAGTGGTCCACCTCCAGGCTTTGGCTTCGGAAAGCAGCTGGGGAGTTCTTTGTTGCTTGGAGAACGCACCCCGATACAGCTTTCTACCTTGCAACGGGTATTTCAACCGGTGTGCTCTAACCAGTCCACGTACGCTGTTTTTAGCGGTGCTTTACATTTTTCATCTTTACACTAGACAGTTACACGTGCATCAGCCACGCAAGCACCGCACCGAGGTAACCGTATTCAACCACGGCTTTGTTTTTACAGTAACAACCTCCACAAAAATAATGACTTACAAGTAATACTCTAACAAAGTCCAGTTCTGCTGGGAAAGGGAAAATAGGAATAATCTCTTTAAGCCCTGAAGGAAGCTATCTGCATGGATCCTTTCCACAGTCAGGATGTTTTGTGTGCCCCTGAAAACCATCAGGTCGTTTCGCTTTAATGTCTGGGCACTTTGTTGTATAAAGGTAGAGAATTTTGTTTATGCATTGGTTTTAGCTGTGCAATGTTTGAAAGTGAACTCATGTTCAAAAGGTGGCACTTTTGATAGGGCTGTGAAGCATCATTTTTAAGGCAGATTCGTTTTGCTGTATATTTGCAACGGCACTTTCTAAATGTGAATATTTTTTTCAAAGGCTGACTTCGGATGTCTTTCTGTATTGGAGCGATTTGACTTTTGTATTTATTTTCAAATTGACATCCCATAGCTCCCCTCTTCGGCAAACAGCATTAAGAATTCCGTTTAACTGGATGTACATGCAGTAATGAAGGCGGGAAGCTAGGGATGTTTGCTTTTTTCAAGGAATTCTGTATGCTTGGAATGTTTCTTGAGAGTCAGGAGCTGGCCACCTTGCTTACTCACAAGTAGTTCGGTGGGGTCCATCTCTTAAAACATAGACTGAGCTTTTTGTTTTTAAAGGAC
>VZSC01006098.1:476617-498427 GCA_013398225.1 Steatornis caripensis | reverse complement strand
GGGGGGGGGGGGGTTATTTGTGTTGGGTTTTTTTTTTTTTTCCCTAATGGACTAAATCAGGCTGCCTGGGAGAAATCTCTCCCCTACTAACAGGATAAGGAAGTGATGCATATATTATTAGACCTAGGAGTTGTTTTAATTTAAAATAGCTCCACTCTACCAGACTTAGTAGGAAAGCACATTAAACCCACTAACAGCCAGTACAGGATACCACTGTACGCCTTTTCCATGGCGTAACTGGTGCCAGCAGTGGTGTTAGTGTAAAGTGTCACACACTCAGACTCCAGAAGTTTTTATATAAGGAAGCAAAAGTTAAAAGCTCTGTGTTTTCAGTCATTCCTGCTCCTCTGATAATGGGAAAATCTAGGACTTAATTCCACTGTAAATTCAATTAAAGGAAAATAAAAGCATCTTTCATTCTTACCTGCATAACAAAGAGGCTGAAGTCCACAAATTGTGTAGATGTTTCTGTAAAAATATTTATGAAATTGTCAGACAACTCTCGTTACTCTGTACCATTTACGTTGCTTTGTATGAAAATATTGCAAGTGTATTTTTCAATAAAGAATTTATAAACTCACAATTTTATGTCCTCCTGTGAAAAAAAGCATTGCACCTGCAAAGCTAAAAGCAGTCTGTAGCGCTCTCAGACTACTCTTGACCCATTAGTGCAAAAAGAAAATACCGAAACAATCACATAGCTGGGGTCCTCAAGGCACGCGACGTACTTGATTGCAAGGACTTCAGTCAAACATTACTGTTAACGGTTTAAAAAAATTAAAACAATCATCGCCCTTCAGTCACACAGCAAGGAAAAGGCTGTACTCGTGCCCCAATTCAGGCATCGTGTTTGTGCTAAACGCGTTTCCTCCCGCGGCCCTGCCAGAGCATGGCACAGAGGAGCCTGCCGGGGACAGCGCTAGGGGCAGCCAGGCCTGGGGCTGTCTAGGCTGCAGCAGAAGAGGAGCCCAGAGCAGCAGCCGGCTCCTGTGTCTTCCTTGCGTTGGCTTTTAACTCGCACTTTAATCCAGTGAAAGCAGAACTACTTGCATACACACTAGCCTACGTACTCAGGTCTGAACTACATTAAGGGAATTTCTAGAAATTCTTCATTCAGTTGTTAAGAACTGTTCTGGCCTCTGGCAGCCAGGTACTGGATTTTCACAGCTAAGGAAGTCCTGCTTTTGCCCTGCATTCGTACCCAGGGGCCCTGACACTCAGTTTCAGCAGCAGCTTCTGTTGTTTCTGCTCCTTTCTGAAACCAAGTTGTTTAGTAACCCTCAGCTGTAAATAATAACAGATGTACAATTTGTAGTTTGGGCTTCGAAGCAAATGCTAAGAAACTCTGCTTCAACAGAGGTGTTCCGAAGGAAGAAATAAGCCCAGTATGTAAACATGATTTTAAAAGAAAAATCAAGTCATTTCAGAACATTTGTTTCAAGACTTGGATTAGAACAGCTCGGTGGGAAGGGCCCTACAACGACCATCCAGTCCAACTGCGATGTTAACTGTTCCCTTAACTGCTGCAGTGTAACTCGGATTTCTCTTTCTGAAACATTCTTTACAGAGTTCAGAACTGCAAAGATGATATTCAAAAAATGCCACTTTATCAAAGTAGTGGCAGGGACTGAAAGTTAGGTTTTCATTAAATGCTATACCTGTGCTAGGAAAGACAACAGCTAAATTCAGGAGAAAGGATTTTATGTCGGTGGTATCGTTTCAGTGCTCCTTGCTTCTGGGACAGCTTCTTTCGATACAAAAATCCGATTACGTAAGACATAGTGCTTTGCTCCCCTTTCTCAATCAAAAAAAAAGACTCACATTATTCAAAGCTAAACAAAATTCAGCATTCTTTAAATAAATAAATAAATAAAATTGTTTTCTTTTCAGCAAACTCCTGTTAGCCTGGATTTAGCTTGGAGCAATCCAACGCGCTCACCGGACCTACAGAGGTCCTGGGCAGCTCAAAGATAAACACCACTTACTCAGTAACCCTCGTTCCTACTACATCATTCTATCCTTCTCCCTTGTCACTGGCTTTACTGATCCTTAGCGGTGGTGTTTTCTGAAGGCCAACAGCAAGCGGACAAAGCGAACAGCCGCAGGCCCACCTCGGGGAGGGGGGGGCATCAGGTAACAAGGACCAGGACTTGCTCCAGCTGTAAAACCCCCACCCTGCACCGCCCATGGGTGTGGGGCTGCGGTCGCTTTTCTGCTTCGCACAGCACTACGAATTAAATCCTGTCTCTGCCCCGCTGCGGCTGAGATGAAAGAGCACTCCAAAATTAGAACGGATTAAACTTCTACGCAAGTCCTTCACCTAAGTGGCTTAGGAAATTTGCAAGTCAGTGATTTATTACAGAGGCTTCTGAATAATCACAAAAATAAGTAGGGAGGAACTTCCCAGTCACGTTCCAGTTTAACACTTGGTCTGTCCCCGTGTGCGGCTGGTACACCGTGCTCAGTCACGGTGCCAGGCCCATTTTCTGCTTCACACACAAGTCTTTCAACTAAACCTTTCTAATGCTAAATCTGAAGCATTTCAATTTTCATAAGAAAAGTGTAAGTGAAATAAGAGCAGCACCAGAATTAATGTTCACAGTAGCTACACTGCAGTGCAGCCCACTACACCAGCCCTCAAAAACCTTTTCCCCCACGCTTCCCTTGAGAAAACCCACACCACCGCCTTCCAGGCAACACAAGCTCCTCAGCTTTCACATCACTTCCTCCACTTCTGGCTTCTACTGCAAACTCAGACCAGACATTTGACAATTCCAAGGCACCTGCAATTCCTCGTCACCTGCCAGATGTCCAAAACACACAGGCTAACGGGGGCCTTAATGCCACGCAGAAGAGAACGCTGACCAAGGTAGGCGGCACAGCCACCTCCTTTCTGCTTGCGCTGGCTTACGAGGAAGCCAGCTGTTGCTGTCACAAGTTTTTACAAGCCGAACACCGTACTAAAGCCCACTTCAACTAAGCTGCACCCCACTCTAGAGACTTCCCTAGCAGAAAAGGGCTGCTGAAAGCAAGCTGCTCAACAGCAGGGTCATTCTTGACTAAAAACCATGTATCTGTTAGAAAGGGTAACAGCAGCGGCACATGACATGGAGGATGGCGTGAGATTGAACAAACGCGTATTTAGGATTATCAGAAATCTGTTCCCCAGAATGCAAATGCCAAACGCCAGAAACACTGTGAAGGGTTTGTTTTTTGTTATTTTTTTTAAAGCAGCAATCAGCTGCACAAACAGCAAGAAAAAGGTAAGAGAGCAACAAAAGAAACATTCTTCAACCCCGGTCTACGTGCACAAGCACTCACGGCCCTTCTACAACCCGGCAGTTCAGCAGCCTACCCGTGCTTCTACCAAGTGTTTCACAAGTGCTTGACGCAGAAAACAACCAAAGTCTCACACTACTGCCACCGTCACAACCCTGCCATGCGCTACCCGCTGGCTTTTCTTCTGGTACGAGAGGAGGGTGGCTGAGCAAGACACCGGCCCGTCCCACTCCCCCTCCCTCCCTCTCAAAGGAGCAGCTCAGCAGCAAGGGATCACTCACCCTTTTCCACGAGGAGTGGACACGGGTTTCGATCTCTTCAGCAAAGATCCCAGGGAGAAGCAAACACATCTGTGCCGGGAGACGAAGCCAGGAGCTCTGCAGAGCTGCGTGGGGCCCACAGAAGATGCCAGAGGTGCTGCCAGCACATGCTTAATGTGCCATCTCAGGCAACACGCAGAGGGTGGGCACTCACAGCCTCCAGGCTGCAGGATTTCCCTCTCACCGATGGAGGTGGGGCAGACAGCTTCCGTGGCTGGCGATACAGGCCAAGAGGGACGTTCTTGGTTTGAAAGACTGAAAAATTAGGCTTCAAATCCCTATTTTACACTGGCAGCAGTTTCCTAAACATCACTGGATCAGGACTGGAGCAGAGAAGAGCCATGTGCACAGTTATTCGTTCCTTCGCTCACACAGGAGGAAAACCACACACGCGTACATACACACACCACCACACACACACTCCCCAGCACTGTCACTCGCTAGCTGTTCAAGAAACAGCTGTGGCACCAAGCAACTGCTCCAGAAGGTTTCTGCTTCCTTTTGATTTCCCATGGTGGGCAGGGAAGAGAGGGAAGGACAGAAAGTCTTTCTGCACATGTCATCACAGAACTGACAACAGCAACAGCTGAGGGAATCACTTGCCACCTCCCACAACCCACAGGTTTTTCCTTCTTTTCTATACTGATACACGGGAAAAGTTATAGAAGGGTTACCACTACCTGCCATCCAAGTCCTCTTTCTCACAAAGTAATTAACGTGAGCACGCAAGATAAAGAATGCAAAAGCAACGACAGAAAAACCATCTTTAAATAAAGAGGGAGAATGTTCCTACTATAGGAAAGAGTATGCAAACCCAAGTGCCCATTCAGAATTCAGCACTCTCCTCAAAGTTCCTGATGTGAAGACAGGACTTAACAGTTTATTTGCGTAACGTGTTTTTGTGGGGGTGGGGGGGAAAACACCACACTTAACAGTAAGAGCAAGGTTCTTGCAAGTCCTAAGCCTTCTCCCACTCCTTCCTTCCCAAGGGGAAGGAATGGGAATAGAGAGAAACCACCACAAAAATCTCAAATCCATTATTTGCATTGGTTTATTTCAACATTTGCAGTTGAAGGTTTTACTTCAACAAGCCATCGTGACCAGCAAGAACGCAACACTTCATTTGATGTTATCTTGCTGGTGCTGGTTCCTCATGTTGCTGCCGAAACAGAACAGTGCTGCTCCTGACAATAGCTGCTGTTTCAAGACTCAAACACCGAGACATCATACACCAGGGCTGCTGCCTCTACTCTAGCTACTGAGACATCAACGCAAAGAGTTCTCTGGGGATGACATGGCCATACCGATGTACGTGGGCACGCGCAGGATTATTCTAGCAATTGTCTGATATCAGCAGCAACGCTGAGAGCCACTGAAGACTGCAGATTTGCTCTAGATTTCCCTATCCATTTTTAAATACCGTTGCCATAACGCATCTTCTCAGCCTCATAACAAAAGCAGATTGAGCTCTAAGCTAGAGGAGAGATTTGTGTTGAAGAGAGCAGAAACTGAGTTTACGCTGAGTTCACTGCCCTACAAAATCATACCAAGTCACAGGCATTTCACCCGGTGACTGACTCAACCTTGGCAAAAACGCCCTTTTGGAAGATCTGCATTCACCACACCACCTTCAATACAGTTGACAATAAAACACCCCAGTGCACTTAAAGCCATTAAACATGTTTAAATGTGCTGTACTAATTCACATGACCAGAGCCTTCAGTTTACATAGGCCCATACCTCACAAGCACAGAGTTAGCAAGAGCTTTCAGAGCTGAAGGCAAGAGTTCAGTCACAAATACCTTGTTCAGAAGCATCCGCTTGGTAACATGCTTAGAATTCCTCTTACTTTGACCTCGAATTTGTTTACAAAGGAGCCCCTCTAAATTATGTTTCTCTTACTACACTAAGTATAAATGGACAGACTAAGGTTTAGAAAGAACATTTTAGCATTTAGTCAAGAATCTAGGTCCTGTAACAGACACTTTGTAAGACGAGGGGAGTTAAAGAGGAAGGAGTAGCCCCAAGAAATGCACCTTTGGATGCACTTCCTTCTCCGCCTTAAAGAGGATCCTCGCTCTCCGCGTACCCTCTTCATTCTTCTGTCTGAAGAGGAATTCCAGCAGCACTAGACACGCCAGGCAGCCCCAGGAAACTGCTCCATCTCAAAGGCAGGCGCTTTAGAAGTTTTAAAGCAACATCATGCAGGAAGATTTCAACATCACCTGAAACAAAGTACTTCATTTATACAATGTTAAGGGCTGCATGGAAGCCACTCAAGTCATTCTTAACTGTACACTAAATTAATCATTTGGTGTGTGATAAAATATCACTGGTGAAGTCTTTGTGTATTTCCTTAAGAGCGAAGAAGTTGTTCTCAAAGGGAACAGGGAAAGGTCGTGGATTTTGCTCGTCAGGTAAAAACAAAAGGCGACAAAAACCCCAAGAAACCCAACGCACACACCACACCACGTTCACATGTGAAGTCACTACTACTTGTAACTAGCCAGCAGGGTTTGCATTTATGCCGTCAGTACAGGTATGAGAAGCCAAAGAACAAGGAGCCCAGCTGTAAAGGGTTAACAACACAGGTTTTGATAGGAAAATCCTGCTAGGCAAGAATAATGCATTACACTGGGCTATGACACTAGGAAGACTCTTGTGAAAAATCAAAGAATCTGTCCTGAGCTCGCACGTGCTGTAGAAAGTTTTTCCTGTATGCGGCACAGAACTGTATTCAACCAGTCTCTCCAGTACGTAACGTCCCGTTGACATCGTGACTACCTTTGCAAGCAAGTACACATGTAGCCAGGTGCTTCCACACCGGTTCCAGTCTTTGCTACATGTCTCCAATACAGACAGACAGAGGGACAAAAGCTAGATCACGGTTTCTTTTTATTTCATGATGTCACTATTAACACACATTAGTCAAGCTATCCTAAGTAATCCCCTAGACACCTAGGGAATCTAAAATCCTCTAAGATTTTATTAGCTCAAGAGACCACCATTGAAAGGTTCGATTTTAGTGTTTACGTAATAAAAGTCTAACAAGCGTGACACTCTGCTTTCACCCTGTCAGACTAATGTGCGCTTTAGTGACAATATCCATTTACAAATCAATAATACATCATAGATCATCCCCAGCTTTACCTCTGAAAAGTGCTAAATGGAGTCGATGAACCATCTATTTACAATTTCAAATTCTAATATATTTACAATAGAAATCAAAAGTATTTAAAACCATTAAATATAGTGTTTAACTCTGCTATATTAGTTTACATGAACACAGCTTACCTCTGGCATCATATTTCCAATGCTAATATTTCTGCCAGTAATTTAAGATTTTTTAAAAAATTGCTATTCCTGGAGGGAAAAAATAAAAGCTTAAAAACCAACCCAAAACCTCCAGGCGTTTCAGAGCCCTGAGGATTTACCCACCCTAGACAGTCTTCAGGTAGAAGTACTGCAGTGTTCAAGAGAGACTTCCAAACTCCAGGCAAGCCTTTAAAACCTAATGCATATGTAAAACATTAAGAGTCAGTAATTCATTCAACAGGTTTACTGGAGTCGCTGCTACCATTCGGTTTTTTACTAATCCGTAGTCAAGAAGGAAACCGCTGCTTTGCTGTTTCTCTCTCCATTACATTCCCTCCACCCACAGAAAGTGTTTTGTGCACCATCGTCCAGAAGAGCTAAGTGGGCATCGTCTTCTCTTCTTTGCTGAAAGGCTGAACTGAGCCAGGCTTTACCCATGACAGGCCAGAAACGTGCATGCTTTTGCAGTGCTGATCTTCTGTCTTCTTCTAGGTAGAAGAAACCTAAAGTCAGAATTTTTAGATACCTTGAACCCTCTTAGGTCCCTCCCCATCTGTTTCACTTTTGTCAAAACCAAGCATACAAGAAGCTGGCATCATTTCCTTTCCTCAAAGAGGAACAGTAAAATGGCTATGGGTTTAATTTCTGTGAATGTGTCTGGCATCTGTAGAACCACCCTGACGTTACAGGAGAGTTTTAATGACTTAGTTCACACACTGCTACCCTGTCAGACCATAAACATTAAAAGATGCTCTTTGAATAGTGCCTTTTGCTTGAAGGCCATGGCCCAGCACCACTGCGCTGCTATTTGCCAAATTCCTTGGTTCTACAGAAAGAAGTGTCAATCCAAACCAAAACACCTGTCATTAACCTGACGTTATAACTGTGGCATACTACTTCGCTGTGCTGGGCACACTGTGGAGTAGTACTCCACCCCACTGAAGGCTTCTGAATGCAAATTAACATAAAGCAGCAACCGATACCTCTCCTATACTGTGGGGTGTCTCAGTGCTTTCCAAGGAAGGTCCTTCCCTTCCCTGAGCATTTACCATGGTTCAGTGCTTGACAGTAACTATTTCTACCCAACACAACGCAACAAACATTCGAGACTGACTACTGCAATTTAGAAGACAAAAAAAAAAAGGCTTCAAGTTGAGGGACGAAGATGCAACTTCAAGCATCTGTAGACTTAAAGTAGTTTAAGAAGATTAGTAGATTAGTTACCTACTCTAGCAGATCAAAGAAACAGAATAGCTTGCAGGTTTTTTTGTATACCAACAAGCCCTGCCTGCACACTGCTATAGGCTCATCAGATCATCCGTATGCCGACTACATCAAACCTAGAACAACAGAAGTTCTAGGAAGCGATAAATGATGTGAGTAGACTTTGTCATGCCATGGGAAGCCTTTTCCCTGACAAAGTTAATTAAGACAGCAAGAAAACTGAACCTGCACTACTTCTGCCCTTCCCCATGTTGTGTGTAAAAGGCGACACTGCGTGGCAGTACCACCATAACACAGTCAACAGCAAACAGGAGCTTGAGCTTGGCAGAGTAGCACCTGGCTATCATGTGCTGCACACAGGACATCATCTAGCAAAAGCCATGTGCTCAGCAGGGCACTGGGACATCACAGCCTTTCCTGGGCTACAGCTCTAGAATGGCCTAGCTGTTTCCCAAGGCACAGGAATTACACAGGTCATAAACAAGGATCCAGGGTTGCAGAAGAAATGAAAGACAGCATACAGGATTAGGGAACTAGTTATAGCAATATAGCAATAGTTACTGAACGTGTTAGTTTTCACTTGAAAAGAAATGAGCGTGCATCTCGCCAAAGGAAAAAGGGTGAAAAAAAAGTCATCGTTTCCTATTGGTCTCTGAGACAACATCGTACCCCTTCTGTTTCAAGCACCTCAACCCATTCTTTCTCTTTAGGTCTTTGATTTAAAGGATAAGAAAGAAGGAGGTAGAGAATGAAGGAGAAGGGGGAGGAAAGTAAGAAATATTTCTTATGTTTTTGTAAGAACATCAGGAAGTCAGAATCTGATCAAAATATTTTCCTGCATGTTCTAAGGCTGAAGAAAGGCCACCTCACCTGGCAGTTGGGAACATTGCTACACTGATCTTATAGGCAGCATACTGTATTAAGACCAACATTAAAATCTCATTCACGCCAGAAGACATGCAACGACACGAGTTAAGCCTTGCAGCAAGGAAGACTGAAGTTTAGACCGACAAAAAAAATTTTCATTTTTTTTAATTACAAAAAAAGCAGTAAACCACATCACAGCTCTAGTGCTAGGAGCCCAAATCAGTAACTAAAACAGAGTGCATTTCCTTGCCAGTCCAGCAAAGAAATGAGCCACCATTTCAGAATCCCTAGGCACTGCAAGCTGATTGACTTGTCATGCCACTCATTGCACTCAGAACTGCTGTGTGCCAACTCTTGTCAAGTGAAAAGAAACAACTAAAAAAAACCCAAAACCAAACACTCCTCTTCCCCAAAGCCAAAGGTGCGCTCAGATGAAAGCTATGTGAACCAATACATTCTTGCGGTATCGTAAGAGTGCTGTGTAATAGAAGTAACTCTAAGCACCCTTTCAGTAGCTGATACTGTCTTATTGGAAATCACGAGCATTAGGGATGTGAGCAAGGTACTCTGCTTGAGCTGCTTCAAAAAGTTTAGAATGAGAAGAAAGCCCTGAAGCTTTGATTCAGTAAGGAAAGATCTCTCAACAGAAGAGAACAAAGAAGTTGGGGACTGTCAGGTAATGCAGAAGTGCTAACGGCCATGACAAGCGCAGGACAAGCTAATCTGCAGTCAGCAAATCTCTTCTTTCCCCTTCTTCCCCCCCTTCCATCCCTGAACAAGAAAAAAAAAAACAAACCACCACCACCTGCCAAGTGTGCCAACAACTGTACCAACAAAGCTTTCTGGGTGGCTAAATGATGAATTGCGTAACACACTGAAGTTAGAACAGTGACTTAACTGCTTAGTAAGGAGACCAAATCAGTTTTAGCTGATCCAAAACAGGGGTGGAATAAGGTCTGTCTAGTACATGCTCATCACAGAGTCAGAGGACCTTTCTTCCCTTATCAGGCAATAAACCCGTACTACAGTGAGAATGTGAACTTCGTATGTACCTTCTGAGACAACATCTTCTCTCTAGCTTCATCGTGTATAGCTGGATTCCATGGTGAAAATCTACGGAGAAAGTATAGTTATCTCTTACTTTGCATTTTTGCAGACTACAGCATAGACAGAGCAGAAAGCAGCAACTTTCCTTGGTTTAGTTTGTTGAATTTCAAGTAAACAACACATCTGAGTTTTTAGTGTTAAAATACACAGTTAAGAACTAAATCACATTGTCATGGATCTTTTCAACAAGAAATATTTCGGTTTTCATTTTTGTTTGCACTCAGAGCTGGCAATTCAGCAGGTGCTACATGCAATACTACTCATTCCCTAGGGAGGCGACTGTTCCATCCCCATGCAGGCAAGTTTAAAAGTATTTTAAAACTATGACGAAAGCTCCAGTCATGCAAGTTGAGTTCAGGAAAGCCTGAAAGCAATATTTACTCCAAAAGTATCTCTACTTGAGGGAGGTGGGGTGTTTTAAGGCTTTTGTTTGTTTATTTGTTTGGGGGTTTTGCTGAGACTTATTTAAGTCTTGGTTGCCTAGTGAAAAAACACAAATGTCTGACTATATTTAAGATTCACTCAATACTAAGCAGAAGGAAATGAGGGTAAGAGTATTCAAAGTATTGCTATAAATGTAAGTAAAAATAGGTCGGTCAACTTGGCCGAGAAAGGCTTCAAAATCAACAACTATTCCAAAACTTGTTCTCGAAACATTAGGTCATGGTGAACTTGCTCACGGTACTTACATGATTGCATAGGGATCCTCTATTTTGGGCTGATCAAATAAATGACTGCTGCATAGTTTGACACTGTCCACCACTTTACTTTTGAACAGCTGAATATCTTTTTCATACCTGCAAGAGAGAAGTAAGTAACATTAAGCAACTGCAAGGACGCACAGGTCTTGGCAAAGCCTCAACTTTAGTTCCTAGTGCAACCAACTCTGGAGGTAGAGACCACGAACTGATAAACAATTCTACAGATCTCTTGTTCCTGCAAGCCTATGCAAAAATCTCTTGAGAGACCATGTCTATACACGTGGAAGATACTTACAGCACTGCGGCCTCAGGGTTCAGAGGACTAGTTGTATCAATCTTGTAGAAGACTCTGCGAGCATACATTAACACTTGCCATATGTGATTATGATTTCGCCTAAAAAGGACAAAACCCAATCAAGATAGGAACAAACTTCTTTCAAATTATACATCTATAGGTTACCACTAACCTCCATTTTGCAAATGCTCTTTTCACATCCAGTTCACCAGATAAAGGATCCACTAGCGGATGGAAGACAGGCAGATCAAAAACCAAGCGCTGCATTAGAAAAAAGAAATTCATTATGACACCTTCAATCCTAATGTTAAAGCCACTGGGTGAAGGTCAGTCAGATGTTGCTGCCAAACACTATTTAATTGTTACTGTATTAAAAGAAAGCAATCTGAAGTGATCTATACCAAGTGTGAAACTGTAACCCAACACACCCATGTTACATGCAGGGTCCTGTCCCCTCTCACATGCTTATCACCAAACCAGGAAACTAATCCAGCTAACTGCACAACCACTAATGCCAACATAGGTAATAATATCAGATAAGATCGGATTAAAGGAGTTTTTCTGGTTTAGCTATTTATGACTGAAAGCTTTTTATGTATGTGAGCTACAATCAATTTTTTTTTATCCTACACAGTTTTAAGTAGCTGCGCAGGGACACCACAGTGTCTTCAGTTCTGTACAGCTAGTTTCTTCTGGTGATCATGCATTCTTCCAAAAGAAAACTTCGTTTCAACAGGAAGGTTTTAAAGCTCTATGCTAGCAAAAGAATGATGGCTGCATGAGAGATAATGAAGTCTAACCTCTGAAGGAAACTGTTCCCTAGTTCTGTCCTCTTACAGGCAACAGCTTTACACAAAACTTGACAACAAGCAGACAGCTTCCCGACATAGCAACTTGTCTCAGCTACAGCATTTACACACACCTCTCCCCCAATCTTCCTCTTAAAGAAGTTTGGCCAAGAGGGCTGGCTGCTCTGCTCTGGAGACACAGATTGCCACAAGATTTTTTTGTTGTTGTTTTTATTTTTTTTTAATTGATGTAATAACTTGGATACTTTCCCCTAAGGAGAAACAGAGAAAGCAGATACGGAAGGTAACACCATACTACATATCTCCTCCTCCCTTTGTTTCACCAACTCTCTCCTGAAGTTTTTAGTTCTTTGCTTCAATGTACTTCAGAAGAGACAGGCAAGAAATCCTGCAGTACTACAGCAAGCACAGGTGCCTGAATTTCATGTTACATTATATCACTACTCAGAATTTGGATACTTCTGTAAGTGTTTCGACATTAAATTCCTTGCCAAGGAAGGAGCAGACCAAGAGCCGAGGTAAAGAACTAGATGATTACTTAAAACTCTTAACTAACCTCACAAAATTCACTCTGCACCAGCCTCAGTAATCAGAGTAACATGATTCTTCCACAGATGTTAGGAAATACATGTAAGTTGGCACAGCCAACGGAACAAAACTAGTTCAAGGAAACGTGAAGCTAATTGGTATGTTACCTTTAACAAAACATCATACTTAAAACAGCAGAAAACGAGAAAAACCCAAGACACGCACAACCACTTACCGGGCAGTCTCCATCTGGGTAATTATCAGGAATATAGACAGTGAATTTAAACACACCATCCTGGTAGAGCCCATGTCTTATGAATATTACACCAAACCACACTGCAAAACAAAGAAAGTTTGCTTGAGTGAAAGAATTTTTAAAAATATAGATATATGAAAGAATTGTAAAAGCTTAAAATTAACTTACTTAATGCTGATCGGTAAGATGGCTGCACGTACACACCTGGCAATTTCTGCTTTACAACCAAGGTACTGCAATTACAATCAGTATTTAGTACAGCTGCATGACAACACTAAATCTACAGCAATATGACAACAGCAAACCCAGAACATACTGCCAATAGCTTAACAGGGGACTTCTTCCACCGACTTACACTCAATTCCCAAGAGCGGACTGCTCACAGGATGTGGCAGAAAATTAGTGAAACCATATTCTTTCACTTCTGCTTTTCCAACCCCTCCACTTAAAAGAGTTACTAACAGGAAACATTATTTCTCCTGATAAAACTGCGAGTAGAGGTAGAGAAGTAGAAATGAATTCTTCCCCCAGCTGATGCATTTAATGCATGTCAGTACTGAAATTTCCACTTTTCTACTGAATCTCCAGCTATAAAGAAGGAAAAAAAAATGCAATTAAGTAACTTTAAATGCAGATTTGCAGTCAATTGTAGTCAACTCTGAAATGTGACCAAAGCTTTAACTTCAATTTTAAATAAGCAGTTTTTCAGTTCTAGAAAAGACTATGGTGCAGGTCAAACTGAACTTACACTGGCAACTGACAAAAAGTAACAGAGAATAAAACGGACAGGCAGGAAGCAGGGTATATTAGAGATCTGGAACGAGTGATTCCAGGCATCTCAGTAACATGATGGACCAAGTCATTCTCCCAAACTTGCACTTATTTGCTATTTCACTTCTTGTTGTCATAATCCAGTCATGATCTTCAGCCATCAATGGNAATAGCTTAACAGGGGACTTCTTCCACCGACTTACACTCAATTCCCAAGAGCGGACTGCTCACAGGATGTGGCAGAAAATTAGTGAAACCATATTCTTTCACTTCTGCTTTTCCAACCCCTCCACTTAAAAGAGTTACTAACAGGAAACATTATTTCTCCTGATAAAACTGCGAGTAGAGGTAGAGAAGTAGAAATGAATTCTTCCCCCAGCTGATGCATTTAATGCATGTCAGTACTGAAATTTCCACTTTTCTACTGAATCTCCAGCTATAAAGAAGGAAAAAAAAATGCAATTAAGTAACTTTAAATGCAGATTTGCAGTCAATTGTAGTCAACTCTGAAATGTGACCAAAGCTTTAACTTCAATTTTAAATAAGCAGTTTTTCAGTTCTAGAAAAGACTATGGTGCAGGTCAAACTGAACTTACACTGGCAACTGACAAAAAGTAACAGAGAATAAAACGGACAGGCAGGAAGCAGGGTATATTAGAGATCTGGAACGAGTGATTCCAGGCATCTCAGTAACACGATGGACCAAGTCATTCTCCCAAACTTGCACTTATTTGCTATTTCACTTGTTGTTGTCATAATCCAGTCACGATCTTCAGCCATCAATGACCAGTGCATTATGAGAAGAGTTTCTACCTCTCCCTATGCCTTTTAGGAAAGTCCATTTGATAACCAACAGTACTACCGGGCCAAGACGTGCTATTTTTACTATTTTTCACATCAATGTGCACAAGAAGTTGCAAGTAAGTTTAACCAGCTGTAGTTGTATTGTATGCAGATTTTACTGAACACTATAAACAATAAACCAAATTATTCACATCATAGGTTTTCCAGTTACTTGGCATATAGGTCCTTTAAAACAAACTCCGCATGCTTGCACAAATAAACAGTAATCTTCAAGCAAAACATTAACACAGTTCTCTGCTTATGATTTCCATAATATTCATTAACAAATTAATTGTTAGGGAAATAATAAACTAGGAGTTTACATTATGATACCAATATATTTTTTACATGCTGCAGAAGAAAAACATATTTCTTGAATTAAAAAGTCAGGGTCAGTTCCCTGAAAGAGAGAGATTAATGCTTTGAGGGTTCTCACTTTCAATTTAATGGTTAAATGCAGGAACTGAGACTTAGCGTTGCATAAGGACTCCAGGGATCTCATTCCAAAAGGCACTACATACTTGAGAATCCAGTACGTCTATTACAGAGGAAGTCCCTTCAGCATTGTAGCTCAAAACAGTTATGTAACTTTTTTGCAGACAAATAGATTTGTATGTCCCACAGCAGTCTACAAAGCACTAGATTGTATCAAATGCAATCAATCCAAAAAAACTATTTAAATAGCAGTAACTCCTCTCTCACAAGTTTCATGGTAAATATCACTGAAAGACAGGAAAGAATATAGTCTTCCTAATATCCACTCAATAAACCATATCAGGCAGCATTCAAGTGTTCCATGTAACAACTGAAGGAAGCTCCCACCTCCTAATTCCATTCGACAGTACCATACACTCATAACCATCTTCTCACCAGACGCCTGCTCGCTTCTACTTTAATACTTGTTTCAAAAAGTCAGTATTGCTGACCAAAAAGCTACTAGGATAACTGGACAGGATGCCTGAATCCAAAATGTGCTTACTTAAAGACTGAGAAATACAGTAGTTCAGAGAATCACATCTAAACACACCCCTTAAAATCTCATTTTCCTCTCCCCTGCTACCTCAAGAGATTGAGACTGCTGCTCCAGAAAAAGAATTTTGTGGAACTTGAAGTTTTACTCCCTCATCACGGACTAAGGCAAGGACGCCATCCAAGAACTAGCTCCCTACACGTTTGCTTTTTCCCCCCCACTGAAGCATAAGCCGAGTGACCTAAAAAAGACCAAAAAAGCAAAAACCTACAATTCTGCCAGGAGGGAATACTCCAAATAAAAAGGCCCATAAGAGGCATGTGTTCCATTTGTTGACTGGGATGATGTGGCAGGGGAAGCAGGCTTGGTTATTGGCACAGCATTCTTTGGAATAGAAGGCAACTGTTTCTTCGTAGAGGCTCGTAGAGGACTGGTTCGCAGCTCTCCACTCAAAGTTTTCTCTTCAGCATCAGATCTCTGTTAGATTAAAAGAGAACCAAGAGATTACAGGCCATATTTCATAAACATGTAATATATGAACATATGAACACAGGTTTAAACCCAGCCTTGCTAATTACAAGTTCGGCATTTGAAACATGTATCAGGTTTCGGTGTTCTATCCCTTGTGGGTGGGGTTGGTGCCTCTGTGGGCTCTGTTTTTAAACAGACTTTTATTCAATCAAACCTAGCCTACAAGTACAAGAGTAATCAATGCTGGATAGAAATCTGCAGATTAGGACAAACGCTTAAGGAGGCTTACATTTATTTAGAAACTGGAACCAGATAGTATAACATCAGCTCGGAAGTCAATCTATTTCTAGCATGCAGTGCATCAAGATAAATCATTTCCACTGACAAGCATCCCCCTCACGTTCTGGGCTTCAGAGAGTCTTTAGAATAATGTAGTAAAGCTGAGATTAAGTAAGAACTTTCCACAGAAAAGTTCGTGTATTTCACTTCCTGCCTGTGCTTAAGACACCAACATCCCACTTGGAACTGATCACATAGCCCATTCCCACTCTGGGAGAGTCACTGTTTGACAGTGATATCAAGCCCAGTTTAAATAGTTTTGCTATAGCAACTTTTTTATGCCTATGCTGTCTTCCATTAAAAAAGAAACAACACACAAACAAAAACCCAACCTTTTCTACTTAATTGGTCCCTGCTAGAGAACACTTCACTCTGCAAAGACCTCAGAATCATCCCATAGATTGCCAAGACAAACCTGCAGGCTACGGACTTGTGATTAGGCTAGTTGTGTGACTGAGGGCATGATTTAGCCTATAGCATTTGGAAGGGCTTGAGCTTTGGACTAGTAGCAATACCTATAAGTCACAAGCGTCATCAACAAAGTTAGATAATGTGACCTAGCACTGAACACCCAAGAAGCGGTTAGCCCTACAACTACCATGCTTTTACACACAATCTAAAGTAGCAACAGCATTATAGAGGGACAGTTTTGTCAATGCTCACTGCATGTGCAATACCTGGCTAAGGCTTAAGACAGTAATCCGGTGTCATAAGAAACAAGCGTTTCGGCCATTTGAACAAATTCGTTTCATCTTTCCTACTTAAAGATGCTTCAGGTAAGAAAAGTCAACAAGTTCTGGAGCAGACTCCATCCACAGGCACATTCCAGATAACGCAGCTCAAAGCTAGCTTACACTTTTATTGAAGATGATCACAATCCTCGGGATAAAACCCACACTCCAACTGTATTCGCGGATTGTCTGATGGTCTTTTCCAGAACTCTTACCACCCTCAATGCATGTTAACACCTGTTAACACCTTATGGTATCCATTCATTACATACCTTGCGCACAGAACTTGTAGACATGCTCCAGAAAGGGTTCATAACGTGTCTTCCAAATAAAGGACTGCAACTTTTCAGCGTCTTCAGAGTGTCCTTAGGCCTCCCGGGTTTATACCCTAAAAATACACAGAATGAATATGCATTCTAACAGGTGAACAGGACTCGATGTATAAATAGGGTTCAGATTAATTCCGCACCCAGGTTTACATTCCTGTAATTTCAGAAGAAAACTTCATGTAGTTAAGACTGACAATAGTTAAAACTGCCAAAGCTGTATTACATTAGACTCCAGGACATTAATACAGTTGTATATGAAATATTTTTTGCACTTCAATCCCTGCCTTCTTTCTGCTAGAAAGACACTCTAAGATTCTGCATTCCACGTTTTGTCTTGCCAACTGGAAAAAAAGACCAGCACAACTCAGCACGATCAAGACAGATCCTCTACATGGGCAAACATTACAGAGTTATCACTGGACCATTCAAGTCCAGCACCAGACAGCACCGTAATGGCTTTCTCCTGTAGCATGGTTAAGTGTAGCCCCTCGCATACACTGCTGAATTCACGTGTTTCTGAAGCGCTCCAGTTTGGAAAAATCTCTGCCCTTCCCAGTGATGGAGATGATCCTACCACTGAGTTTGCATCACTTATGCGTCATTTTGTTTTCATCTGCACTGGAACATGACCAGAAACAGACAAAGCCACAGAACACAGAAGGTTTTCTGTAGCTCATTTAATGGTTTAATTACGAGCACTAAGGCTTAGTGCTCTTCAGATCAACAGTTCAATAACGAGGACTTCAGCAGTATTTGGAGTTTCAGTGTGTCATCTATTGTCCATGTCCTTGGTTTTCTCTCTCTCTTTTTTTTTTTAAAGTCTTGCTATACCATTTGTGCAAAACCTCACCTATGGCACCTCTTGTCTGGTACAGCCCATTTCCTTAACTCTCCTTTTCCTCCAGTTCTCTTAGTTTCCGCTCACCTCCCTGTCCCTCCATTTCTCACTATGTTAACTAAGGTTTTCAGGCAATTCACTTTACTCAATTTCTTTAACAGAAATTTGTACAACATTGACCAAGGCAATTCACAGGATGTGAGAGACAGACAACAGCGCATGCTTCTATTGTAGTCAACACCAAGTTTTTCTACAGTAAGCAAGGCACCACCTGTTCACTCATTGCTTTCCTTAGTTTACGGAGAAAATGGTAACATTATGATCAAATAACTTCCTAAAAGTAAAATAAATGCCAAACTTGTTAAAACAAACGAATAAATAAGCCAGATAATTTACCCAAGGGAAGTATAGCAATGGTAAATCTTTAAAAGAGACATCCCCATCAAATCATCAGTATCCTTCCAGACTATATAGCAGCATTCGAACAATGCAAGGATCATTCAGAAGAGTAATGAAAATTAATTTCCCCACCCCAAAATAATCTCAAACATTCCCATACACATGATTCCTCCAGATATTTTTCCTCTTCAGCAGCCAGAGAGTCTTGCACCATCCTGAGGCACTGTAAGCAGAAAGTTAAAGCACGGTTACTGTGCTGGGGCATGCCCTGTGACAGCAGGGAGGTGTTTTCGGTTTTCCCCACCTCCTGTCTGGAAAGCAGGGCTATGCCATCGGCCTTTTCTCTTCCACAAAACTCAGCCAGACTAAGACAGTAAGACGGCAGGCTTGGAAGGTACAAGACATTTCCTCGGGAAACTTTGGTGTAACCAGAGGGAGGAGGAACTGACGCATAAAGAGAGCACCTGAGCGCTACGGCTTTGACAAGAGAGAAGTGTGCTGGAAGCTGAGGTACAGGTTGGAAGACAATTAGCTGGAACTTGGAGTGATTATGGGGTTTGGGCGGGACTTTTTTTGTGCGTGTGTTTGTTTTGGGCTGGTGTTTTTAAGACTAGGTAATATAAATAGCATTATTCCAGAACCAGAGATACGAGATACAGGAGCTGAGCAGGACAAATAATGAGGTATGTACCTAAACCCTCTTACCAGTGAAACAGGGAATTGATCTAGAAGTTTGGTAACTGGTGCGAGATGGAGTTCAGTCACTGACTCCACCTTTCAGAAAGCAGCTATGCATCTCAGTACGCTTCCAGCTTTGTTGAGAAGCTTTTCATTACAGAGATGCCTATTTACAGGCTATTAAAAACAGTTTACAGCTCCAAATAAAGCATTATTCTAGCTCTGGTTAAACTACAGAATAACTTCCAGAGATTCTACCGCACAGAGATCTTTTACCCAGTTGCTTGCCAGTAATAAGTCATATACGGTGTTGTCATACACTTATTGTTAAACTGTCTCCAGACTCATTCACTTGTTAAAACACTATTTATGCTGGAGAATTGATAACCTCGCAGCACCAGCCTCCCAGAGGAGGGTCACTTAAAAAGCCTTTCAAGCTGTTTTAGAGTTTATTTCTAATCACACTCACTCCTTCCAGCTATGCTACATGTACGTGGAGAATTATTTCAGTACAGGAAACTTATCTGCAACTGGTTATGCTCTCTAGTGCCTTCACCTCACAATTTACTACCCCACATTAATCACAAGAATAATTAATTAAAAAAATAGTCAAGTAACAGCACATTCAAGTTAGACTGCTCATCCTACTTCTCACTACGCAGGTGGTCTGCGGCGGACAAGGAGAGTCGAGTCCCAATATCATTAGTTGAAATTTCTAGGCACTTTAGTGATTCGATCTACTACAAGGTACCTACCATTATGGCAGCTTACAGTGCTGTAACTACTGAAACCACCAGCTTCCCAAAAGAACCCAATACACTCCCTTCATTTTATGAAAACGAAATAAATATGCTCAAAATCATCACCCTGTCTGCTTTCACACTGTCATAATTCACAGTGCCTCACTTAAGAGGCTTAACAGCATACTGCTCAGTAATACCTTCTATTCATTTCTACTACTTCAAGAATAGAAAGTAACAGCAACCCTCCAAAGCAGTCCTCCTCCTATGAGCTTTTCACAGATACCAGTGTATCTGTACACAACACAACACAAACTTGTGAAGAAACCTTATTTCAAACGGTGCTTCCTGGAAAGGCCGCCTAGCTTCTATACAGCACTGTGTTACTAAGGTTCCATCACGCCTGGGCCAAGAAAGCCACCTGCCACCAAGCATAACCTTAAGTTGACGTTCACCACCATTGAGGTTCACAACATGTGAGAGCAGTCAAAGCCAGTGCAAACTCGTGCACAAACTTCATCACCACTCTAAAACACTTAAAAAAAAAAGTTATGACTAATGAAAACCAAAATTTTAAGTACTTTGCTTTTGAACCTTGTCTTTCTCTACACTAGATAAGTCTTCTTAAAGATTACTTTTATTATTTATACCTACTGTCATATCACGTCTTGTATTTTTTCCCCTGTCATCAGCAGGGTTGTTAGATTAAGTACAACGCCAAACCAATTCAACATAAACTTCATCCGCCTGGAACAAAGCACTTTTCTAAATGTTTTCTGGAAACAGAAATGATTCCTCAAAGAGAAAAAAAAATATAGACAAATTTTATATATATACTATAAACTTAGATATAGTTTATGCATTTTATTCCCTACCTAAAAGAGAAGGGCACCACTCCTACACCTGAGAATAATCAGAGCTGATCACACAGAGCACTGCAGAAGGAAAATACCCAACACTCACAACACTATTACACATTTGCCTAGCAACTGCAACTACTGGTTTACACCAGAACTTATTTCCCCTCAGCACACCTGCTCCTGATCTTCCCAGGACCCAAGGCCTTCAGTAGCCCACACCTCAGCCCACCGAGGGGGAGGGAGTCGCTGAAGGCAGCTGGCGCAAGCAGGAACGCTGACCAGCCGGGCCTGTTTGCCAACTCTTGCTCCACAGGTGGATCACACCTTTCACACCAGCACCTGCAGCTGTGACCCCAATCCTCTAGCGCACTTCTCAAGGAACTCATAACCTACGCCAAAGAAAGCAGCTCTTACACGCCAGCTGACAGCTGAACAGACACCGGGGGACGACCTGCCGGGACTCACAGGACGACTGAGTTTCCAGAGGGAGCTGTCAGCTGGAGGAAGAACTAGTGGGCCACAGGAGAGAAGAAAAAAAGAAAAAAGTTCTGCAAAGCCCTGAGAACCGAGCGGGGCGAAGCCTGCCCTGCCAGCCACTGGCGGCATTTCACGTCGACGCCACGGCCGTGCCCGGTACCGCAGAGCGACGCCGTTCGGCGGGCGCGGAGGGAGGCCCGCCCGGCCCCGAGCCCTGGCCCCAGCCCCGAGCCCTGGCGCTCATCCCCGCCGCGCGGTCCCTGAGGGAAGGGCCGCGGGGCGCCGCACCCGGCGGGGCGCAGGGCCGGTTCCCCCGCGAGAGGCAAGGCTGTGGCAGCTCCTCACGGGGTGAACGGACGGGCGCCGCCCGGGCCGGCNCCAATTACAGCCACCGCCCTTCCGTCATGCAATAGGCCCGACTGTTCTCCTGTCACGGCGCCAGGCGGGGCGGGCAGCCACTGAGGGTTCCGCCCTGAGGATGGCGAGTGGCCCGAACGCCTGTCCGTCTCGGGGCGGACCAATGGGGCCGTGGCCACGGGCCTATCACTCTCTCAGCGGGAAGAAAGCGCTGGGGCTGGAGCCTAGGGAAACGAGTAACTCTCGTTGGCTGGCGTGGGGAGGGGGGAGGCGTGCGATTGGCCGGCGGGCGGAGCCGGGAGAGGG
>VZSC01006098.1:462067-473037 GCA_013398225.1 Steatornis caripensis | reverse complement strand
GGGGCGGCCCGGGCCTCGGGCAAGCCAGGAGCTCCTGCCGGTGACGAGCCAGGACTGCAGCCGCTTCGGTTGAGCAGGCTTCCAGAAACAGGCATTTCAGAGAGCACAGATTTAGAGAGCGGTTAATACTACAGGGCCGCTTCCAGCAGCGTCGCGCAGCAGGCTACGCACGCACGCGCAGAGCGTTAGTTTACAGTTAACTCTGCATACGTACGCACACAAAAATTGGCTCTAAAAAGCTGCTGAAGAGAAGGAGCAAAACGAGAACAAAGCTCAGGAGTCGGGTTTTGTTTGTAATTAGACTTTTTCTGAGCCCAGCAGAACAATGACAAAAACGCTGCACCAAAACTGAAGTAGTTTGTCAAGGTTTGGAAGATGACGACAAAATCCATGCTATCTCAAGTATAAAAATCACAGAGAAAATCACAAATCAATGCATACAGGATGGATTTTTTGGTTCCTAAGCTATGAGCAAACCCACCGTGCTAAGGTTATCGCTTTGTCCCGATCGTTGTAACCTTCTCCTGCCTTCCTGCCCTCAAAACACCACTTTAAAATCTTCAGTCAGTTAATAACGTTACCATTCTGGCCAAACCCCTGTTGCGCTTTCTAAAACCCTCCTGCAGTTCCCGGTCTCTCAGTGTCTCAAAGGCGCGCTCTTTGCCCGCACCGCTGAAGGGCTGTACGCCCCGCTTTGGGTTCACAGCCTAAACCACCTCCCTTTGCCTGCGGCGCGCTGTAGCAGCCACCTGTTGCCTCCCTTTCTTTCTTAATCTCTTTCCTACTAGATACATTTTTTCTGCTCTAAATCTTTTCCCACCATCTCTCCTTTGAAGGTTACGTTCCCAGAAATCTTTTTTTACGCCGTTACCCTCATCAGGGGGCTTGGCTTTTCAGGCCTAACCGTTCCTCAGAGTGTCTTGCCTGTTGTCAGGTCCTGCTCTTGCCGAGGAAAGCAAGATGAGCATTAAATGCTTATTTACGTGTTACGCAGATGTCATAGATCGCTTAACTGCGAAATCCTGTGGCTTGACAAGCGTTTTGAGTGTCCGCGTTCAGGATGTTGCAAAACTGTATGTGAATAACGTTTTGACTTTGATTCCAAGGATCAAGAGGGCCACGTTACCACGCCTTTGAACACAGCGCTGTTAATCCTCCAGACACCCGCTGCAGTCCAAAGTTTCCTATTTTACCAACTACGGAAATAATACTTTGACAAGAAAGAGGCTAATTTTTGTCAAATACGTTTTCTTAAATGTTTTTTTCTGAACCACCAACAAGGAAAACACTTTTTCTGTCTTTTTTTTTTACTAGAACCACCTGTAAATAAGGTACAGATCTACACCACCATCATTTGTGTGAAACCAGAAACAGTATCTGTGTGCAATCTGGACGCAAGGTCATCGCTTACAATAGTGTCTCTGTGCTCAAATGATGCTCAATGTTTTCCTAAAATATCAAAGCCCTCTGGTTTAGGTCCTTGGATTTGTTGCATCATTTTTTCGCCGCATACAATCAAGTGAGGAAATCTGAAAGCATGGCTTTCAATAAAACGCGGTAGTAAATCTTTGGGTGTATGCATAAGCCTACACTTAGCAGTACTGACTGTACCAGTGCAGGGTGATAACATTTATTCCCTGTTTTGCTTCTGAAAATAAAGCCCATCCAAACAGATGCGTGCAGGTGAGCTTTACACGTTAGGAAATTTAACTGAATACATAGTTTACACGCTGGTAAATCGATGATATCAGAATAGCTACATTTAAATATCATTACTTTGAAGAGGAGTGCAGAAAGCTGACCTGCAAGCTGAGCTCACAGAATACAGAAGCCTCAAATAATTATATGGCAGACTAGATTCCCTTCTTAGTCGTAGCAGATCTGAACGGATTCAGCTTAACAAAATCTTTGTATTCTGACTGGTGTAAGAGAATAATCTGGCCTAGAATGCTTTTTGTATATTGCTTACCTTACGAAAGGTCACTTTCCCTACGGCTTGGTACCTGTAGAACACATTGTAAGATTAATACGAGTCCCGGTGACCTTTGGATGCCTCCCCCCAGCCTGCCGCCGCTGCTACCTTCAGGTACTTCGTTTCACCCAGAAGTCTAAATACAGCAAGGAATTTCATAGAAAATAACGGGCTTAGGCTAGCATAGGAAAAAAGTGTTGGCCGAGACTTTCGGCAATATGTACGTTCACGCTCCAAAACTGTTCTTACTCGTAATGCAGAACCTAAAACGGCCAAGCACCTACCTGCATCGCTGTGGAAGAAGGAAGAGCGCGCTGAGGCGCGTTCACCGATACGTTTACGTGTTCAGCGTGCAGAGGCTCTGGGTAGCTCTGACCGACCGGCTCTGCGCCGGAACGTCGCCGTGCGGTGGCGGCCGTTCCGCGCAGCGCCCGGCGGGGGTAGCCGGGGCGCTCGGCCGCGTGGCTCGCCCGCGGGACGGCGCGCTGGGAGGCGGCAGGTGGCGCTGTGCGGCCGCTCCCGCCGCAGGTGGCCGCTCCCGCCCGTGACGGGGCCCCTCCCGCCCATGACGGGGCCGCTCCCGCCGCAGGTGGCCGCTCCCGCCCGTGACGGGGCCGCCCGCTGTGCTGCGGGCCGAGGGCCGCCCGGTCAGGCCTGGCGCTCCGCGCTTCTCTCCCACTGAAGGCCTCAGGAGCTCTATAGGGAGACCGATAAAAGAATTTTGAAAAATAACCTATAGAACTACACAGAACATTACCTCACTTCGTAACTACCGATATTAACGCGACTTTTTCTAAGAATGCAAAGGTGAAAGACGGTGTTTCCTCTGTTTCAAAGCTGAAAAGCAGCATTACAAACATGGTTGGAAACCTCAACCCCTGAACGTCTTTATTGTACTTTCAAATGCAATTCCTTTGTGATTTGTATACTAGAAGAACGTAGTATCAACACTTCATAGAACATTCTAAAGTAAAAATGAAAGCAATCAAGTAGATTTTTTTTTTACCTTTGTGAAAATGGTGCACTCTCTGATGCAGGGATTATTTTAAATTTCTCCATGCTGGTCTCGGTTTGCATAATTACTGAACAGCGAACGTGGAATTGCTGAGAACAGGACATATCCTTTCAGTAAAGCAAGAGAGAGAAATTGTCAGATCCCTAAAATATCTTGATAAACATACAAGAATATTTAAAAACGGGTGTTTTCATTTGAAGTAGGCCTAGGAAGCAGTGACAGGAAGGAGGTTATTTCACAGTGCACAGCAACAGAAGTTGTCCATAAGGAGGAGTGCATCATGTCACAGTTACAAACAACATCTGAGTAAACTGTTTGGAATGGGTATTTTCTGGTAAGTCCAGAGCTCTGGTCCTTCTTGCTAGGTAATGCCAAGAATATGTCAGAAAGGTAGTTGATTTGGGAAGGCCTCCCCGAAACTCATTACCCGAAAGGGTAGTTCCCATACCGGCCTTCAGGGCTTGACAGAAAATGCGCTCCAATCCATGGTTCCTGCAACACATGCTGGGGCATGGGTCTCTTGAGCTGCTTTGGTACACTGCTCCATTTGGATTTGAAAGTAAGTACCGTTTTTCTCAGTTACACCCAGGTTTACATTAGCACAAGAGAAGCCTGTTAACAAAGTATAAGAGAAAGATAAAAATTAGTAAAGATTAATCAGAAGTTCAGGTTTTTTAGGAACAAGACTGGAAACAAACAAAATCGAATACAAACCCCCCTTCTAGCTTACACGTAACAGTGAGGTATTTCTCTAGTTTCGTAAAACCAACCATAAGCTGGAAACTTTTTCGTATAGTACTGTCAGTTAAAGATGGCTCACTTATTTTTCCTAATGTTTTTATTACAATGAAAGTGCTAGAATGGATGTAGCTATAGGTGCACCTACATAAAAATGCTTTTGACTGCATATTTCTTTTCCCTGAGGAAGAGATAAGACGAAACAGCGCTAACTGCATCATCAACATTTGTTATTTAGTGCTTAGGGNAATGTTTTTATTACAATGAAAGTGCTAGAATGGATGTAGCTATAGGTGCACCTACATAAAAATGCTTTTGACTGCATATTTCTTTTCCCTGAGGAAGAGATAAGACGAAACAGCGCTAACTGCATCATCAAAATTTGTTATTTAGTGCTTAGGGTAGAATCGCAGGATTCATCTCTGCTCAGTCGGCAGCAAACTCACTATTATAACAGAGGGGCAGAAATATTCAATTTATTTATTCATTTATTCCCCATAAGAAGCCTCTTATCTACCTAGACTCACTTCATATAAAAAAGAATATATATGTATATAATATTCAGACACTTCTATGTTTGTGTGGCTGTCAATGTATTTAACAACATGAGAGATTGGCTGTATTCATGGATCCTGAATAGCAGAAGCAATCAATGACTAATTAAAGATCATGTCATAGCCTTCAAACTATGCTTTCTTCAATATGTCTAACGTTGTGGAAAAACTACATTCAACATTTAAATCTGAATGTGTTTCAGATTCCTTAATTTGTGAGCAAAAAGCCTTAGTTAGTGTGAGTCCAACTGTGCAGAATTCAGAATGATGAAACTTCTAAAACTGACTTACAGTACTTTTTTTATTCCTTTTTTATTTGCTTACCTGGTAGCTCCTATTTGAATGGTGAGAATTACAGTTCTACGATGAATTTTGATTCTGCACAGTATGATTTTGTAAGTAATTCCCCATTTTGAGGAGAGAAGGGACTATTTTATCAATAATTTTTTTAAAAAGTTGGATACTTGAATCTGACTAGAGGCTTATAATCCCATTAACGAAGTCTTAGATCCCAGTTGCACTGTTTTTTTCCTTATGGGAATACTTGCTTGTCGGGTAAAATACCCCAGAAAAGCCAAGTGGTCGAGAGGCACTCAATTTGTTTGTCACACGTTTTGAAAATATGTTCCATGGGTATCGAAATCATGTGAATCCTCTGCCTTGCAAACGCTAACATGTAAAATTAATCTAAAACCTATAAATCCACACTATTTATTTATATATAGACATTTTCAGGATAAGAGCCTGTATTTAACTCTTACCCGTGTACTTCTACTGACGAATTAAAATTCCTCATTTTAGATTTTTTTACAGCCATTCTTTGAATAGTTTTCATAATTTGTTAATTAGACTTACAGCTGTAATTACTATTTCCTTAGGAATAAGAATTTTTGCAATACTTTCCTTCCACAGAACATTTTGAATCATAATAATGTAAAACATACTTTCAAACAAATATGTGTGTAATTTCAAACTCTCAAGAATAACGAAGATTAGAAGTAATCTGTTTGAAAAATCAGTTTTGCAGAGAACAGTCATTAAAGTGCATCTGTATGAGACAACTTTGGCAAATCAGTGAACACAGTCCCTGTGAAGAACCTTTGATCAGCAGTTTCCACAGTATCATTATGAACTCCAGTTTTTGCTGTAATGGTATGATGAGTGAAAGGCAGACCAAAACCAATTCATAACTGTGATTTTCCATCTGAAAATTAATTTGTTGACTCAAAAATACGTACATAATTTCAGAGATGATAAGCCATAATAAAGTAGGACTTTTTTTTTTCTCCACTCACACCTTGAGCCAGATTTCTACACAAAAGTCACTTTCCTCCTTTCATCTTCTTATTACTTTCCTGGTAAAGTGACATATTAAGCAGGTATGTAAGTGGTTGGTAATTTTAGAAAGCTGCATATTTAAAAAACTTAGTGTATGACTGATCAAAGAACTGAATACGAAGAGTAAAGACGGGTGAGAGAGGGTGAACGTGCAAAGGAAGCAATCACATTCGATGGGAAACAGGTATGAAAAGCTACCAAAGATCGTGTCTGCCTAGCTCAACTAATACAGTTCCAAACAGATGATTTAGGGCTCTTTAGTCCAGAACACATCAGAAAGAATTAGCAACATCTGATACTTAGAGAAATAACGCAGAATGTCCTCTCTGGGTGAGAAAGAGTATCACATCAGATGAGTTAAACGTCACAGCTCAAATATGAGACTTTAAGAGTTTACACCCTCTATCTCTCTTCAGCTAAAAAACCCAACCACACCTCAACCATATGAAACAGTACTGGGCTCCTTGCTTCAAAGGCAGAAAGAAAAAGCAGGATACGAACATGTCGTCTAGTAAACCCCCACGCAGAAAGAAACATGCTCAAATAAATGGCATGCCACTTAGCAGCACCTCGTATCCCATGCTTCCAATCCATGCCATAACATCCTTTCTTCTTTAGGGCTCATCCAGCCCCTCGGTGAGCCAATCTTGATTGCTCTCTTGATTGATAGCTGCCCTGCCAGGCAATCTAACATGTGAGGTTGGTGACCTCAGTATTTCAATAAACGAAAAGTTGGTGAGAAAGGTTGTTTCTCTTCCCTCCGTGCCTCCAAATAGAAACTACAGCCAATGCTACCTACTCAGAGTTTGTAACTCGGGCCCAAGAAGCTGCATTTACAAACCTCAAGGACTGAATGAAAACTCAGAAATCCCCCTTTCGCCCCCAATTTTTTGAGGTTTCTATGTTCTGTCTATATATTTCTGGCTTAAAGTAAACAGAAATACTAAAGACAGTATAGAAAGAAAACAATTACAACATTTAGGTATTTCGAAAGCTAGACTGAACACAGAGAGAAATAAAAGACTAACAGCCTAGTATCTTTCCACAGCCTGCACATCCTGGCATTTGGGGTAGATGTGGTACAGTCGTTCTTCCACCGGAAAGAGGCACATAGGAGCTGGTTTCTCAAATTTTTAGCCAACATAAGCTGAGCTGATGTGTGGTGTGGGAAAATAGAGTAACATTTTGGTTCCACTGCAAATGGATCCCTTGCAATGAGCAAGAGAGAAGCAAGGAGAACACTGACTCAGATGACTATCTTGGAAATGCAACTGGCTTCAGGATCTGACTATCGTTGGTTACACCTGAAGAGCCTCAGCAAAATGAACACTGGCAGATGGAAAATCAAATGTCTGCTTAGATGGAAGCTGTTTAAAGTCAAATAAGGTGGTTGTTAGCTTCTCCTGCATGATGACCAAGATACAGAAACTTCAGCGTGCCTCCCAATTCTGACTGTTCACAACCAATTAGTTGTCACTAGCCACAAATTAATGTTTTAGGGACATTACCGACGAATTAAAAGTATTGACAAAATTCCTGTTTACTTCAACAAGATTTCAGTTGAGCTACTTCATCTATGAATAAGAACTTATGTTGGCAAAAAAAATCTTCAATAGAACATCTCTGTCCATATCTGTTTCAAGTATTTTTTATTTTCGCTGCGCTTTTGTAGCTTTTCTATGCCACCTGCAACCTTTTCCTTGTAGGTTAGTGTAAGTTTGTACCTCCCACTTGGATCTTTCTGTTTCCTCAAGGTACTGTGATTCTCATTCCATTCAGTCCTATCTTCCATCCATTTGACAGTTACCAAAACCACAAGATGTTGGGAAGTTTCATCATTCTTCTTTTTTTAAGGGACACAAGTAGTGTCTCTGCAGTTTCAAAACGTGGCTTGGCTGTTTGTGGTTTCCCTTTATTACATAGCTTTTCATTCTAAAAAGCCAAGAGCGTGAACTGAGATTAGATTTAAACCGAGTATTTCCAAACATCATGAGAATTCCTCTATCAAATAAAACTCATCTTAATTATCCTTACTAATTTCCACTTTGCAAATATAAGGTCCCTTAATGCCTTTGGAAAATGAAGATTATTAGAAAGAGACGATACGAAGATAATCATGTCTCATTTTGCAGAATTTTAAACACCTTCTTTCAGATAGTAAATCTAATGTTAATTAATAGCAGGGTATAATATTAGATTTCTCTCTCTTATGAAAACCCTGGATGGAATGTCCCTGATGCAATATTTTCTGTGTTATTTTATATATTGGTTCCAATTAATAGCAGAGCATATTGCTGAAAAATGTCAAGCAACTTACTCAATAGTCAAGCAAAGAGCTACTGTCACAATTGAATTACTTTTCATTATTTCAGTACAGACTGTGTAACTATAAATTAATTTTTCTTTTCGGTACCTCTGAAAATCCTGCCCACCAAAGTTTTGAACACAGGCAGGTGTTTTTGGTATTTGTGCTGGAGGGAAATTCCCCATCATCTTTAATTCATGACAACCTCGGTCTGTGTGTATGTGTATGCACAGTCAGTGTATACAAACACATGGAGTGCTAATCCAAACACACCAATACCTTGTTTAAGTCATTATGGCAGCTGCACACCAAGCTAAGCTCTGTATTTTTAGAAAAACTCATATTATTTTCATTTTCTCTAATACACAACAATTCAATATCCTATCAACTTCTAAAAATTTGTCTGAAACTAAGATATCACTACAAAAAAATTAGGCAATAGTTTCAAGACTGTTGCTACCTCCTGTTGTAAACTGCATAAGCATGCTCTTAAAAAGGAACATGCAATGGATTGTTACAAAAAGGAGAAAGTGAGCCAACATTAAAACAATAGGATCACAAAAGCTGTACTTCCATGTGAGAAAACCATTAAGCATACAATAGTTAACGTTTCTTCCAAACACTCACTGCATTTCATAAAGCCAAATCAGCCACCATGACAAAATAAGCATATTTAGCATTAAGGTCTTTTTAATATTAGAGATTAGAAAGGATCAAGAACCACCATAAGGACAGGAAAATGAAACTCTCGTTATTTCTTCTGAGTGTTTTTGTGATTCATCTGAAGTAAAGTTCTCATTTCAAAACAATCTTTAGGGCTTGGTGTTGAAGTTTTCTGTGGCTGGCCTCTTTAGAAATCTGGTTTTAAACCTATGTACCATTTAATTAGCAGAAAATATTTTGAATCTGCTCTTATTGACTAAAGTGGCATGGAATCAATCAGGCCTAAAATTAGCTAAGTAGATATGCATTTTTTAAAAACAATCCCCCCTCACCAGCCCCCCAGACAAAACCAACAAAAATTCACAACGCCACAAAACAAAAAACCCAAACCCAAAAACAACAAAAAAGAACAAACAAAACAAGCTATCAGACAAAATAAAGTTCTTTACAACTGGTAATGCAGATTAATATTTTGTTCTCACTATAAAATTATTCCTTACCAAACTATGACAATAAATAATATTATATCTTTCTATCCTTTATATAAAGAAACTTTACAAGTCATATAGCACTTCTGCATCCTTGAATTACAGAAAGGATGAGGTGGGAAGCATCCTCTGGAGGTTGTCTGGTCTAAGCCCCCTGCTCAGAGCAGGGCTAGCTGGAGCAGATTGCTCAGGACCACACCCAGCTGGGTTTTGAATACCTCCAAAGATCGAGAGACACCACAGCCTTTCTGAGCAACTTGTTCCCCTACTTGATCACCCTCACAAGACCTTCAGTTTCATGATCTGTCTTCTCTACTACACAGGCTACCGTGCAGTAGTAGCAATAGCTGGTCTGCAGTGAACAGCTATTTGGTTCAGAACACAACATGAAAGCAAAAGTAAATTGTGGAAGAGGACAGGATGAGGAACAGTATTCTACAGAAAAAAATTGCCATGTAAATTTTAACGGGCATGCAGACTGGTGAAAAGATCTTTAGTAGTCTCAAACTTCAGAGAAAAACCTCTCATCTTCCTTTCTGACTCACTAGATCTCCACCTATGGGTGTTTAACTGCCTGAAGGAAATTTATATGCTTTTATCAATTTCCTTTGATGAACATTTTGTTATTCAGGAAGGATGATGAGAATTCTGAGTTAGAATAAATCTGCACTGCTATGTGTAACGTAGAGAGGAGTACCTAAGATCATTCACGAAGTAGAAGCAGCCTAGGCAAATAACATTGCGGCATCTAGCTAGAGTGGACTTCGGATACCTACATTCCACATTTCATTTTTCGGGTATCTTTATGGTACACTGCAGCACATAGCCCAGCTGAACTCCGTTGCACAGACTGTCAGACTTAGAATGTTTTCTATCATAACCTTAGTATGAATTGATTCCCAGTGCTGGGATGATAACAGACCTAATACACTTTTCCCTAGGAAGTAAAAGTTACAAGCATACTTGGAGAATACAAATGTTTGATCCATTCCATAGTGGTAAACAATGATCAAGATATGTAGTCAAAGAGTGATCACAATTGCTTCATAGGTATGCTCATTCAAACTAAATGATACAGCAAAGAAAAAAAGAAATGCAGTCCTTCCTTATATTTAAAAAAAAATACAGAACTAAAAAAGCTCAATATTAGCTGCCTGTTACAACTGCTTTGCCTTCCTGCCCCCCAAAATAAAGATTAATGTTATACCAAACACTGCTCAGATATCTGATGTCATTACTTACTTGCGATAAAAACAGACAAAGAGCCACATACACATAAAAAGCTGGTGAAATGCCATGTTAAGGGATATGGTAATTTTGCTAAAAAACTACTGAGAAAGAACTCAATTACTAAGACGAAAGAAAAGAGAGAGAAAATGCTGGGAGATAAATATCTTTTTAATCTAGTGTGGAAAGCCATAACAAGAACCAATTTCAAACAAGACATTCAGTAAATATTTTAATAGTGAGAGTGATTAACCACTTAATCTAACTCCTGAAAGGAGTTATTTTACATCTCTTGATTTCTTCAAAGTGAGTTTGAAAATCTTACAGTGTAAATTTGTTTTATCTAGCTACTGCGTTCAATATCACATTGACTGGATGAAATGTAATGGCCTACCCCAAAGGCTGGAGGTGACTTACTAGTCCTTTCTTGGATTTCTGTGAGTTTATGGGCTCTTCTATTTAAATGTGGACTTTCTGAATTCAGGCAGCTAAAGAAACTATCCCTGTGTTGGTATTATGACTAATCACTCTTTCTATATCTGAATCCTATTAGATCAAGTTTCTACAAATAGAAAAGATGTCCTCAAGTCCAACTGCCTTAAAATATTAGTACTACCTCTGACCTATCAATGAAGTCCCAGTTAAGCTCAATGCAGGACCTTGAATGAAA
>VZSC01006098.1:428156-461901 GCA_013398225.1 Steatornis caripensis | reverse complement strand
TAGACGTATTATCACGTAGGCAATTTTAGTCTGGTTTTTCATTTTCTTTAAAATAAACTGTTAAGTACTTGCTGTTTGGAATACATTTAAAAATACAAGTATTTTAGGCTCCTCATGAATATACCGCTGAGATGGCATCACGCCCAAAATACGGGACCACGATTATTATCACATGGCAGTGACTGCCATATTAACTGTGCAGTGAAGGAGCTAAGGTTTGTGTTGCATGGATAGATTCCTCATTTTTACTTCCACCATCCATCATAGTAGGATCTACTGGAAAATGGGGTACAAATCATTCACAAATTTACCACAGTAAGTTGAGCTAGTTCTGTGCTATGTCATTTCTGGAAGTGAATGCCTTTGTTTTGCACCCTAAGGGCTGCTCATACGCATAAATAGCCCCCTTTTTTCTGTTTCTGAATCACAGTGTCCAGCCAATACAAAAAAGATTATGAAGTATGAAAACTGCACATATCTCCACCACAGAACAATAACAAGAACTATACTTTGATTTCCTGGGAAATAAAAATTGTAGCTATACTTCCTGTCAGCCCATTCCTTTGAACATGTTCTCTTCATAATTTGGATTTTGAATCGAGTTTAAATGGCAGTTAAAAATTGTATGTGGCAGTACACAATGAAATTTAGCTTGACAGCCTGGACATCAAAACTAAAAATAAATGACTTCACATCCAAATAATAAGTAATAACAATGTTAGCCTGCATAAGAATAGCAGGACTGGATTCAAATACAATATTAATTTTAGGGATATGAGTGACTAGGGAGAGACAGAGGCAAAGAAACAAATCCTTCATATAGCAATAGTCTCTTCTTATCCCCCAGGCAACTCGCTGCCTTTCACCTCAGCGGCAGAGCAATTATGTGGCATAATGACTGCAGTGCAAATAAGCAGAGAGATTTTATTAAACCAAATGAGCAAATCATCTGCGTATTATTGCGATTTGATTGACAGTGACAAGTGTCGAGCAGACACAGATGTGAATATGATAAAGAAGCTTGCAGGAAAGCTCTTGATAATGTTACTCTTGATAAAGTTGCTCGGCAAACCTCTCTAAGTAAATAAAGGTGAAAGGATATGATGCATATTAATTCGCATAGTTTGCAACCTGCCACAGGACTAGAGGAAAAGTTGCAATAGGTTCAGCACATGGCATTTCATATGAATTCTAAAATTGCATTTATGAGACTCATAGACTTTACAATAATATATTAATATTAAAAGTAAAGGTCATTCCACATAACAGTTAAGCTGCCTGAGCTTCAACCTTTATATCAATAACAGACTCGGGCTGGGGGCAAGAGGAGGAGGAAAACAAGCAGAATTATCTGAATAATGTAAACTGTTACTTTGAAAGATTGCTGTCTTTTACTGGGATGTCCATTTACACATTTGTACTTTCAGTGGACAATCACGTTTCTGACAGGCCTGCCATCAGAACGATTAAATCGATACCTTTCATATGGGAATGCGATTAATTGGCACAGGCCTTCAGGCCTCCATATAAGCCACTCTTACATTAATGACTCCCTTATGACATCACAGCTGCACAGATTCCAAAGTTTCACATCGTTGCAGCCAGCATCAAACTTAGGATAATTACTTTTGGCATATGGAATGAATTAACCAAGGGGACTGGGAATGTTTGACAGCAACGCCCATGGAAGAAAAGCAGCAGAGATAAAATCACCTGTGCTGTAATGGCACTAACATCATGAATAAATTCGGGCTTACAAGTTGAAACTGTTTTAGCGGATAAACCATGTGATAAATAGTTCTCTTTCCTCCACTCCTTTTTTTTTTTCTATTATTTTAAATTTGAATGTGAACTAGTAACAGCATTATGCCATACTTCAGTCAACATTATTTGCCATCAAGTACCATCAAGTTGAAGATTTTCCCTCTTTGAAAAAGAATTATATCTGAGAGAAAATGTTCTTGTCATATGAAGTATACTGTAAAACGTGGAAAGCATTTCTGATTTATGTTGTAACACTGATCTGAATATCTATTTGGACATATTTGAAAGAGACCAGCTTTGCAAGGTTCTGCATACTTTGAGCTGATTCCTACACATTTTGTGCTTAACTTCAACTATGCGAGTAAACTTCAGCAGAGGCATTCAAGAGCTGACATGCTCAGAATAACTGAGGCTTGATAAAAAGTTACTTAATCCCTCCATAACTTACTTACATGAAAGATACCACAGACACATTTTCCACAATGTGAGCCCTCCAAACTCTAGTGAGCAGTCCAAAGGGTATGAACTAAGAAAAAACCGCCACAATAGAATAAAATATTTAGTACAAAATCTGTTTGTTAGAATTTGTTGTATAATCCATTTGTTATAATAAAAATGGTATTTATACAAATATTATAATTTATCATTTGAAAGCGTGAGATTACATTAATTCCACAAAAAGGAACTAGGGTATTCAGTAAAATAAGCTACTGTACTAACCTAGTCCAGCTGTTGGAAATTAATTAGTAACTTATTTTTTTTAGAAGAAAATCAGAATGAAATTTCATAGAGATGCAGATTTTTCACTGTTTTGGAGTAAAATGTAGCAAAAGTATAGACAACATTATCTACACACCAGGAAAAAACTGTCAACTTGAGAATTTCCTATGCTTTTAAATGGCTGTTTGGGGGCTTGGGGTTTTTTTTACTACTTTGAAAATAATTTTAAACTCTTTTTTTCCTTCTTCGTTTTGGTAAACAGGTTTAAGAATTAGTGCAACCTAGACAATTTTAAAGTGCCTAATATCCTTCAAAGTGTATCCAAGTCAATGCATTCTGGTCATTAAATATAAAAGCAAATACTCTGGTTACCAGATTTTTATTACCTTCAAAACCTAATCACTGATATGCAGCAGTATTTACCACACAGAAGTTAAGCAGGTATAGGTATAGGTCAATTGAAGTCCAAACCATCTCATTCTAAAAAATTAATTTTCCTCCAGCAGAAAGTCTGATTTCACAATGAAATTAATTTTTAGTTTTGAAGATTTATGTATGAAGTAAACTATTTGATACTTAAACAAAATATGAACTATTTAAGACAGTTCTGTGCATTTTCTTAAGGTCTTGTGAGTCTTCTGGTGTAAATTACAATCACATCATTGTCACTACAAAAATAGTGCATATTATGATCTAAAATTCAAAATTTCTTTTAAAGCCAATTTAGAACCTATAACTATTAAAAACAAAAATATAAATCATATATTCAAAGTTAACTGATGCAGTGATGTTTTCTGACACTACAGAGAGTAGATCTGAGAAAACAGTGTTAATCTCTGTTCATTTTACTGAGATGCTGTTAACTGTATGCGAAAATAATTATTTAAAACTATTACAGGAGATTAACGAAGTATGGAAATTTATTAAAACTTCACACTAATATGTTCTCCTGTTGCCATTACAAAGTGGAGAGATATTAAGCTGAAGTACTGAATAGTTTCAAGACTTTGCCAATCATTGCAAAAAAAAAAATCATAAAATATTTGGTATTCAAATTATTGTCACTTCTGTCACATCTAACATAGAAATGAAAAGAAATAATTTCTCTTCTTAAAAGAACCAAGTTTGTTAAGAGTGGTGAAGCACTACCTTCCTGTTTTAGTGTACAACTAGAACTTCATATGTCCCTCCTTAGCCTTCGGGCTCCTTTAACATTGTTAATGAAATGGTATGTGTGCACATCTTCAAATTAAGTTTTAAGTCATGCACCCACACAAAGCTTTTATTTTTCTGAAAATTTGGAAAAGAAAAAAAACCCCGAAGTTTTTATGAGTGAGAAAATAGGACTGAGAGGATGAATGAATGCTACGTAAGTCTTACTTCTTTGTAAAATTTTCATGATTCTCTTTAAAAAAAGAATAATGTCTCTGTTGAAAATTTTGCAGAAGATAACGTGACTGTTCACTGTAAGGAAGCAATTCAATTTTATCTTAAAAATCACATGTCTGTATATTCTATAAAAAATTAGTATGGATGTGCAAGTGCGTAAATTGCGCAAAACCAGACATTAACCTAGTCGTGATTACTGACCGGGCAGATTAAAATGTTGACTCACTTTGTAACCCAGCTTTTCAGGGTATGCAAATACTAGGTAGTCTTTTGGGGATACAGTCTTCATTCTTTGCTTTTGTGGAATCAGAATTGATTCTAATATGTAGTAAGGCTAGACCTCCTGGAAGGAAAGAAAAGAAAAAAAACCCATTTAATCAAACAAACAAATGGAAGACAGATTTTAGATCCTAATCCAAGAGACTCAAATTCTTGAAATTAAGTGTGCAGCAAGTAGCATTCACTGCCCCTACATATTTTGTATCATTAAAATCTTATTTATCTTACTCTCTTAACACAGTATTTATGGGGAACAAAAATTTGCTAGTAGTCCAGTACTGGAAAAGAAATATTTCCACAGCTGAAATATGAATTAAAAAAAAAATTACATTTATTTTCTAAAACCTTACTTCTTAACTATTTTCAGGGATCCTTTGAGGGAGGTAACCAGATGTTATGATAACCACTGTTTCTCTAAAGTAATAATTCAAAACAGAATTGCAACCTAAGCAATGTTTAAACAATCATGCCAAGCCAAATTAACTTTTTATTAAATGTCAAACAGCAAGCATCTTCAGATGCTCCATTTTTTTCCCCTGAAAAATTAAAGTGATTTGCTTAAAAAGTAATAATAATTAGGGACTTACCTTAAGAAAACACTAACATCGGTGTTAATTTTCACATTCAGCATTCCCACCTTCATCCAGTGAAGCATTTAAGCACATATTGAAGAGTAAGCATATGCTAAGTGTAATTTCAAACTTCTACTGTTCTAGGAAACCTGGAGGACATGAGCGATTGAAGGCTAAAACAAAACATGTTATGGCCTATACATTTGGAGAAACTAATTGATGGCTATAGAGATAAAAAGCATGTATCACTGCACATCTCAGTGCAAAACAACCACAACTTGCCAATGCATCTGGCCCTAGATTCTTGGTCTTTTAATTAGGGAAAAGCTTCCATTGTTTTGGAGTTCTTACAACGCTTATTGAGAATCCCTAACAAAATCCCTAACAAAAACAATGCACTATTATTGGCCTTTGTTATTGCTGTTAATATATCTGACTATGCTAGATATGTGTCTTACTATACTTCTCTCTTCTCCTGTTATCTTTCAAAAAAGATGATGATAATTAGATGTGAACTAAAATCAGCAAGTTAACTCTTAAAATCAAAAATGTGAAAGACAACTATTAAGAATGTTTTGGTGTACCACACAATTTATATTGATGATAGATATTTAATTCAGGATGAACATGTTACGAGAAGCATTCTGCCTTTAAGATGACACAATACCTCTTCTTCCACCCTAAAGATATCACTGTATCAGATCATTTATTTTGTTGCAACAAGCCAAACTTTGTTGGTTCTTAAATTCAGGTATCAAATGCAGTTAAATAGGTTGCATACAAAACAACTTATTTCTAATGAAAAAATCTGAAACAAAGTGTAGTGAGAAAAGAAGTACTCCACTGTTGTTAGAGAAAATGATGTGTTGAAATGGACTTGGCCACTAAATCCTGGCTTGGATTTAGTTTCTCTGGTACTATCAATAGCAGTGCAACACAGTTTTAACAGTAGATAGAAGAACCTAACTACAGCTATGTAGTTAGGGTACTTAGATACCAAAGTCATTTTTGAATGGGCTTCTTTCTTACCATGCAGGCTGAGGCTGTTCTAACTCAAAATTTGAGGACTGATCATGGTCACAAGAAGATGGAAATATAAATACATTTCAAGCCATTTTTGCATCATACTATCCAAGCTTAGGATCAGATGCTGTCAGTCATAACCTGCATTATATATGACAACCTGTTGCCTTACTATATTCATTATAAGTACTAAGTATTATGTATACTATAACAAGTGCCAAATAAAAATTTGCCATTTAACAAGTAACATACAAACTTTCAAACCAAATCGTTCCGCTACACTTCAGAAGTAACGAGATACTACAGATAGAGGAGGCACTGATACGAGTCCCTCTTTGGGGAGTATCATAGCTCAAACCAGGACAACAGCATTCGTTAAACTAGGCAACATTTTAGAATTAAAAAAAAAATGAATCAGTTAAATTACAGGACACTTTAGACAAATATTTTTCATCTATTCTGTGAACTGCAGCGCTGCCTCAGCTCCAGACAGTCCAATAATATCTCTAATAATGACAAGTCATTATTAGTTTCTGTTTTACATGAAAAACTGGAAATTTAAAAGCAAAGTGCTAGGTCAGGGGTTCCCTGCTAGCTCAGAGAGTAAAGAGATGTCTCCTTACAGGTATCCCACTCATAACTCATCTTGCGTGACCTGTTCGCTTATGAACGCTGACAAGATCCCTGCCCGAGGTTAGGTGGTATGGCTGGAGGCCATAACAAAATGTGTGAGCAGTACAGGCATTCCATCCAGGCTACCAAATTCGCAACGATGTCCATAAGGAAGAGCATCTTTCTGAAACAGCTAGTGCAGAGGTCAGAAACAGTCTGTAAACTTAATCAAATTGGAATACATCCTGCAGAACACAGAACAGTTTGTAAAAACTAAAGGCAATCATAAAACAGACCATCAGATTTTGTCTCAATCCTTTCATCCTTTCGAATTAAAAGAACCCTTGGAATCATCACTAAAAAAAAGAAAAAAGGCGAACCAAACCCAACGCAAATTCATTAGTCGCTCTACTAGAACCTATTTTGGTTCATTCTGTGATACTGACACTAGTGAACTTTAATAGACACAGCAGATTTTGTTTTATTTTACAAAAGAAAATACAAGATTATTACACAGAACTTTTGAGAAAGTCGGAAAGCTAAGACCTCATACTGCACAAAATATAAACCACAAATACCTCTTTTTAAAATTAAGTTTTAAACACTTGGAGGAAAGCTAGAGGAACAAAGGGATGGATATGAGGCTCCAAGTGGCATAAAAAAATACTTGGAGTCACAGAATGGATATTCATTATCAATATTCTTCCTCCACCAAAAAACAGGGAATATTTCCAGACAGGGGAAAACAAAACAGGTAAATTGATTGTGTCTGAATCTCAGCATTGCCCTTGCACACCAGCTGGGACACAGGTAGGGTCCATGCTATGTCTCTCAGTGCCATTTGTACCCCCTGCCCACCCGATACTCTCCTTCCCAAGTTGTCCAGACCACGGGATGACTTCTTAGACAAGTTAATCCTATGTATTAGATAATTTCATGTCAACATGTTAAACTTGTGTTCTATACCAAAACTCCTAACTATTAGCAGTAATATCTCAAAAGAACTGAAGTAGGTGGTTGACAATAACAGTAAAAGGGAATTTTTATTCTTCCTTTAATTCAGACACTCAGAGGGAGAAAAACATGCCTCCGAACCAATGAACATGCAATTCTACTAAACCCAGCATATGCTTAGCCAGCGGATGCATTTCTGCTGCTCAGGGTGGCACCAGAAGTTACATGTTATATTTTTCATTCTCTCCAGTGGTAATTTCTTGGTCATTTACCGCCTCAATAATAATGTTTAGCTGAGTAAAATAATGCTTTAGGCTTTAAGTCTTAAAGGTTCTTCCCCCTTTGCCCCCCTCAGTAGGATGACTGATTCCAGCCCTTTAGAAAAATAAGCTTACTTATGAGACATTAGTGGCATTATTGCCTCCTTTAATATTCGTGACAGTCTCCAGCAAATGTATCACACGTTGGCATTTATTAGTGCTAGGCACAAGTAAGGGGCATGTTATTTGATTTGAATAACAGCTTGGAGCTACAGTTTGAGTCCAGAAATATATTAGTCAGAAACAATCTCATTTAATAACACAGAAACTAATAAAAGAAAAGTATTCCAACTGTTTCAAAATTGAATTTATGAATATTGCTTAGCAGGATTAATGATCAAAAACTGAACCTGTTTGTCATGTTATAACAGACTTTTCGATTTAAATGCAAAACTAGAAGTCAATGAGTCCAATGGATTGTATATTGCTTTGAAGAAAACCAGTTCATTTTACACATAAGCTTTGAAATTGGCAATAAACTTTAATTACAGGGTCAGATAATCAAATTATAATCAAATAGCCTCACATAAAATCTATGTTTGAAATTAATGAGATACAATTCTACTAGTCTGTAATATTGTACCTCTGAAACTTAGTAAAAGACATTTCATTTTCATTTAAAAGTCACCTTAAGGACTTTTCCCTCAATTTCTTCTACATAGCTCAATTTTATTTGGAAATGTCTCATTTTTAGACCACACAGTTCTAAAGATTTTTGCATATGGAAAAATAATTTGTTATTCCACAGATTTTTTTATTGATAATAAGAATTTTAATATAGCAATATTAGAAATCTTTCAAGTAGATGCATATTTATGCATTTTTAGAGAAAGCCACAGTTCAGATAATAAAGCTGTATAGTTGTTCAAATGCACATACTTATTAAAATTTTCATTTAAGATGAAATTTTTGATGACTGATCTTAACTTGCAAGTGCAAACATATATGCTAATGTACACTACTGCACAATCTGTTTCTTTTCTGGGGTATACAACCATGATAATTGCTCCTTGCATGTCTTACCTTATTTGGAAGAACAAATATATCTTATATTTAAAGCAAAAGATACAAAGAATAAATCCAAACCTGCTCTGGCATTCTTAAAGATTTGCCGTGTAGCTTCAGGCAAGTCACATTATATTTTATAGCTATGCTCTCTCAAGTAAAATGGAAATCATGGCTTAGTACAACTTCTGTACAACTTCATTGGGTTTATCATGGGACCTTATTAATTGTACTATGGTTATCAAAATGAAGATGCAACATTGTCAGGTAGATAATGTCAGATCTCATTAAACATGAAACCGTAAAAGTACAGAACAAGTAAAATACTCATAAAGTTATCATTCCGCTCAATGGCAATAGAAGTGCTTGCTAGCACGCAATATAATTTTTAAAAACCCATGCCAAAATTAACAAACATTATACTGGAAGTACAATTGTAAAATTTTACTACTAAGCAAAATATTTGTGCCTTAAAAAATGAAGTTATTCCAAGTCAAAAAAGAACAATTGACAAAAATAACTATTTAACACAACTAATCATCTACTTAGATAGACTACAACAGACAAAATTAGATCTGTTGCACAAGAAAATCACTACTCGGTAAACTTTGGTATGAACTTACAAGAGAGTAGTTACCACATCTCTGTTAGGCCCTAACAGGGCACTGTAGTCTGCCTAAGCTAGAAAATCCATGGAGAGAGTGGCTCCTCCAGATCTCAAGTGAACTAGGTCTGGACCTGGCTCTCTACACAAATACTTGTCCTACATGCCAAACGCAATACACTGAGTGGCATTAAACAGCAAGTGTGATACACACATTTGCAAAGGACTCATCTGAACAGGCGCCTTGCTAAATGATGCGCTCCTCAGCTGCAGACCCATGCCCATAACCTCTCTTACAGTCCATGGTCCCATGGCGGACAGCTCTCCCTCATCAGTGGAGGGCAAATGACCGTTTATGTCTCACACATGGAGTTTAAAGCAGAAAGACAGCACTGCTATTATGCAATAACATGAGCTGCAAAGGAAGCTGACTGACAGATCTAGAGGTGTGGGGTAGCTTAAATGTCTTTTGGTAAGTAGCAAATTACTTCCATTTACCAAGAACTAAGACCATACGCACAGCTTCTTAGCATAGAGCAGCATCTACTCACATGACCATGCCCTAACCAACTCTATCAATACTGACATTTTTCTGGAGAACACAAATGAACTTTCAGAAAGTTCAGGGAATATTACAACAATTCCTGTTGATTATTCCAGTGTAAGAAGCAAGAAAGTCATACCATTTGAATCACAACAAAGATTTTTAAGAAGTAATTGTCACTGGTATAATTGCTGAAAATTGTTAATATCACTGATAATTACAGGTCATAATGTGAAATGCTAAGTACTGAGATAGGACAGAAGCCTCTGTCATTTATAGTTCAGCATTTTGTCTGTCCCAGATTATGCTTAAGAACATACATCATATTTGGAATAATTTTACAAACTCCTAAGCAGTGGGGATTCCCGAACCTCATTTGTGAAGTGAAACTACAACTTTACATAGCTCACTGTTACAAAGCCTTTCATAAGTGGGATCTACTTTCTATCAGTCTCATCACTTCATAGCAATGTAAATAAACATCATCTTTGGCGTTTACACAATTCAGGCGTTAGCTCCTTTCTACTCTACCACATACAGCTATCATTTAGGCAAGTTATGCTGGTGAATATATTCAAGCCAACCAAAAACCAGCCACAAAACAAAACAGATAGAATATGCATTGTTAAAAGCAGAACTTTCTTCTGTTTGCTGATAAGCAAGGTTGAAAATGTTCCCATTTCACATGGAATCTCTACCTGCCATGGATACCTCAGAGTTTCATTCACAATAAACCCATGTTTTGTCCTCTTTATTTTCTGTATATATATTTAACCAGAAAAGATAAATTACAATTAAACTTCTGTCTGTAATACATTTGACTGGAAAAGAGTGATAAGCACCTATGCATGCCAAAATTATGCTTCCACTATGGTATCAATATAAATTCAAAGTGAAAATACCAAGTCCAAACATGCAACTGCTCTAATGCTGATTGGTCTGCACATCATAACGCTTTTTTCCCCCCACTTCTCCCCTCTAATGTTTCAAAGCTGTATATGTTCCCCCATCTCTATCAGTTTCTGCGTGTTTTATTTCCTTGCAGAGGACAAAAGCCAGTAAGGGCAAATACAACTTACCTGGTAAACATCTAGAAAGCTGCAAACAACTTTACTTGAGCTTGACGTGTTAGCACTTTAAGGTCATGAGAGCAGATGAAAAAGACAAAGTCTATGACCGACCTTGCTCATGAGACTTTCATGAATCCAGTTGTACAGCAGCAGTTTGCTGGAGGCTTACAGAGTGGAGAGAGGGTCCAGTCAAACACCTTATATGTCAAGGCCTTAAGCATTCTCTTCAGATGGATGATTTGCACTCTAATGGTGAAAAGGTAGATTGATTTGAATCACGCTGGTTGAAGTGTGAATTTTTATGGCGATTAAAATCAGCAAGATAGCTCAAGGAATAGATGTTTTCCTACTTTTTCAACTTCAACCTCTCAATTTTCAATGAGCATTAAAATTAACTACTTTGGTGGCATAGCTTAGCATGAAAATCAGGGTTACCACAAGCAGAGTATCAACAACAGTTTAGGGTGTGTGGAATTTTCACAGAAATAAAGCTGGAGGAGAAAGGAATTGTGAAGATCTCACCTGTATCATAGTGATCAGGTGAAACTGCAGCTCTGTGCAGCAATTTTCACGCAGTGTAAGAACAGCCTGGAGGTTACAGGCAACTCACTGTCTGCCAGCTGAAGCATGTCCATTTTGTACAAAATTTCTTCAGCTTCAAAGTTTTCAGGTTTTTTTTTCACCCCTTCTGACTTTTACAGAAAAACATATGTTTTGGATAGGAATCCAAATTCTTTCTCTATGACACAGCACCAAGTTGTTACTACAGGACATACTAATACTCCATTTTTTTTTTACCTGAGTTTTCAAAAAACAAGCAAGCAAATAACCCCCACCAAAACCACTCCAACAGCCAAAGGCTTACTAACCTTCATTTGTTTCCCTTTGAAAAGAAACAGATGCTGAAATCAGGTGTTTTTTTCCTTTAATCCTGTGTATTTATAAAGAATGCACAACATTTTTGAACAGATGGAAATTGTTTCTTTGCTTCTTGCTTCAAAGTCTTTGTTACTCAGCACATCATACAATCATTATACTGAGGCAATTTTACTGAAATCCTTGTTATCACATCATCTATTCCTTATGAACAACTGCGAATAAAATCTTGGGACCCAATGTATCCCATTCATTACTACTTACATTTGTATCAGTATTTTGTTGGATACCTCAAAGGAGCCCTGCTTTTCTTTTTTCCTAGGATTCTAAACTCATGCTTAGAGACATTATAAAACGTACAGCTAAGTGTCCTTCCCTGCTAGAGTGTTTTAATTTTGCGGAAATAAACATGATTTTTATTGACAGGTTTTTCTACATCATCCAGATTTTTTTTTTTCCTCTTTAGGAACGTCATCCATGAGAACAGTATTTTTTTCAGTTCGCTACTGAACACTGCATAAAACCTCTTGAGGGTATTTAGAAAGGTTATGCTTAACTTAGTTGTGTAAGCTCTCTTGATGTCTTCTTTGTAGCAAGAGATGATTCCACCCAAAAGCTGGTCCAACAAGGTTTGGTTAAACACCTGATCTGAGTTACTTTGTAAATAGCTTGTCTTTCTCTAAAGACTAGAGAGCTTGACAAACTTACTAAAACAATTTCAGCCTTCAACCTCAACCCAAGTGCAACCAGCTTCGCCTTGGTTTCTTACAGGCCATTGTGTGAAAATGTCCAGAGTTGTTAGACTGCAAGAACCTCACTTGGGTCCAAGCATAACGTGCAAAATGCCAAGGTTCCTGCAGCCCAGCAGTTTCAAAATCATGATGTTATCTCCTTTTCTAAAAAAAAAAAAAGTAAGTACAGGCTGATGTTACAGGTACCCATCACTGGAGAGGCCCAACCAGCATAATTCAAACGAGCCCACAGAGGAGTCAGATTCTGTTCATCTTTCCATATGTTCTGTGATCTGACATACCAACCACATGCACACCAATGCCCCATCCTTGCCATTATCAATTCTTTTTCATCTCCTGTAGAATACTTCCTGTTTCCCAGTGTGAATAAGCTTTTACTGTGATAGCTCAAAAAGATACTTTCTCATGGAAACAGTTTATCAACTGTTTGTTCATATATAGCACAAATTTCAAAATTCTTCTTCCAGTTTCAGCAACTCATGGGTCTAGAACAGAAAAGGATTTTTCTGTTTTTTACCAAGTTCACTCATTCCTGTTTATGGAAATACTTGCAACTAGCAATCAAAATGCCATATGAATGCAACAGTAGCATTACCATGGTTGTGTTCAAGTTTGCAGCACAGAGTGGTAGATCTGTAACTACTTGGCAAGTTTCCCTCAGAATACCTGAATCTAGAGAATCATTCAATGAGATGCATGGTCTATCCTGATCATAAATTTCCAACTAAGAAAACAGTCTTTAACCATAGTCATGAGTTACTTTCGTAATAGTTTGTCTTTGGAAAACAACCCCCACACGTCCTCTCCCTGACCTCCCACCCTGGTAATAAGCTAGCAATATCTCAAACCCTTTGTGTTCCTGTGTCAACACTATCCCCAAACTGTAAGTGTTAGCAGCTGTGCACAATATGAAAGGGTTTTTGAAACACAGGGAGACTAAAACAGGAGCAATCACAAGAGCCTCTTTGACTCTCAAAATGCTAAATCACACACTGCTGATCACTGAAATGGTTTCCTTTCTTTACCCAACTTATGTAGTGGTTTTGCTGTTCTGGCCAACCTACAAATGAACTTTTTGTAACAGGAGGCCTAAAAACTCTGAACATATGTGAGCATCCAAAGACTTGGCAAGTTTTGGACAGCCTCAGCTTTCTTTTCATTGTGAAAATTTCTCCTCACTGATTGTATGCTCAAAATAATTTAGTTGTTTTAAGAACTATTCACATTTCTTTGGTTTAAATTTTAAATTCATACTGTAAGGTTACTGTGTTTATAAACGTATTGGATCCTGCTCATAAAAAAACCTGCATACATCACAATACAATTTAGGTAGGCTAAAAAAAAAAAGAGTGCAACAATGTTCTGTAAGGCTGCAAAACATGGGGACACAACAACACAAGACAAAAAGCCATCCCTTTAAACAACCACAGATCTTGTCCATCTGTGTAAGCCAGCTCTTCCTTGTCTTCCACGTATTCTTCTATTTGCTGGTATCTTTTTTACAATCCACTGTTTAAGAACAGCAGAAACTTGCCACAGTGTTGAGAGTATTATCTACTCATGGGTTAAAAAAACCCAACCCAAACCAAAATCCAATACTCAAACCTTTCAAAATTATTTTACTGAATTCCCTATAGTTTCGCAAATATCGAGTACTGCAAGCTTTTTCTTTAGTTGAGCTGCAAGCGCGTTTTATGCCTAAGAATTTTAAAGAAATTTCCCTTCCCCCTACTGGCAAATGGTGAGATAACTGCACTAACAACTGCTTCTCCCATATTTTCAAACTTGCATTAACTCAGTCTTGTTGATTTAGAGCACGATTCCTGATTTTTAACCAAGCAGTTTCTTCAATAATTTTGCTGTTCCTCATTTAAGTGGGGAGTACTGCAATGAAACTAGTCTAGAGAGAGATTTTTTGTGCCCGCATCCACCTCCGTTTTCTTTACAGTATTGTCCTATAGCTGCATCTGCTAGAGCTGCGTGTTCTCTTTTTGCAACTCTTGTTTCCTTCCTTAATATTTCTTACTTGTCACAAACATTCAGGAAACAGACACACATCCATTCCAGTTTCAGAGCCACAAGAACATTAGCAAATAACAGTTTTGACATAGAGGTTACCAGCAGGTACCATCATCTGCTCCGCAGTAATCACGTGTGCATTCTTTTACTGCACACTACCCTCCAGTAAATAGGAAGGTAGTGTACCTCACTGCTCATGAGGTACTGGAAGTAACTAACTTAAATTTAACCTCAGGAGACAGCGATTGCTAAGGCTTTTGCAACTGCATGGAGGACTGCTGAAAATGGATGCAGAGAAAGCGTTTACTTTGTGTGAGCTTTATTTTAGAAAAAAAATGAGAACCAAAATTTTTTGTGTGCTATTTATTAAAAAGTTATTAGCTATTAAACCCCTCCCCTAAATAATTACTTGTTTATCCATTATTTCAATTACTCAATCTTCCTTTTTTAATTAGAAAGTTCAATATTCAACCTCAGTTACTAGACAGTTGTCACATTCTTTATCAACACTCTTTTTAGATTCTTACAACTTTTTTAACGTGCTTGGTCATCCTCAAGCAAATGCCCGTTATTCCATGCATTTCTTAGCTACTATTATGCAGTGGGTAGCTAAACCCTCATTACCACAGATTAACTGTTTATATAGAAAAACTGCGAGACTGATCTTTGTACCTCTAAGCTTTGTCCTATCAACTTCACGTGTCTATTTGCTTAAGTGTGAGACTTCCAGTAAACCATGTCAATGCTTTGTATTGTCCCATGTTTAGCTCTCCTTTTACTTGCCATTTTTGGTATTTAACTATTTCCCCTAATTTACTACCTACTTCTACTGTTTTGTAAGTGAAGGACAAGTTTGGGTTATTTTTTTTTTTGCTTGTTTTCACTTATGCAAGATTAATTATTGAATAGATTAGCACACAGAGCAGAGAGTAGTAGAGAAATAAACATACTTGCAGTTATGTATTGCTCAGCTTCCATTTTCCTCACAAGCAGCCGTTTTCTCTTCTGGTTGACTGTTCCGAAGAAATGGAAGATCTAAGTCAAATTCCAATTCATATGTGAATGGCAAAAAGTACCAAATAAAGGAGCGCTATCTCAGTTATTTAGTTATGTTAAGTACTATAATTGTTTCTAAATGTTATCTTAAATCGAGGGTGAGGATTACATCCCATCTATTTTAACTCAAGGTCAATAGTGGCTTAAAATCAAGAGGATACAAGAAGCCCATTAATACATTAAGGTTGAAAGTACTGGAATGATGCTCATCATCTGAGGAACAATGTTCTTGAAGAGCCTCTCAGACTGAAATAGTGAAGGGGTAAAAACCCTAACAATTTAAAAAATGGAACTTGATAAATGTGTGAGTGAGATTATATGATAAGATTCTCTGTGCCTGATAGCCTTTTGATAATAAAACTACTTGCAATTTAACCCAACCATACCAGATTACTGGCATATAAAGAAATAGTCAACATAACCTCATTTGCTGCTTTACTGGAAATAATTAGAGATCAGCTACTTACTAGCTGTGGCTGCAAACCAGCTTGAAGTATGCTGACCCAAATAAAAGGAGAGAGAGTTTAGTATGTTAAACATGGTGAATCAGGGAAGCCCCAGAAGCAGACATAGCTACCATCAATGGTAATATTTTCTTCCTCGTGACTGTAGATGGAGCCCTAACACAAGTAAATATCCTCTTGGCAATACAAGTTCGGAATTTTGTAGCCTATATTTAGAGGCTTTTCAGTATTTTTACGTTATTGAGGTTTTAATTTTCAAGACAAACAATGTGAGAAGCCCACTGTTTTCCTGGTTTCTCAATATGCCAAACTGATTCAGTTCTCAAAAATCCAGAAAGAAAGAAAAACAGTTCAACTTTTATTCTGTCCTGCAATTATCACCTAATCTAACTTTCTCTAACAATTTCTCTCCTTAAGGGCACCTCTAGGGCTGTCAGTCCACCTGAATTCATTTAGAAAATGAAATCCAAACCTGACTATTCTTATTCATGCCCTACACCCATTATTCCTTTCATAATTCTATGCTATTGTACTAAGAGGCAAGGCAACAGCACATTTTGTGGATTTTACTGTATTATATATAAAACATACTGCTGAAATAAGGATTGTAGGAATCTTAGTGAGGAAGGAGGGATCTTAGCACCATCTGACTAAAAGATGTTAGATAAAAGAGGAGCTATTTATAGGAGTAAAATATGTCTACAGTTATCACTGTGGCTAACAATACAGAGTTCATGAGTATAATTAATCCTTTCCTTCATATAACTCACTTCGTCAAAAAACAAAGTATTTTTTGATTCCTTGCAGCAAAACAAACACAAACCTCCACAAAACGAATAAGCAGAGATATCAAAACAACACATTCTTTCACACTTCTCAAGATACTTTGTCTGTTTCAAACTCTAAGAAACAACAGGTATCACTAACGTTTTGCACATCAAAATATATATGCAGACACTATTGGTATTGGATTGGTATTTGGAATCAGGGTATGAACATGGAGAGCTGTAACAACCAGAAACAAACATTTAGAATAATACTAATAACAGTTACTAGTAGTATTATTTTACAAAGTTAATGAAAACCTTGATTTTATATTATGGATGGCAAATCTCCCTGGTTCTAAAAGCTGCATACCAAAAAGTCCACATGGCCAAAGGTCACTTTGAAGAGAGACAGAAAGATAAAAGGGAAGGAACAGCATGGCTTGTGCATAGAAAGTAGGAATAGGGACCCTGTACTGCACTTTGGGATGTGATTGGGTCACTTTACTCTCTCTTATAGTCTGCAGTTTAGGGTAATTACAAGCCCATGTATTGCCTCCTATATTCACATGACATAGCTGGTCAAGACCAGCACTCAAATACATATAAACCACGGGTGATTTAAAAGATAGCAATCGATTGCAAATACTTTATGTCCCTTAATGTATGTGAAACAAACAGATACATGACTTTATTTTGAGACTGAGGTTAACTTCCGGTAAATGTCTGTGAAACTCACAGTTTTACATGCACTAATTGTCAAAAAATATTATTTTCAAGTAAATGTTCATGAAAGTGAATTTCTGGTTGTACAGTAAAGTTGTGCAATTATCAGTTCACGTTACATTACTTAATGATGGGACAGGTATCTCAATTTCCAGGTTCAACACATTTACATTGAATTGAATATAGACACAGAAGTTGAATATAAACTAGAATTCAAACTACTGTTTAGTTGGGTCAATTGCACACCCTATGCATTTCACAAATATTGTGTATTTAGTATCAGTAACTGCCATTAAAATGATTTCCAGATTGAAAATTATTTGCTGATTCAATTAATATGCTATGTTAATAATAAAAGCACTTGAGAATATCTAGGTTTATCGCACGGTAATAGATTGTCAGAAGAGAAATATGATCTATCCTATTTATTATAAAATATTTCTTTTGGTTGGACTTGGACTATAAACGTACTCAAGGTTAAGAATATACTATACTGATTTGCGGCTTGATTTTGTTGATTTACCACTTTGTGGAATCAATTATTTTGTAGTCATTTATAAAATACAGCATTGTCTGTATGGAGATGATTTTTTTTAAACCGATGAGCTAACAGTTATCTGTTTCCCTAAATGACTGAGAATAACCCTTTTCAGCTACTTCAATTTCTTTATTCAGTCATAAGACAGCTATCTGGTAATTTTTACATATGATTTTTTAACTCCTGGAAAAGCAGTCAGTGCAGATGAATGACATTAAATTTAGTCTATCCAGATGCTGAAATGTGCTTCAAGTTATATTGTATGAAGTATCATAGATGTCTGTGTGTTCTATTTAAATACAATTTTTCAGAATCTACATAATTCAAATAAAATTAAGTTGCTTTTAAAAGCTAACCTGTCCAAAAGATGCCCAATAAATTTCTATGATGTGAGATATTTATCATTTTAATCTGTAATCACTTATACAATACTGTCTAATAGATGTAGATATTGTATAACATCAAGAGATCTGTTTAACTCTCCTTACGAAGATAAAGAAATGAGCAGAGAGAAAATGAAGAAAATAGGTCCGTTCTGTTTCATGGTGGCAGAATCAATATATTTAAACCAGCAAAACACAGTTTAGAGAACTCCCCTTAGAGCTCCACTGTTTGAAAGCACTTATCTGAGCTTCTACTTCACAACGTGGATCACACATGAAAAGTAAGGAAACTGGATTTAACTGCAGCATCTTCGGGTACCTGTTGACCCACAGACTGAATCATGTATGTGCAGCTTCTAAACCCTGGAGCAAATATGTTACATAATGAGGTGTAATAAGATAATGTCATATTTAAAAAAATTCATTAGCCAAATAAAATAATCGTTTAACTAAAACAGTTATAGCAATTCATTTTATTAAGTTCATCATGTTAAATTATTTATTTCATAACTCTGCTAAGGCCTTTTTTAATATATGACAGTAGAATTTGTTTTCTGGTGTTCTGGCTTACATTAGATAACTATTTTTTGATTTTATGCAAGACATATGGGAAAATTCATCACTGATTTACTGCACATTTCCACACACATTCAAACTAATATCTGATCACTATTGAAGAAGGAAAATCCTGCTTGGCAGTGAATACATAAGCAAATTTCCAAACACATGGATGTGTGCAACCTTGTGCAAGAAAGTCTCTGACAGTCAAAATACAAACCAATATGCTGCAGCATTTACTGGGAAAAAGGAACGGAAAATTTAAATTGGGATTTATTTTGACTTCAGAATCTATTGCAACCGAAACAATTGCCATAAAATCAAACAAAAATATTGCAATCTCTATCTCCAATTCTTTGTGTAATAGGTTTTGAGTTTTATAAGTTATCTATGTAATAACACCTTAGGAACTTTTCCTCATTTTTAATAACTCCAGAGAACAGCAGTTTTGAATGTTAGTCATGAAGATGAATCTTTGGTTATCAATTAAATGTCTTCAATTCCATTCATTCTTTTGGGTGACAATCTGCAGTTATCCCTACTGCTGCTTCCAAGAATAAAAGGTAAATACTCTACCTCAGTATTGTTTTCAACTTTCTGTCCTAAAGTACTTTTTTGGTAATTTCAGTTAGGCCAACAAGGCTGGTTTTAGTACCACCACAGCAGGTGGAATGACCTTTACCCCATTCCTATTTTACAAAGTGTTTTGTGAGACTCTTGTCAAGTTATTTCAGAGCCTATTAGAAATAATATACTGCAGAAGTTAGTGTTTTCCAAAAGTAAGATTTAATTGTCTTTACATTTTATTACAGACAAAGCTAATAATTAGAAGATGTCATTTCAGTTAATCAGAAATCCATCTTCTATTTAAGGACTCATGCATTTTTTTTCCTTGGGAAAAAAACGCCAACAAAAGAAAACAGTGACCACTAATCCTGATTTGGGAAGTATTTAACTGCAGGGCATGGTTCACAGATGTTTTTGCATCCTCAATAGCTTTATAGGCAAGATAGTTAACTTTGATGATATGAAAATGTCAAGAAGAATTATCAGGGAGAAAAAAATCAAAAGTTTTCTGAGGTTAAATGGCAATAAGGAGCCATCTTTCTTCAAGAAGCAGAAGCAAGTACAACCCATTTTTGCTGAGCAGATGATCCCCTTGGACAAAAGGAAAAGGAGTTGCTAGAAGAAAACAGAGTATTTGAAAAACAGTATCATGCCTCTTGCTAGATATTCTGTCATGTGTACATAGTAGTTTATCCATTTATTAGCAAGATTAGCTGTCAGATTAACACATTATCCACGTGAATCACAGCTAGTCTAAACCAAGGATGTGCCTGAAGAATGATGTGCACCCACATAAAGGAAGGTTTACAGACGCTGAATTACAACACCACTGTGGAATGCAAACCCGTTTTTTTTTTTCCCCCCTAATGCTGGCCAGAGCCGTACAAACAGCCATTCTCAACTGCTATATCATGCTGAGCTGATACAAGCCTTGATGTGGATTTGAACATCCATATGCAGGCCTTGCATCTGCCACACACATCCATGTATTAACTCCAGGGCATATATTCCTCTATTGTTCTGGACAATATATATTAAGATGTTAAAGAATTTACTTACTCAAAACGCTCTTTAAATACAGTGGTTTTATCCATTCAAGAGCATTTGACTTCTTACGGAAAGCCAAGTTTGAGTCAATTCAATTTTGTAATATAACAACAGGATATGATCTGCAAACAGGGTATTTTCTTATCAATCAAGGGAGCAGAGATGGAAGTTTTCACAAGCGGCTGATAGGTGTCAATACCCCATTTAAAAAACACACCCTGAGTATATGTACCTATTGTTATATCTCTCAGACACTGGGTAAAAGAAATATAATAAGAGCAATTCAAGCTCAATTTAATGATGGCCCATTTGGAATAACTCACTTCTGGAGACATCACCTTATCAAAGATTGCACTACAACATGTGACTGCAGCTCAGAGTTAAAGATGTTTCCCCCACAAACATTTCATTTCACAGCATTATTTTACTCTCCACTCTGTGGCTTTTTCACCCTTCAGCAGGCCAACAAAGCCCCTTTTTGCACAGTCTGTATCTGCATCTTTCTATAATCTTCCAAAGCTAATAACCAAGTTAAACGAAGGCAAAGCCTGTTCTGAAACAAGTTTTATTCCAATACATGAAGATTTGGCAAGAACAGGAAGCTTTCCTATGGAAGCTTCTTAGAAGACAAGTCACAGCCAAACATTCCAAGTAGTGTCTGAAGGATCTGAGGCTTTTGTGCATAGTCAATGTTTGCTATCTATAGGGGCAGCTAAAAGTAAAGAAATAAGCTTTCATTTTCTTGCCTTTGGCTCTCTGTATTTGGTCATGAGCTATCTAAATAGTCCTGGCTTATCTTGCAGACACATGGGCCAGCTGGTCTCTATGGGCAACCCCACATATGCAACAGAGCACAGAACAGAATATGAACGTTCTATGTTTATAATCTAAGCACACTCAACTGCCATTTGAGTGTAGTTCACAGCTACTTGTGATTAGAAAATCTGTAGAAGTCAGCAGATTTAACTCTAAAAAAACCCAATAAAAAACCCCTCAAAACTTTGTATGTACAACTGTACTAAGGAATTGAATTCATGCAAGCATCAGATTTTAGACCACAGATATTGGTCACAGAACAGATAATTCCATGCAGCCTTTTGTATCAAAACAAGCTTGTTTAAGACAATTTACCAATTCAGGTCAGAATAGATTCTAAAATTAGATTTTTTAAAAATTGAAGCAAAGAGCATCTTAAGTAGCAATTTGGAGAAGACCAAAGTATTTTCAAGTGGCGCATCTAGTCTTGCTTTTAAAGCCAAGTACACAATAAGAACACAACATGAAATATTCTTTGTCAAAGCAATGCAATTTCTGATTGCACAAGAGTTAGCTTCAAGTCTTAAGTCTCTTCAATGTTACTAGAAAAACATTATAGGAGAAGCAAAGGAAATTCCAATCAAGTATTATTCCAATCATCTATATCCAGTGGACTGTAATAAGGAAAGGGTGAGGTAACTGTCAGAGGCTGAGTACTCAGAATCTTACTAACAGGTTGTTCAGCTTTTTCAGCTAATTAATACAGATGTCCCACCTACTTCAAATTCTCTCCAACTCTAAGGAACGACATCCCAGAGTCAGTAAATTCAAAAGTAATAACAGAAGGAGCAAACAGGGACACAACTTATGTTTGAGGATTTCCTCAATTCACCAGGAAACTAGAATCCAAGCTAAGAACAAGCTGAGATTCATACTGCCCTTTAATTTCTGATGTTCAACTGACTAGCAGCTCCTGCATTGAGCATTTATCTCTGCAGAGAGAAACAGTAACTACAAATTCTTTTCATTCTCTGTTCTAAACATGAATTATTACATAAATTCTATCCCGGTACAAAAGCTGATGTTATTTCATGTTGATAAATTAAGGTAGTTCCTGCCCCTTTATTTTATCTCCAAAGAACCAGTGTAGAGGTGGGGAATAAACTGATTTAATGTAGATGATAATGAAATAGTAGAACAACAGATGAGTAATGAAAACCGACAGGTTTTGTATGTGTTTGAGGTAAGGAATTTTTTTTTTGTCCAGTAGAAACATTGTTTGAATTGTTTCCCCTTATTTCATTTTACATTTCAAAACAACATGCTTTTCTAAGCACACAATAGGAACCAAGGCAAGAAACTGCATTAAATAAATCTCTAAAAATCTTTCTAACAGGCTTCAGGCTACGCTGTACTTTTTCTTTCAAATATTTCCACGTAAAATCAGATGTTAACTCTCTGAGTGAACCCATGTGCAAACTCTTTATTCATCAGATTAATGGCTGTGGAGCAACAGGCAACTGAACACGTTTCCACTCACATAAGGTATTCATGACTTTCCAGAAAACTTCACATTATTGCAACTACTTTTCAGTCAAATACGTTGCATCTAGTGAAGAAGGAAATAAATTGCAACAATGTCTAATGGGAAACTACAGTAAATGTATTGACACAAGTAGGAATTTGTTTCTTTAAACAAGACCTTGCTATTAATTTGACAGATGGACTTTTGCCTTGCTATACATTTGAAAACAAAACAAAAACCAGTCTTTGCCCTGGGATACTTCAGATTGCCCAGTGTAATATCTCTGTTGCTGCTTTCATGCTGATCTGAGGCACAATCAATAGAAGAATTTAGTCAGCTTCTGTGCTGTACCAGCTAAGGAATATGTTAAGATTGATAATCTGTAGGGTGAAAATATAGAGGAAAATACAAAAAAGTCAGTTATCTATACAACATTTGCATTTATACAGCATATTAGTACACGCTTTTAGATTTATACAACATATTGTCTCAAATATACATAGTTATATGAACAACTAATGGTAGGGTTTAACTTCTGGCCACTTCGATCAGCAGGAACATGGCAGATAAAGCCAAGATAAAACATGCTGGTAATGATAGTTATGCCACAAGAAGCGTAACAAACTCAGTAACATTTGATGTAAAGGTGACAATATAAAAGTGAAATTAAGGAGTGTCTCAACATTCATACATATGATAAAATCTGAACTACAAAATAATAAATGTCAAAAAGCAAAACCCTGGAACTTTGGAAAAATCTCTTCAGATATCTGGTTAGCCTTTCTTTAAGTTTCTGGGATTGAAATACTTCACTTGGCTTTGGGGTTCTTTTTCTGAGAAAGACATATGTAATATTGACAGATGCCTGCTTTTTAGGTTGATCAATCTACATCCTTTCAGAAATACAGAATCAGATCTGTTACTTGGTCTGACCTTGTTTGTGAATGCTTACAAATATGATTGTTATGTTGTTCTTTTTGTTTTTAATTTAATGCAGATAAATTCACAGTGTATGTTTGGGTTACAGCGCAACCTTGTTAAAGTGAACATTTTGGGACCACATTACAGTTCAGATGAGAGGAAGTTCAATGTTGTGCAACGCAGTGGCTGCTTGTTCAAGTATGTATTTTCACATATACTAATGACTTCAAAGCATATGTACTAAACACTAAATTCTTGAAATGATAATAGTGGCTGGAAGAACAGAGATAGTGGCAAGTCAGCAAACCACAGAGAGATAATTTGATTACTGGGTTGAAGTTCCACTGTTAACTGTTCACCACAAACTGGAAACTCTGCACAGTTCATGAGCTCTGACACGCAAGGAATTAAAAAAAAAAAAGCCCTGAGCAATTAGAATACATGACCTGTATTGTACTTCAGCCTTCATATGTCAGTCCCCAACTGCTTTTTGTTCTTTTTCCAGTTTAAAAGCATCTGCTATACTGTTGTCCCAAGTGGGACTATGCTGAATGCAGTATATACTGCTGAAGAGCTCTTTTGAGGAACAAAGTAGTTGTTTCTTAGATGAAAAGTAGAAAGCCTAACAACAAAGAGGCTAACATATAAGGCTTAATTTCACGTTTCAGTATAAATGACTTAGAATTTATATTGTGGAGTCAGATCAAAGGTCCATCTATCTGATTATCCTGATTGCTGCAATGTGGAAGACTGCCTAAATAATAACAGGGGAAGCCTATATAACACATCCTCCTAACATTCTCTCACCCTCCACCTGTTTTCAGCTGACAGCATTTCTGAGCCACAAGTGGTTTCTAAGCATTTAGTAAGCCTCTATGGATTTCTGTTCCTTAAACTTGTCCTGTTGTTCCCTGTAGGCATGCAAAGCTCAACATCTAGAGCAACATCCAAGGAGAAGCTGACACTCCTGGTTGATATCTCAACAACAGTGCCAATGAATCCTCAAAAAGAGAAACAGGTCTTCTACAGAAAATAAGTAGTACAGAGAAGAGAAACAGGTACTAGGACTGAGAGGAAAAGAATGTGCATTGCCTTCAAAAATACACCATTATCCTTGCAATCTCAGTCCTTGTACAGTCGTGTTGCCACTTTGCCACCAACGTATCCTCAACTCCCACCAACTGCCTCCAGGTATTTTTTTCCTACTTTTTCTTTTCAAAATAATTTCTGTGTGCCACACAGGTTCTAAAATGCTGTAAGGATTCCGCGCTGGAAACTGCAAATCAAAGATTGGATTTGAAAAACCTGTTATTTCATAAAAATATCTAACAAAAATGGTATCTAAATCTTAATAATAACAATGTAGTAAATCTTAATAATATCAATGTGGTATCAGTTGTCATCCACTACAATGTTATGTTTGGCATTTATTACTAAATCATTTAATATCCTTACATGCAAATTGTTCTGACAGACATAATTTGAAAGCATAAACATTGGCAATTGTTTTGTTACCACTGTAGCTGTTTTCAAATACCATTTGTGCAGGATAAATAAGAACATATACTCACATTGTGAGTAGGACAATGCTTTACAAGCTTCCCAGAGGTTTGGCATTTGTGATTAATTTCTCCTCAGTCTTTAAATTATTTATGTGTGTAATGATTTTGAAGTGCTAACTCACATTGCTGACAAGTTCCCAGTAAGCATCCGTAGGTTGTTAAGCTGAACTAACTACTACTATTTAAGGGATAAACAAAAAGTTGATTTATAGTATTCTGCAAAGGCACATTTTAAAAACTTAAAAGCTTGTATATTTGTTTCTTTCTTAATGTTCACAATGATTTGAGCAAAAAAATTTACTCAAATGAACCATGTGTGGTTGGTATATCATAGAATGATACTCTATGATTATTGTATAATTGAAATAAGAAGTCAGAAAGGGATAGTCTGCAGGAACTAGCTGGACAACCAGCATGGATACAGATTTCCTCAAAATTATATTGTTTTTAACTCAAAGTCTTATATATATGGAACAAAACACTGCTCAATATCTCAACAGCATTTACTTCTTTCTGTCTGTAATCTGTGTTTTCCCCTCCTAACCTCGCTTTTCACCTTTTATCTAACACTGCATACATTGAATGGCAGAGTGACACTGTAGAAACCCAAGACATTTTCATTGCAATAAACAGGTAAGAAAAACAATAAGGTAATTTCAATTTCATTCCTCCAATTTTATACACATATATTAAATGCCAAATCTGCTTTGCACTCATGTACAGGTCTAAATAAAATTAAACATGTCACTTAATTTTAGAATTTAATCTGTCCAGGGCTACCTGTTGACTTTCACTGGTGCACTCTTTGAGTTCCTTTTCTGCCTGTAACATCTGATCTTGTATGTACCATAAGTCCATATGAAATTCTAAAATTTAGAATTAAAATATGTTCTTTAAAGAAACAGCAGACAAATTAATCTCATATTTTGTTAATTACTATTCTGTATGCAAATGTCCCATCAGACAGTAGGGGGCAGCTTTCACTCACAAGTCGTACTTTATGCATTCTGATATATAATACAATGACATGAAGTGGGTACTCCAGTACTTACCCAAGTTGATTGTGTGGCCTATATCAATTTTATGAAATAGAAGGTTTCATTTTTAAACTCTGGTTTTGTTCTCCAGGCAGTGTGCTGAGGAAGTATCTGGTTTATATACTAGAAAAATGCTGCAAGATAAAATAACAAACTACAATCTCAAAGCTGTTGAGAAATAAAAGAGAAGGACAATTATATCCCTCTAGTTTGTTATTGCAGAATTTGTGAGAAACCAATCTCAAAAAGACTATTTTTCCACACTTACATTTTGATAAATAATTCTTCCTGGAACAAGCAGTTTATAAAAGCATTAATTTAATACCCTACAACATATAAAAGTTGATGTACGTAGCAAAATATTAATATTAAGATAAGGCTATGTTTAGCAATAAATCCATATTTAAGAATTGATGTTCTATATTATGTGTCAAATTTTGTATCACTTGACAAATGAAAGTTTTGACATGAATTTCCCCTGTCAGCAAATGCTAAAACCAGGCATGACATCAAAGGCTAAAACCAGTCAGACATAAAGTAGTATTTTTTCCAAATGTTCTTAAGTGTATTACACAACTATGATTTGTAGGTTAAAACAGTATATAATTTATGGCATTTAATATGCAACTAACTGATTTCCCTTTAAAATTTGTATTTCATTTAAAAAATGATCAGATTGGTGAAAGTAAAGAAGTACGGTAGCACTAGAAGTATTTTCACACCAAATCTAGCCAAGTAGAACAATAATACTTGTAATAAACCCACAAAACTAGGGCTAGTCTTGCTATAGGGTTCACAGAATGAAGTGATTAGGCCTAGGGGCGAGTTTTAAGCCACTCTGGGCAGAACCATGATTTCAAGTGACGGATGTCAAATACTGGGAACCAAATCGTACAAAACTTCCCGCTCCATTTAAGCTTCAAACTTGAGAGTAAAATACACTGGTTGTCAAACTGCAGTAAGAAAGTGAGAAACTGACTGCAGGCCTTTCTTCTAAAGTGTTCTGAGATCCGGCAAGAATTCAGGTAGGTAACTAAATGCAACAGCCTTTGTTAGGGGGTCAGAGTAATTTGCTATGAGTGTTTCACCTGGCTTTAAACAACAACAAAAAAATACACTATGTATTTGTTTTTCTCAGTGATGTAGCTAACAACTACTTCTCTAAACATAACCCCACCTTAAAATATAAATCTCCCATTTCAGCTAGTACACTTAAACTGTCTTTTACTTAATAGACAGAGCATAACATAAACACAGATTACAAGGTGTGAAAAACATTCACCCTCTGGCACTTCCTGAAATGAACTTTGGTATTCATGTTAATACTCAAAGAGCATGTGTAACTGGTATGAACAGTACTACTTCAAAAACAAAATTATATCATAAAAGGTGTAGTAAAAAAAGCAGAGCAGACATTTTACCAGAAGAGATTACTTGAGATTTCCTCATAATCCCATAATTTGTGCTTGTTTACAAATTACTGGGCGGGGTTTTTTTGTTGTTTGGGTTTTCTTTTTTTGTCTTTTAACCTATGGCTGAGAAGCATCTTGCTGATTTATTAGTGTGTTTTGACAGCACTGAACTCCAGGTGAAACCAAATGCTTGATTTCCACTCCCCTTTTTTCCCCCCCTCCCGATGATTTTCTCTCCAAGTGCCCTGTTGTGACTTGACATGCAAGGACTGAACTTCCCGTTCCTTTGCCTCCTCACTTGTATGCAAGGTTTGATTTCAAATGGACACTGGGAGATGTGGTTCCTCAGGCTGAGGAGGATCATCCTGGAGGGACAGCCAAATGGACCGTGAAGTTCAGTTGTGTCCTTTCTCTTCCCTTGGTACAAAGTGACCCATATATGACAGGCTTGTTTCTGTTAAAACCCTAGTAAGTGTGCTCCAAAGGCAAAAAAGCCACAGATCTTTATGGAAACCTCTTTTTTCATAATATAAAAGCTTCAAGAAAAAAGGCTCAATACTAAAAGAAGGCAAATGAACAAAGACAAAACCAGAGTCGCACCATCCCGTGCCTACTGCCCCTCCAAGATCCCCCCTGCGGCCTTCCCTCTCCACCGCACCTGAAAGCAGCCCTGGGTACAAATGCTGAAGAGAAGCTCGGTATGAAAGCTCACTTTGTACAGGACACTGACTTCTTTACAATATTTACTTCTCTCTCCATTTTCTTGTCCTATTTTTCTTCTTCCTCGTCTCCCAGGATATCCCACATACAACTTCCTCTACCTCAGACCCACCTTTTCCCTCCATTTCCTCACTGACATCCAGCAATCCCAGGACAGAGCCCATATGCCTCAGGCATTCAAAAGTTACCACATCCTTTGCAGCCACTTCACTTACTCTAGGTAGACGTAACTCTTAAGTCTCACAAGTCCTACCCTCCACTTTCTTCTTCACAATCTGCCACCGCAGCAGCCAGGCTGCTTCCTGCTGTCTCCTGACCGGAGCTGGTGAGGGCAGGGAAGGCAGCGGGCGGCTGTGGGACGGCACAGCGGCTGCAGAAAGGGCGGGGTTGGACAAAGCTACAGTCATAAGTGCTTTCCACAACTCGTATGCTGTTGTAGGATCCATCCATAGCTGTACGGGGCCATGTTAGACGCCTCTATCCTGTTTGTCTGATGCTGTGGGAGGAACTGTAACCCCTCATTACTCTCACAAACTTCTGTGAAAAGCTCTGTTACTAAAGACTTTGAGTAGATAACTGTAAATTCCATTCTAAAATAAATTACAAGTTACACTAACTTGTTTGACTTAAATATACATAGGCTGCAAAAACCCCACACATATTCTTGCGCATGTTACATTTACTGTATGATATAAATAGTTTCATTGTTGTGTATTTCATCTAAGATGTAAATTATACCATTGGCATTACCAATCTATTGGAAAGTTTCCAAACGGGCCTGGCTTTGGCATACTACAAGAACCGCTTATTATAGAGGAAAGAAGGTTAAAGAAAGTTTTTGAAATGCGGAAAGATTTTTTTGTATGTTCTCTCCTTAAGTTTACTGTGTTTTATTTACTATTCGTGTACTGTGTGTTTGGAGTCATATGCTGATTGGCATTTCCTCCTTTCATTTCTCTGGGAAAATTACTCTATATATGGTAGCACATCTTCAGTTATTCATTATCACTGAAGCCAAAGCCTAGCGGCTGTTGTAGCTATTTATACTTATGAGTAGGTAATCAGAATAACCACCGGTTGCATGATCGTTCTTCAAGCAAAAGAAACTTAATTTTATTGATTTTGTTGTCATATTAAAAGGACCACATTGATCCAGTAGTTAAGGAAAGTTCAGTTCTTGCAGCTTCAATGCACAAGAAAAGAATTTTGTATTCAACAAGAATGACAGTTCATCCAAATAGAAAATAGATAATTTTCCAAATCGACAAAAATGTTAAACAAATCATTGCTAGATCATGTGCAAGACCTGTTTGCTCTGTTGCAGCTATTGGTGTTGGAGTACTGAAGTAAGATATATTTTGATGCAGAGAATGGGTGTGGATGGAGGTTCCCGGTTTACATCCCTGTTTCTCACAGCTCAGCGAACATAGTTTCTTTGTAAATCTAAAATGTGTTAAGAATTCATGAATGAAGGTCATTAAGAATATAATTTCAATGTGAGCCTGGTCTTGTTTCTCACTCTTAAAATAATCTAAATTTACATATAACAAAACCAGGAATAAACCACAGTAAACTGGACAACATATTACTACTGAAAATCTACAGAAAAATTATCTGAGCAAACCACATTGTTAACAATACATAGCTATTTTTCGTCAATTGCTTCACAAAACTGCATGGAAATTCGATGGCATACTGCAAGGCAGCAGGCATGAAAGTCACCACTAAAATGCCTAGTTATTTGTATTTCTGGGCAAAATATTAAATGGCTGAAACAAATAACAAACACAGTCATGCTTGTGCCATCCACAGAATGAAAAAAGAAATTGGTGATTTGATGGTATATTAAGTGCAAGAGCTGTTTTCATGTGCTTAGATTGGCTTCAATTTGGATTGAAGTAATGTTTAGAACTGTATGTCCTTTTTTGCACTGTGAGGACAGTTAGGTATTGGAACAGGTTGCTCAGAGAAGTTCTGCAGTCTCCCTCCTTGAGGTTTTCAAGACCAGATTGGATAGCCCTGAACAATGTGGTCTAACAATACAGCCAATACAGCTAACCCTGCAGCCGGCTGGACTAGGGACTGAGCTCCCTTCTAACCTGAATGATCCTATCCTGATATAGTATCATGGTAGAACTACCAACTATTAAGAACCTATAAGCATTTCTGTTTCAAGGTTTGTAGTCACTTTCTTCTTTCTTGCACAAAATATCCTCAACCGGTATCTGATAATTCACAAGCAGCTTTCATTTGAAATGAAACTTTGCGAGGACTAAGTTAGATAGATCTTGATCCCGTGAAGTGCTGAAAGCTTGAAGTCTGATTCAGCAAGGACCTTAGAAATAAGAAAAGCTTTTAAATACCTCTAAAAGTCCACAGATGCACGATTTAGGAGGAGTTTGGTGTTTATCAATTAAGTCTCTGTGTTGCATGTGACTTTCAAGGTGATCACCTGTGAGTACTAAGGAATATACTATAATGAGAAACAAAACATAGGTCAAATTCTTCCCTTGAGAAATTAGTCTGATGAAATCAAGTACTTCAAAAGTTTCCTCATCCTACTTTAAAAGATGCAAAGAAAATTAAAATATGTCAGCAATATCAAAAAGCAACTAATGAAAAGCACAGAGCAGTACACCTGTAGCATACTGTGCTGAAAGCAAATTTTTATCACATGCATACAAAGGTATAAACTTGAACTTATATTCCAAATTAATTTCATACAGGCAACATAATGCATTCAATGCAGTATTAGTTACAGGATTGGGATCTAGTCCAATTACTGAGACCTATATGATAAACAGTAATGTTAAAGAAGTCTTATAAAAAATTTATTCTCTTGTGAAGTATCTGGAAAAACAGATGGATAAAGCATTTAATCACCTGCAAAAAGACCTGTCTACACATAAAATATTTCTCTGGCTGTGAAAAATGCAACAAAGTTTTTTGCAGAATTTTAAGTCTATATTTGAATTTATTTCTCAGTTCTAATACAAAACAAGAAAACGAAATGTAACAGCTAATATTTAGTCTTGATATCTTTGGTGACTTCTCGAGTTCTGATAATGTCTTACTATGCCTTGAGATAATAAAAAGCATTTTAAAACAGTATTACGATTAACACAAATACTGATCTTCAGTTGTAGAAGTTCTGTGAGGCAAGTTATTGTATTTTTTTGTCATGTTATATCTACTCTTATAAGCACATAATGAGATGAGCTGTGACTTACTGTAAAGCAAAATTGTTTGAGTTCACACAGACGTTACCTTGGTTCATGACGTATTTGCTCTTATAACTTTCATGCCTAGGTTAAGGTTATAACAGCTTAAAAACAACACTAAAAAAAAAAGCTATTTTGAGCTAAACTTAGGTTTCTATCTTGATAAAGATACCTGGGACACCTGGAGAACAGCAGCTATCATAAGATGATATCACAGCAAAGCTATAAGCTGTAACAATTAATAGGAAAAGATATAAAACAACAAAACTGCCCAATTCATCTTATGCAGGACCACTGTTACATCCAAATTACACCATGGAAAAGATTTATCTAGTCCACAAAAATTAATTTTAATTAAGTAACATTTTAAAGTGTGGTCATACTCATCATTAGTAAGGCTCCTTTTTTAAGATGCAAAAAGGAATATGCTTACTAGCACATTGCACGCAAAAAAAAGATACTTTTTGCCTTAGGCTAGAGAGTACACAGATGCTAGTTTTCTTCAAGCTATTCATAGCTCAAATCTGGACAAAATAGTACTAGATTACATTTTCCACTTTCCCCGCACAGTGCAGAATTTAGAGTCAAGATTTAGAAGTATGTTAAAATACAGATACTTAATGCAAGAACAAAACTCTCTAGTGTGTTCATATGTTTATGCTGCATAAGATAATACAATCCATCTGTTGGGAAAATCCTCACTGAATATTATATCCATCTGAGTAACAAACATGAACACAAATCAAGATTATTTTTTTTTAAATAAAAAAATGAGTAATAGTGAGCCTTACAAAGAAATATGTTTAGGAACCTGAGGCAAATTATACATGTTAATGTTGGAGTCACTGAGAACACTTAACACAATGTAACCAAATGTCAACTGGAATATTTTGCAGTAACTTACCAAAGAGGTCTGTGTTTAATGAATATATGAATGCTTGGTTTCTAAGTTTTCAACTTCAGATGGCAAAGATTAAGTGCTAAGGGTGTTACTGTAAATGTTTAAGTGAGATGAACATCACTGATTTTCCAATTTTACCACACGGTTTATTTCAGAAGAAAACAAGCACCAGTTACATAGTTCCCCTGCAAGTCAGTAAACAGTCACACACAAAAACTCAATACAATTTGCTTCTTTGTTTATACGCAGGATATTTAGTTTGGTTTGCAAAGTATTAGAAGAATAATAAGAACCTCCTGACAGAATACCACAACCAAATTTCTAAAAAGCCACTCAGTTAATCTCAGTGTTGAATCTAGCTGTTTCAAATTATTGTAATGTATAATAACAGTCTTATTGACAATATAGAAGCACAGAGCCAAAAAAAGCTAGAAATAGTGGCCAAAATGAGGAACTAAGCGCCAGCCCAAATGACAACAAACATATGGCCATTAACTGAAGAATGGAGGGGTTTAGGAATGCAGCTGTCTGTGGTCTCCTAAAAGTTCCAGAGGAATGAAATGCTGCGAGGATTGGCAAAGCCTGGATGAGAAGTACTACTGAAGATGGTAGGTCCTAAAATGGAGTCAACCATTGGTTCATGTTGGAATTCAGAGATTGCTGTGGTCAGAATATATTCATTCCATTGGCCTCATAAGGTACATCAACAAATTAATATTGTATGGATGTCATTTCAAAGCCTACTGAAGACGAAGAGCCATTATTGAAGCCATTAGAGCACAGATGGTTCAAACTATATGCAGATATTCATACTTGCATTTCTGCATTATAGTTGTGGTTTTTTTCTGCTGAACTGTAATGAATTGTTTCATAATCTATTCCATCTTCTTGCCATTAGCAGGCTTTGAATGTTCACAAATAGGAGCAAAGAACTCATTTTCCAGAGCTTTAATCACACAAAGAGGGAATGCCTAATTCTCTAAATGAAATGGTCTGTGATCACTGAAGCAGAGATTTAATATATCACGGCAAATTAGGTAGATTTTAATAAATTACTTATCTCTCTGAATACTTTACATATGCT
>VZSC01006098.1:406550-428039 GCA_013398225.1 Steatornis caripensis | reverse complement strand
CTCTGACTACTTTACATATGCTTACGAAGAAACATAGCCTGTTTGCAAACAGTGGAAATCCACAGCCTATAAAATCTTTTGAAGAAACTGACAAATAAAAAAGTAAATTAAAAAATGAAATGTATTATATCCTTGTTCTCAAGAGACAATCCCTTTGCAGCATTGATTCACAGCTCCATTAAAAATATCAATTAAATCCTTCACTGAGATCGGTTAAAAGCTGGAAAATTAAACTTTCCAAGCCAGACACCGGTTATTCAGATACAACAATTCATTGTATATGTTTGATGTAAGCTCTAAAAGTGACAAAAACCAAATGAAAACACAGATGCCTGTCCCTAAAGCTCAAACTAGGTGAAGTAAAATCTGATACTTTATGGCTTCTTTTTGTGCTTTGACAGATGTTGGCTGAAAGTACTTGTACTGTACAGAAAAATGATTGTGCCTGCTCTCCCCCCACTTCAAATCATGATAATCATAAACAGCTGATTATAATGTTAGTAGAAGGGTAAAAGTTATTTACAAAAAGGTTGCAGTAATTTAATAAGTCCTGCAACTAGCCTAATTTTTTACATTTAATTGATAGGAACTGCAAGCATCAAAGAAAACACATACTGAGATTTAATGTGCATAAAATGGATATTAGCATTTTAAAGAGGCAGATTAACACATTAATCCAAGTAATTTTCATATATTGCTTTTAATAAAATCTTCACAGTATAAAATTCTTAATGAGGCTAATCACTGGCATTCCATTTAGTGGGGTGATTAGGGATAACATAAAAGTATTTTTAATCAGTTTTCTAAGGCTTACGGTTTTTTTATTAAAAATTAAAAATTTGACTTGCATTTTTATTACTGTTTTATGTAGGAAAAAATCTTGAAAATGCAAATAAAGCTCATCATTCAATCATGTAGGTATTAATTATTTACAAGACGTTGTCCATTGTGAAGAGATTCTTAGCCTTAGGGGGGAAGTATAAAAACAAACAGACTGAAAAGTATACAAAACTTTACAACTACAAATCAAACGTCCTTTTCATATAAATTATACATTAAATATACTGTAAGAATTACAAAGATCTCATCTTTGAAGCACTAGCAAGCATGTATTTACACTGGGAGAAGGAACTTCTGTAGGCAAACTTCCCTTTCATGCCTCCCAGTCATCTTTGCATTCCTCATAGATTGAACGCAGCGCATGGAGGGCTTCCACTGTTACTTTGAGCTTTCCAATTACTGCACTATCATCTTGTGAATCGAAAACTAGAAAGGAAACATCAGAAAACAGCATTAGCAATTTCATTAAAGGTGTCGGTTTTGTTCTGATAAATTTCTTAGTATTTGGACAGATTAAAAGGCACCTAGCATATAGGTGAGAATAAACAAACAAACAAAAATTTTTCCAATTCAGGCACTCAGCCTACTGGAAACTGAGCACTCTAAGAACTAGAATGTACATCAATAAAAGTATTAGTGTGGGCATTAACTCTGAAATAAAGAAAACTATCTGTATGATACTTGTCTAAATAAATTATTTTTCACAAAACATAAACATAGATGTTCCAAACTGTATTAAAGTGATATATGCATACTTATAAATACTTTTAAGTAAAAAATATACCAATTAATGCATTTTCTACACTGTGTGTATGACTAGTCTAAATCAGCTGGGACAGTATTTAAACAGTAAACAGTTGTTGCCACCCAAAACTGTTTTAATTCCAGGCTTCTACATGTTGTAAAAGAGTGAAGCGTAGACAAAGATGTTATTTTCCCTAGACTAAACTATTTAACTACCTTCATCTTTGTGTATGTGGGTTTTAAAGTGGTATTTAAAATTTCTATTTTACAGAAATTAGCTAACATGAATTAAAATTGCACTCTTTTCCAATATCTAAGTAAGCCCAGAGGGCCACAATCTCTGCTGCTGTGATTGAAAACATGCTGCTAACAGTCAAAAATGAGGCTCTTTCCCAGTCCTGCATAAAAAGTAATGAGGCTGCCTAACATGACTCTAGAAGGAATTTGAATAAAAACAAACAATCTTGACAGCACATCTTTTCAAAGCAAATTATGCAGCAAACAAATGGCAAAGTTATGTATTTACTATATAAACTGGGATAAGCACTCTGGGGCATGCAATGATACTGCGTGCTACAACTTCTGGGCTTGTAGGACAGCTCAGAAGAGGTTTGGAGAAGGAAAAACATGGGATAAACCTTCCAAACTTTGTTGACAGAGCTGTTATAGGACAGACTGGATGGTATTCTTGGAGATCCAAACCATTTTGTACATCCTTGGACAAATCACACAGGGAACTGTCATCCTAAAGAGCTGACTTCAGGGGACGTAATTCTTTTTACTTATAAGAACAGTAGGATAACTGTAATTAGTGACATCAGAAGATAACATTAACTCTATTTTCTAAGTTTTAATATTGTCATATTATCTCTGAGACATATTGTTATGTCTTGTATATATTTTTCATCCAGCCCCTTGCCATTCACTTAATTGCTTCGAATTTCATACAGGCCACTTTCACACAATCAGCACTGAAAGGACAAGATACGGAAAAGATATATGCTTGCAGTCCTCAAAAAGAGTGAAGGAAGTTTATGGTATCTAACTTAAGAATGATTAGATCTTCATGTGGTAGCATCCTATGAATTTCCTTGTGTCTAGGTTTATTTTTTCCCCTCAAACCAATATCCACTTCATAGAACGTGTAAATATTTTTTTAGAAATTGTAGTTATTGTGCCACTACATTTAATTCAAGTCTGTGTCCAGTTCACAAGAACAGATCTTTTTATACTGACTTCATCCGTGACAATAGACTGATATAGTCTACTGTTGCCATGATCTGACATGTATTAATATAAAACTCATTTTGATTCTCTGAAAGTTCTGAATTTTCAGAAAATACGGTTATGGATGCAATAAAAAAAATCTAAATTGTACAGCATCTGCAGGGAAGGGGAGAAGTGTAGACAGGAATAATAACAGAAGTATTTCTATCTATTACTATCACTCTCATAGATACAATGTATATAAAGTAAAAATTAGTTGAAATGTCTTATGATTAGGGGAAGAAATGATCCTCACGATATTGAAGTAGTTGTTATTACATGGTAATGATTACCTTTCGATGGAACAACAACTTGTAACAAAACCAAGCTGTTCCTGTCATAACTTTTTTCCTCAGAGGACGATTAGGAGTTTTATGAAAGGTGACTTTCAAGGGTACAAAATTATATTTATATCACTAATCAATCTTATCAAATGGGAATTACGAAAAAATGGGAATTACGAAAAAATGGGAATTACGAAAAAATGGGAATTACGAAAAAATGGGAATTACGAAAAAATGGGAATTACGAAAAAATGGGAATTACGAAAAAATGGGAATTACGAAAAAATGGGAATTACGAAAAAATGGGAATTACGAAAAAATGGGAATTACGAAAAAATGGGAATTACGAAAAAATGGGAATTACGAAAAAATGGGAATTACGAAAAAATGGGAATTACGAAAAAATGGGAATTACGAAAAAATGGGAATTACGAAAAAATGGGAATTACGAAAAAATGGGAATTACGAAAAAATGGGAATTACGAAAAAATGGGAATTACGAAAAAATGGGAATTACGAAAAAATGGGAATTACGAAAAAATGGGAATTACGAAAAAATGGGAATTACGAAAAAATGGGAATTACGAAAAAATGGGAATTACGAAAAAATGGGAATTACGAAAAAATGGGAATTACGAAAAAATGGGAATTACGAAAAAATGGGAATTACGAAAAAATGGGAATTACGAAAAAATGGGAATTACGAAAAAATGGGAATTACGAAAAAATGGGAATTACGAAAAAATGGGAATTACGAAAAAATGGGAATTACGAAAAAATGGGAATTACGAAAAAATGGGAATTACGAAAAAATGGGAATTACGAAAAAATGGGAATTACGAAAAAATGGGAATTACGAAAAAATGGGAATTACGGCCATAAAATCCAGAAAAAAAAACAATTTTCCAGTGAGAGACTATGAAATATCTTTTTGGAGGAGATATGCTTTAACTTGGAGAAAAATTATTGGTGGAGAAAAGATTAAGTGGTTGAGACACAGCAAGAAGTGCGTCAAATCTATATATTATTTTTCCAGGGTATGGAAATTTGATTCTTCTTATAATTTTCCTTATTGTGTTCCTGGAACTTTGATGCATACTTTGAGCATTTTAGCTACAGCATGGATGCAAATCATGCATGATAATGGAAATGGATAAGAAAGCCTGTTTCTTTCCCTCACTACTCAGCTCCCCATCACTCAAGGTATGGTAATTAGACACAGCAGAAGTAGCAGCAAAGCCACATTAGCTTGGCATTCCACTGGGGCTAACTCCACTTCTGGCTATTGCAAAGAGTACCCTGTGAACACGGGTGCACTGTGTCTAGTAATCAAGGTGGTTAACTTACCTTTACAGGAGAGTAACTCTCTTATAAAAGAGATGCTCTCAGCTTCTTCACTTAGCTTTACCACAATGGAGAAAGAGAATGGAGAGGGACAGGCAAGGAGAAAAACGCACCATTGATAACTACATCTCTGCTGCCTTGGGGAACAGGGAAGTCTAAGCAAGGATAGTATTTTCCTTCACTGTCTATGAACGGCCCAAGTAGCCTTCTCGAGTCTTCTTATCAGTGATAAAAAATGCTGTCTTAAGGCCCAGGAAATGGAAGATATCACACCACCTACTCACCTCACCTTGCTTTAATGAGACACAGTGAAAGTCTGGTCACAGTCTGTTACAGAAGGATGCTTACTTTAAACTGATACCTAACCAAAGCCACCAGTATTTCATATTGTCTCAGACACAGCTTTCACATGGAGGACACAAGCTTGAGGTGCTCTGGGGGTTGTAACATAACTTCAAGTAAAATACAGACATTAGCAATACAGAATTACTGACATACGTTTTAATAACAAAGTATATATTTATAGTCTTACTAGCATGAAGTATGTTGTACAAATACTTTTATGTCCCGAAAGTTCTTAGTGTTTATAAACTAATTAGTATGAGCTGGGAACGCTGTTTGGTTTTAGGTTTTTTAAAACAGATTTTAAGGAACAACAATGGGACACAGTTTTTGCAGACTTTTGCAAACAAATGTGGAAGCCACTAGTTAATATTAAAGAATTTCGTATTGGAACAGTGTCAAACAATTACTTGCACAGTACAGCTTGCAGAGAAAAGCAGAAATTTAACAAATCATTTTTAGGTTGCAAAAGGTTACAACAAAGTAACCTCTAAAACTTACCATTAACATCTTGCTCAATGATGTCTCTTTGCTTCTGGAATATCTCTCTCAAACTGACATAAGCGAAACCGATATCTTCACATTCAAGTTCCTGTTCATCATCTGGGGGATCACTGACCACTGTAAATTGTAGGCTAAGCATAAAAAAAGAGAAAGATATTTTTACTTCATAAAGGGTTGAAAATTAACTCAAAAACCAGAAAAAAAGGCAAAACATGCTCTATTTTACCAATTAAGCATAAACCAGAACTCTTTATCAATTATATTCAACATTTTCCATGACAAGAATAGTCTGCGACGCTTTCTTTTAAGTCTTCACTCCTTTTTTGACATTATTTAGCTGTACTAGAAGGACAGAAACATTGTAACCACAGATCTGCAGGCTTACAGAATTTTTTCATTTTTCTCCCCCATCTCCGCCACCCTGTGGCAGGATTCGCGTTTATAGGGCAGTGACAGGCAGAATAGCCTAAGGATTAAAGACTTTTTCACACTTGAAACTTGTAAGCTTGTTTAGCTCAACTGCTGAATCAACTGCCCAAGTCGATTTATTTATATTTACTCCTCACAGGTAAAAATCAAGGTTGTACCTATGTACTTTGAGGCTTTTAACAAAACTCATTTATAAAATATCTAAAAATATAGTTGGGGGTGTTTTTTTTTTTTTTTTAATTTTTACTGTGTTGACCATACCATGCAAATTATTTGATGTGAAGAAATAAAAAACATTCATAAACAATAATGGAAGTTTTAGATTAAACGTAATTATGTTTATGGTATCAAAAGGTTTTAACGAACAAAACTTTTCTAAACAGTTCAACTACTTTAATTCAGTCAGGCCACATATGATGAACCTGTATGATTATTTCAGCTTTGATGTAGAGCATCCTTATGAAGCAAAACTTTCAGTTGTCCCCAGTTAGGGTGCTTTATTTGCACAGCAGTCTCGGAACACGTTAATTGGACTGGACTAAACTAAACTGAAGATGTGCACCAGGAGTACCCACCTACCCCTAACGCACTCCACTGCAATAGACATTGGGTCAGTAGCATCAACTAGTATTCTGAATTCTCAAAGTCATACTAAAAATCTATGTACTGTGACTATCAGACCATTAGCAACAGCTGCTTTGTGCTAGAGATCCTCTGCTCTGCACCCCTTGATAAAATTTCTTAAGGCTATGTCTGAATTAAGCCGTGTATTTTCTTGGCTTTATGGCGAGTGCTGCAGGAGACATGAGATATATAATCGAGAAAGACAAACCATATCACATGTTTTCCTTATATCAGAAATACTAGTTCTATTCAAGCAAGTATTTCCAAACACCAAGCGTAAAATATTTAGCTGAAAGTAACTGAGGATTTTCACACCTCGTTTACATACTTGGAGAGCATATTCTAGCCAAGAACACATTGCACAAAAGTAACAGGAATCTAAAGGCAGTTCTCTCAAAATGCTATCTTTCTAATGTTGTTTTGCATATTCGTTATTTAAAGTTGGACCCTACACAGCAACTTGTCCTGCACTTGTTCCCTCTGACCAATACATCTCATATTTTACCTTCATTATTCTGTTCCTGTTTTACACATAAAAAACTACCTGCGAGTACAGCCTGGGTACAAAGGGCTTTTACCGTGCTGTCTAGACACAGACTGTTTGTCCATCCCAAACATCTAAGCCCAACAACTATACAAAATACTTGCGTATCTTCTGTGAACTTAAATTACATTCATGGCATCCAAGTATGGTTTTTCTTTTAAACACGTAATTCCATTATTGTGCTGGATCTGACTTGAGTCAGTGGCTTGTGTTGGGGCAAAAACACTGAGACTGACAAAATGACATGAATTCCAAGCTAACTACTTTTTTGGTATGTCTTGGCAATGTTGTTAAACTGTGAATGCTTGTGAGCTTTACAGCCTAAAAATGTTACAATAAGCATAATTCCAAACGAGTAGCAATCAAGTTGCATAAAATCCAAGTCTACAGGAAAGGACTTTTCAGACAAAATATAACCAAATCTTCCTAAAAGACTTCAAATATAACAACAATTCCAATATGTTTTTAGAGTAGTTTGTTTTTATGCTTGGCTCTTACTAAGAGATATTTATTATAGAAAATGTATAAATACTTGTTTGTCACTAAAACCAGACGCCTATTGAGAGTATGTATCTTTAAAGAAATTTCTGGAGGCAAAAAAGGAAAAATATCACAGCTATTTCCAACAGCACGTGGCTTGATTGAGTATAATGGATCTAACTTAGGAGTTTGGCACAGAGCTAAGCAGCAGCAAAACCGCCAAAACTCAACCAAAAAGAAAGAACTACTTAGATGTGTAAGATACAATTTTAAATTTGTTTTTATTTCATTTAATGTCTAAAAATAACTGACAAAACTATTGAGTACTAGGAACAGATCTGTTTTGTTACGGTTCAGTGTCAATGTTAAACCAAATGAATTGGAGAAACCAGCTTAGCAGTTAAGATAGAAGAGGAGGAGATCAGTGACGGATTGATTGTTATCACTTAAGGGTACCAACCACTGCTAAAATTTTCATTGAAGCATAAACTAAAAGCAGGCCTAGTAATATGTGGGGCAATACCTTATAGCCAAAGCAGAGAGTTGTTCATACTGGTCCACTTTCTAATTCAGATCATATGCAAGTATTTTACATGGAAAGAGCAAGCTTCAACAAAACAGATCAAAAGAAGTGCACCTCTAACACCTTATAGCTCCGATATGCTTAAAAGATCATAATATCGCATTAAATCTTTGCTGCTGATCAGGAAGGAGGAGATTTGAACTCTGGATCCCGTGGGAAGACTCCAACTAGTAGACTGCAAGAATGGTACCACAATCACTTTGACTTTTGTATTTTTTTTAAAAAACATTACAATTGCTTTAAGTTTAGAAAATATTTCAATATGACATTCAGTATGCTTTAACTTGTTTTCTTCATTTACCAAAAATGACAAGAGTTTTGTTTTCAGGCTGAACTGGTTAAAAAGATACAGTTTACACCGCCTTGGAACATACCGCACATGAACAGGTTCCTCGCTCTGCTTCAGCATAGAATGCACGAATGTGCAGCTTGTGTCCCACCTTACCTTAACACGGCCTCGCTGACGTGAGGCACTTTCATAGAATTTGGAATACCAAATTCATACTAGGATATCTTACATAATTAAAGCTATGTATAGTGTTCCTCTCTTGTACGTCTCCCTAGGATCCTAGACTTTCTCTCCAGATCATTTCCACATTTCTTTTTAATAACAACAGGTATCAGTACTCACTTCCTCGCATAAATTCCACGCCTACTGACAGAATAAGAAGAAATCGACATCCTGTTAAAAGTACTGTGTGGGGAAGATATTTGCTAGCCACTGCAAGAAAAACTAGAAAGCTAAATGAAACTTGTCTGCTAACAAGGGGACAAAAGAAAAGTAAAAAATCGTAATTGCCTTAAACCTAAAATGTGCTTTACAATGAAGGAGAAAAACCTGGAACAAATATTTATCGTTGTTGTTATGATATAACACTTAAAGGTGTTATCACCAGCAGGGAATCAAGAGAGTCTGGACAAAGCTGTGACGTAGGCAAGTTTAATTCTAATTTTTTATTCCAAAGATCAGTCATTTTTAAGCAGCAAGGAGAAAATCTTGTGTGTTAATATAGTCTATTAATGTGAAGCTAACACCGTACACGAGCTCTATACTCCTATAACGTGGATGCATATATTTTGTTACTTTGGAGAACAATGACTTCATATAGTCAGTTTTCTGGAGTAACAATCATTTCCTACCAAGAAATGATGCACCTGTCAGGATCAGCCTGGAAACCTCTTGCATAAACCTGTTCACTCTTGTTATCACAGCAGGGTGACTGTTAGAAGAACGGATTCCTCCATTCTTCACGTATGTCTCTTCTGATGCTTGTCAGAAGAGCATATACTCTATCGTCAGGTGTGCAAGCATTGCAAGTACAGTCTGGCATGAGGAATCAGGTAAGTTTCTCTATATGACCCAAATTTCTATACTCTTAAAATGCTGAAAGGCAACAGTACAATACAAACAGTATGTAGAATAAAAGATAACTATGACACAGTTACAGTAAGTTAAATGGACTGCCAGAAATGCCTCCTGTTATTAACTGATTTAAAGACTTGAACATGTAAGTAAATAACTATTGGGTTCAGATGATAAAACAAAATAATAATTTTGCATCTTTTTTCTTCAGTTTTACAACTATTAGTAAGTATAGCTTCCTAACATAAATAAGGAATGTAGTTTGTACCATGTCACAGAATACAGCTATATTACGACATTATATGACAAAATTTCTATATTAATGATAGAGACATCATCTGTCTGAAAATGTAGATTAAGACAAAGATGCTTGTCAAAAGAGAAAAACCGTCTTTGCGGTATGCAACAACTACTAGCGTGAATAGGATTTCAAACAGTATTCCTAGTCTCCTACTATCTCATGTTTATATATTTTAGATTTTTATGATTCTATTTAGCAGCATATTTTCCTGATTTTCTTTAATACTGCATATTCCTGCATTTTCTGCCACTAAAGCCACTGATTCAAATGTGGAACCAAAATCAACATTTACAATGATTCCATATCAAGAAATGAAATTGAAAGAAAAGAAAAATCAACTTTGTTTTGAAAACTTATCCTTCAATAATCAGTAAACCTCACTCCCAAAAAATAAACATACTGTCCCATATAAACGCCATATCAATCTACATTTATTTATTTGCAAGTATAAGCTAAAAGAGTATAAAGCTGTGATATGCATTATTTTCAGGGCCAAGTTTGCTCCTGTTTCAACTATAGTATTAGGCTACAGTAGCAACTTTGGCTTAGCAGTAATTTTATGTATTATACTAATATCTCTTAACACCTGAGAATATTTGTCTGTTTCAAGTGACATTCACTGAAGTGACTCTCCTTCTGGAAGACAAAAACAGCACATGATGTATCTATTTACTTATGTTCCAATACGGACCCAATCATTCTGAGTAGCATTTCTAACAACATTTATTGTGGCAGAGAGAAAACTCACCTGAAAACTTAATACACCGCTTAATATACTTAAGACGCTACCTATGCTCCTATAATCTGGCATAACACTAACACCAATGAAGTGTCAGGCTAAAACATGTGCAGGCAATTTTCAATGATATTTATATCCCTGCTAATTTGGTTTCCTGAGCTTTAAAGCATTAGTTTAGCTCAGTTCCTGTTTCAGCTGAAAAAGCTCTGATACTAGTTTGTAAGGCTTGTGATAGAAAACATGTGTTGGAGATATAACTAGGCCAGGTTTAAAACGCATACAGTTGAAAACATTTGGTCTATAGGCAGAATCTTTCAATAATTTTTGTTTCTTGGTGGTCCTCTTGCTAGGCTAAAGTGGGGAATTGGACTACTGATGAACTTCCTGCACTGCTAATTAGTCAAGACAGCATTGAAATTTCACCAGACCAAACTAGACACACCAATAAATGCAGCAAACAACCTACCTACAGCACAGAGGACAGTACTACGACAGTCCATGTAAACGACGAATGCTTCTGCTGTGGGAAAAAGCTTGCTGCTGTTGTTTTACCTCAGGTTTGTTAAATATTTAGTATAGCTATCTAAGTATTTATAGGTGAAATCACACCCTATAGACTAGCTATTTTCCTTTGCTGAATTATCCCTCAGGGAAAAAAAAGGGCATTTTATTGTCAGTACTGTTAAATACTTAGTAGAACATGTTACCCACTTTCCTAATCAATACAGTAAAAAAGTCTTGTGCTTGCTTACTAAGTGAAGACACTTTTTTTTTTTTTTTGAATCTCCAAACCTAAGAATGTTTTGGTATGGTATTTCCAGCCCAACAAGTAATCATTTCATGGTGTTCTCCGCTCCATTCCAGTAAAACCTGTTTTCTGGCCAAGACACGAAACGCAGTTTTAGAAGGGAAAAGGAATGAAGAGAGATCACTCTCTTACTGCAGAGTGAATCTGTGATTTGTGAATAAATATGCATTTAACACATTTACAGGTAATTCCTACACTTCAAATACAATCAGCAGGTATTCTACTCTTCCGCAAATTAAATGGATCTTTAAATTAATAACTGTTCCACTTTAATGAAGTTTGGCCTTCAAGAGGAAACAGAATCAGTGTCTGTTATTCATTCTCTCAACGTAATATGCATGCTGTCTCAATCAAAAAAATTTGAATAAGAACAAATTTATTATTATGAGCTTGGACAAGATTAATTTGTACTCTTTCTCATATGTATACATACAATAGCTGCCTGCTACATCTATATATATCTCTGTAGGTTTTTGGAAATTCTAGGGCTAAGGAACTCTTTCTGAAGCTCTTACACTCATTTTAGTTCTCTGAATTCAGAAAGCAACAGATGTATTACTCTACCATCAGGTAGATATGTGCTTTTCAAATTCATTATTGATAGAACACTGATGATAGAATCTCTCTTTTGCAAAACGAGGTTGTTAAAAAAAAGCCAAAACCAAAACACAGCACTAAAACAACTTTATGAGAGGTTGCAATATTGCAGGCCACATGAACCTACTCAGGGAAGAAGTGCAGATCATACCTACATTCTGATGTGGCAATCAGTCCCAGCCGAAACAAAATTTTCTCTAGTTAGGTAGTTATGTATTAACTTCTCAGGGATATCTCCGCAATAAAGTCAAACAACAAGGCAAACCCTAAGCACTATCTTTCATAGAGTTTTTCTGGCACTAATATGTACCTGTCACTATGTAGATCTGGCTTTAGGAGCATAGACTTGAGATACTCTCTTCTTGCACGATTATTCGCCTTATCCACATGTATCACTGCAAAGCAAATCGAAATTAATATAATTAGTTATCAATTGTTTTTCATCTTTTAGAAACACGAACATGACGAAAAGAACAAAGAAAATGAAACATTTCTTTCCCTTGTCTTTCCTAAGGAAAAGCAACAATGTTAGAATCAAATTTGAAAGATCATGTGATCTAATGGCGCGTCACTGGCAGGTTTATGTGCACACTGTCAAAAAAGATACAAGCAGCATCTAAGCACGCCACATAGCTGTCATTTTCTGTTAATGGCAATAGCAGTCATGATTTTAAAAGCCAGTGGTCTTTATTGCTTTGTATCTGAAGTGATTTACTGCATTTTCTTCCACTGAGGAAGCTAGTGATAATGATAATGTATGGCAGAGTGCTTGTCCTTTTTGACAGCCTCAGTAATTTAATCCTCATTTCCTGCCACAATATTTCAATAGTAGAAACATCTAGACCAATGGACTGGAGAAAATCCACAGCCTGGGGAGTGTACGTGAGTGCTCTGAAAGCCTTTTATTGTTTTAAAATACAAATGCAAGGACCAGCGTTTAATTTTTGTACCATTAATATGACCTACAGCAAAAAACAGCCTTGGTTTGGAAAAACAATAAAAGAACGAGAAACAGGGTTTTAGGAAATTCTTTAAGAAGTTTTTGGGCATCTTATATTAAGAAAGCAACTTCTTTCTTGCAAATAGTATCAGCCTACAAGTACCAGTAAACTACCGTGAAAGATTATAAAAATTCAGGATGCAAAAACCGAAAAACAGTGTTAGAGAAGTAACTTTTTTTTTTTAAGCAAGAAATGCAGCTGAAAAAAATTTGCTAGGACAGAACTAGAATGAATAAAACGCTCTGAGAAACAAACACAGCTCTTAGGAACATTCTTCATTTGTTTTTGAGGGCAGGAGGAAGAGCTAGAAATTTGTCTGTCTAAATTCCAGCATCTTTAATATTCACATGCCTCACTCTCTTCTAGTTACTTTGCACCTGTACTCAAAAAACCTCTTTTTCACTCTCCACATCACATTAAGGTTTCCTTTTCGTATGTGCTGACAGAAATCTTCAACATATTTCACACTTTCTTCTACTGGTCAAAACCCACTTATTTGTATAAAGAGAAATTATGAATTCTACCAAGCAGCAGAGTGTGCTGGAATACAGGAGTACGAAAGAGAGGTAAGAAGGCTCAAATTAATTCCCTGCAGAGTGATTTGTTGAGGGACATATCTCTATAGAAGGCCTTCTAGGAAGCACCCCTTCCAGAGCTACTGGTACTCCAGTTTTCTCCGAAGCTGTTCCTCAGCTCTTACCCTGCCAGCAGAATCCCTGTTAGAAATTACTTTCAGAAAACAGCCAGTACAATTGGTACCCGAATCACTCAATGAAAGGAATCTGCAATTTAACACCTTTTTCTCTACTAACAGAAAGCAAAGCATTGGTGCTCTACCTTGGAATCCTTAGTTTCCACCCACAATATTCTTTCGTTCTTAGACAAGTTAAAAGAAGCTGCTACTGCCATCTGCTATTCTTTTGGGCATGTGGGTGACTTTCCACATGTGCTGCTCTCATGGCCAAGTGCTCCTGGGGCCACCACAGGAAGTGATGGGGAGGCAGCAGGGAGACAGATGGACAGCCAAAGAACTTCAAAGGAGCTGCCACATCAACAGATTCTTCCCTTTCCCATAAGCATCCCAATCCTAAGTTTACTAATGCTGTATCTAAAACAATGTTAAATGGAAATTATTTACAAATCTAAGGAGTTCAAATTCATTTCACTCAATGGAAAAATTCAGACTAGCGAGTAAAACGTTCAGCACAAGAACTCCATTCAATCTGAGGAAAATGATTAACCATAGTGAAAATGTGTTTTTAGATCCTGATGAATAACATGCTTTCATATCACCCCTTGATACTGCTTGAACTTAGAATTATAACACCGCTCCAAGGCACGGAACATCTCATATTTCTAGCCAATTAATTGCCAAAATAATTCGAAATTAACTTGCGACAGTTTGTATCTAAAATTACAATTTTAAAGTTCGTCCTAAAGAAGCACTTAAACCTGAAGATTACAATGACCCTGGAACCTCCTTAAAAATCACTGCAATTCAAAACATTAACATAGCGGTTCTGTCACAGCATATTTTTTCATAGCTCACTTTCTGACAAAACTGAATTACTATGGGATGAAGCAGAGTTTCGTCACGATGAAGAAAAAGAGGCCTCATGGTGTTGAGTTTTAACAGAGAAGTGGAATAAACACAGAGAAGTATAACAATATTTTCTGATGCAAGGTGTTAACGTTTTGATTTGAGTGAGGAATTCACCTTTTACAGTATGAATTTTCAGAAGTCTATTTTTAATAAAAAATTAACCCCATCATTTCCCCCCCCACCCCTCCCTTTAGTCTACTTACACTCGTTCTTCAAGTTGTTCAAATAACCACCTGTTTACTCAAGAGCTTTCCAATTAAATATCTTAAAATCTTTGCAAAATTTTGTAAATCTTTCTTCTACTTCTGCTGCCTGTTCTCTAGGACCACTGTATACAGTGATAAGAACACATTTCAGACCTTCTAGCAATCTTACTTTCTTGCCGTCTCAGCATTTTCATAGTTAAGTCTTCTTATTTAAAAAAATATGAATGCTTTTTGTTAACCACATTTACGAACTAACATTACCTTTGTAATTTACGTAATTGCGGTCTTGACGAGAAAAATGTTTGTTTTACTGAAATTAAGAGTCAGATATCAATACACGCATTTATATGTGAGAGAGATTGGGCTTTGTTTGCTTGGAGCAACATATTTCCCCATGTTTTTCTGACAGTGCCATTATGTTCACTTCAAAGCACATACTGTGACATGACTAGAAATAAATAATTTCTGGCACACAATTTTAAACTGCATTGAAAAGTTAAAATAAGAAGTCATTGCTTACCATGATCTGTAACACACCCTAACATAAAGATCAAACCACACCAAAACAAATCCCATCAAAAAGTCAGAATCTTTCTTTTTCACCAAATTACAAGAGAGTGTCATGGAGTGAGCACAATTTGGCGAGTTCCACTTTTCTTTCAATTTATGGGACCGTAGCGTTTGGAAGCATTCTTGGATATTCTAATAACTCTTTCTACCACTAACAAACACAACAGCTCCTCTCCTCAGTCAGTATGGCCATCAGTAGATATAACATGTAATGTCATGGGAAATCAAGAGTTATGTGGTATAACCCTAGAGAGTGTAAACCTCCCATTCAAGTGTCTGTTCCAAGGACCCCAGAAGAAAGAAAATGCTCTTCTAACCATTCCTAGGCAAAAGAATCATAGTCAAAATAAACAATTAATGTCAAGTTACATGCTCTAACCACTTGTGAAAAAGAGAAATTCATAGGTTCTTATTATGTCCAGATTAATGGAGCTCTATTATACTGTTTTGCAACAAGATTCCATTAATCTTCTGGTATCTTACGTGTCAAGCAATGACAGTGAAGGATGTGCAAAAGGTATGGAAAAACTTCAAGTGCTTTTTAACCAATGAATCTCATTGTGCCTTCCGTATCGCAAGCTGTTTCAGTTATAAATAATATAAAATGTTTTATTTATAAGAATCAATGAGTTTTTAGATTACTTGTGGACTTACCCTGATTTTCTCTACGCAAAAATCTAGAAGACTATTGGTTTCCTTCTAAGCTCAAAGTAAATTTCTTTCTACCCATGCAAATCTCATTTTTATTAAAGAAAATATTCAATTAACCTCAAATATTCAACATACTCAAATCTAATTAGACATGAATAAGAGATGCAGTAAAGCTATAGTAAATAGAAATGCAGATTTCATTACTATTATCTTACTAGGTTTCCAAATGACATTATCAAACAGCAGACGCGTTAGTTTCCCCCCTCCCCATATGCGAAGCTCATCTTGAGTAGAAATTAGATGACCAATTATCTAAGCAAAACTCCGCAAATAACAACCATGTTAGTATTACGGTGCAGAATACAACCCTGAAGCAATTAACACCAAAACCACCTTTTCATATTCATTCGTTAGAATATTTTCAAGTTTAAACAGTTCTATATTTGATACTTATGCAGCAAATAGAAAAATCAAAGTTACGAAACCAGGTTTTGACTGGCAGAAATAACATGATACAGCACTACCAGATTGGAAAGCCTTATGAATGACAGCGTCTACAAAGCATGATACTGTTTTCAAATATCGGAGCTTGAAATATATTTAAGTTTCGTAATAGTCTTAAGAGTCTGAAATTTCGTTCCGTATTCATCATAACTTTGCTGTGTTCTGCTAGTTTAACTCTGCAGAATCAATACTTCAAAAACTAATATTGTGCTTAGACCATACCCAATATACACAGGAATCAGAATATTGTGTAAGAATTTTTATACTTTCTGAATGCTTCTTATAGTCAAAGCAATGAGAACTCAAGAAGCAAGAGAAATTACAAGTGTTAAATGGCTTTTATTAGCTTATGGTGTTATTTCAACCAGATTTTTAAAATTTTCAATTATGTCTGCCTATCTAGAACATTTGGAAAAGTGTTTACAGCAGCTAGCAAGATGAATATTGTTCAGCTCATAAAAAGAGTTCTTACTTATCTGATGTCTCATTTAGTATATGATGCCAGAAATCCCATTTGTTTGAACGGAAGTAAGCCTCAGTGAATGTAAGAGTTTGCAGTGCTATTGTTTTTTGTGGGTTTGTTTTTTTTTTTTCCCCTAAAGCCTTACAAAGATTACTGTCATTCTCAGAGTCAGAGAAGTTAACACACTTCTGTGTTAACGTCCTCTATATTCTCTCTCAAATGGGCAGTTTCACTATAGCGATGGTTGATGGTGACATCTAAGAGGGATTTCAATCTACCCTAACTATGGGGTAATTCAATAGTTTATGAGTATTAGATGGATATAACTGAGCAAATTGTTTGGCAAGCCTCCTTCTAAAATCCTGTTTCTAGATGGTAGCGATTTTAAAGATCTGACCGTGACATCACTTTTGCAAAGCCACTTTTACAAAATAATTTTTAAAAGAATGCTTAATTTGAATGTCTGTATTAGTGGTGTGTCACAAATAGCAAACTGATTCACCTGCTCCAAGATACCCTCAGCTAAAAATGCAATACTTAAAATCCAAGACAACATGAAGCACTCAGACTGAATCTTAAATGAATCTTAAATGAAACGGACTTTAACAGAAAAAGAACTTAATGAATAATTGAAATACTATGAAATAGCTGGGAAAATACTTAACACGAGAATTATCAATAATTACAATAGTTCTATGTATGCTACTAGCGTAAATTAAATTGTGTATTGACATAAAGTATTTTCAAATGTTCATTTATTGGAGAATAGGATGTGGAACACGCAGGATTAAGTAGTATGAAGTAAATAGCAATGTATTACCATTAAACATGGCTGAATAACTTTCTATTTTAAAAAGTTCTTATTAAAGGAACACTGAGTATTCTCTAATGACGACCAAGTCCAACCACAAATTTTCTCTTTTCAACTGTATTTTAGTTGTAGATGGTTACATGGAATGTTTTTGTTTGCTGTATCATCATGTACTGATTGAGAAATCTGTTCATTATGTTTTTTTAAGAAGAATACATATATTTTAGTTACGTATGGCCGAATCGTAAAACTTATGTGCTAGCAACATATTGAAATACATTGTAATGTTATTATTTCACACACAAGCCTACTTCAACAATTCATTTTATACTTGATAACTGCATCCTTACCTCGTTTCTTAAAGACCACCTTTAATATTTCCCAAAGTATTTGGGAAATAGACAAATACAATTGGTACACAGATAAATGGAACCGTAACATATAGAGGAAGTAGGCTTTACCGGAAGGCATTTTTGTAAGACAGAATTTAAGAGAAGGAACAAACCTGCTCAGGAATACATCATACGTACCATTGCTATAGTTATAGTGAATCCTCTGACCACTTGTTGGTTTTGGAAGTGACAGTGGGGTCTCCTCTGCAATGAAATTGTATAATCTGCATTCTACAAACAGCTGCTGTATTGTTTCGTCTAATGCAATTCGTGACTCAGTAAGACTGAACGATATAATTTCAATCCGGATTTTTTCAGTTGCCTATTTAAAAACAAAGCACAAGCATAATACAAATTATTTTGTGTTTCTTGAACTGTTAACACAAAACAAAAAACCATACATGTAAATCATTGGCTATTTTGTATGATTAACACTGACTGACTGATTTTGACGTAAACAAAATGAGATTTTAAAGCCCCAGGGTTTGTTTGCCATTAACAATATTGTTGCAACAGATACTGATTTACATTCGTGTTGAAAATATTTTTGTAATAGTCATACTCTGCTGGAGACAATTAGGTTAAGGTTATCTTGATGTACAAATGATATCTGAACCACAAACTTCAGCTGCCATTATTTTTAGCTACACAGTAAAGTGATTTGTATCTTGATCCTGTAACTCCTTGAAATAATCTCAGTAAATTAGGTACCAAAGTTCCCCAAATGAAAGAGAATTGTTACTCAGTGCCTACTGCAGACTATACTACAAATAGTTCAGCAAAAATCCATCAAGTCACTAAGTAGTTAGGCATGTAAAGTAACACTGTATTTATATGGAATTCAGCTTCATATATGGATTTTTTTTCTAGTTAAATCAAACATACATTTAAAAGTTAAAATTAACAATATGATAATAAAAGTAATATCCCAATTGCTCTTCACCGGAGTCTTTCCTTATTATCTTTAACTAAAATAACATTTTTCTGTTGCTTATATGAAATTGTTTTATACTGTTCAGCAAAGTCTATATTATTTGTGTACAGATAAATCTTTATATGTATTTATGTGGGAACGTCAGACTTGACAGAAAGAGTCACAGATATTTCCCTAGGTGACTCTGTAATTCAAAGAAAGAAAAGCCACTATGGTTTCAAAATTGGGAGTACACAGGTGAGCATTCAAAGATGAGATTCTTCAAAAAGCAAACAGAACACGTTGGAGTTCAGAAACGTCACAAATATTTTATTTACTTCTTCCTTTTCAAGTTCATAACTGTATTAAAAAATACTTCCCCTACATGGAAATATTTTGACAATTTTTGATTGTAGACTTAAATCACTTGAATATCATTTATTACTTCAAAAGATTAGCTTTCTAGATTCAATGTTAGAACTGCAAGTCAATATTCTAATTTACTATGGATATGGCACATATTTTTTCAAGCAAATTATATAATTAATCAAACTGAAAAGCAGGTGTATCATATTGTAAAAATATCCATCCTATAGAACAATTTCCATTGCTGTCAAGCCCTTTCAATATTTGATGAAGTAATTTTACCCCCTCCTTTCAAAAGACATTTCCTTTTATTATGTATCCTAAGACACTTTAACTAAAAATCCAAATCTGAATATTTCAATAAGGTTGTTTTATTATTCAGTAGATTCATGGAAATTTTACTAGGATGACAGAGAAAATTCCACACCATTCTGTCTCCACTAATACAGGTACACGGCTTCAGCTGGCAATATTACTGGGATTAGCATAGAATGATGAAATATTTAAAGGAATTTTTTTTTCCTAAAATCTAATAAATCAAATGACTGCCAAATGTCATTAAAATGATGGTCTTTGACTTGAATGTGCTTTTCATATTCAAATTTGAAAAGAAAGAGATGAAAGCCTGGAAAGGTTACTCAGTTTCAACTAATAACCTCAAGCACTCTATATTCACATGCATAAAAAATGAAATTGGCTCTATTGTCTAGTTTTACTTCAGAAACAACTCTTTTCTTCTTGCACTGAACAGCTGTATTAGCATCTGTATTTAAAGTTGTTATGCTGAGTGGTTTTGTTTGCCCCAAAGTATTTAGCAGCTATGTCAAGCTAGTTTGTACACAGACAGTAGTTTATGAATCAAGTCCAAATATAGTATCCTGTATTATAAAGTATCTCTTTCACATAACTTAAAATTTCTTTGACATATTTAACACTTGTAATGGCATACTGTAGGCAAAGAATGTTACAGTTTTTCAAGGATAGCAGGGTAAATCCAGGTACTCTGCTTTCTAACTTACAAGGAAGCAAATAACTGAGTCATACTCTTAGAGAACTGTAAGAAAAAATAATAACTTACTTTAGAGCTTAACAGTCAAGAATATTTTCAAGGCTTGGCTTTATTAATATTAAACACGAATACAGCACATACAAAGGATAACACAGCACTGGTTAAAAAAAGATATTTATGAATAAGAAAACAGACTTGCTGAAGAACAGCATAGATAGCATGATATATATTTCACTGCTAATACAAAACCACTCATATAATGTAGCCATGCTGAAAATACATGTAACATCCAATATACGATAGGAATTAATTTTTAAACAACCATTTACATTTCTATAATTCAGAGTGAAGTAGGTTATTTAAATCTCTTCCTTAGCTGTTTTTTTTTTTAAGCCTCGGTCTCATTTATTAGGTACTATTCAAGTGAAAAATGGATAGTTTGTCATAACCAATTACTTCCCACAAGTCATTCTACTTTGATGGGAATAAAATTACTATTTAAATTTAGTATTTAAATAAAAATATAATATGTAATTTCCTCTAATAGAGAGACTGGACACACGTATTAAAATAAAGAATACTAAATGCTTTCAAAGACTGTCTCTGAGGCACTGGTTCAGTGCTTTCATTTCAAGTGAGGAAAACAAAACACAGGCAAGATACTTAGTCTATGGCAATATTCTTTCATTACCGTTTAATATTGACTCTTTGTGATTAATACTACTCAGAGATTTGGAAGAATCACTGAACTCTTTCAACAAGCTTCAGGACTAGGTTAAGTACTAAATGCATTGGACATCACATCAGAATTTGAAGTTCCAACATAACTTTTCTCATCTTTCTGATCTCTGAGATTAAAAAAGCTTTTTAAAATTCCGTAAAAAGTCTTGACTGCCATCTTCAAGAGGCTGTATATTCCAGATTTTGATTTCCTTTTTGGTCACAATAAAATGCTAAGACTTTGATGTCAATAATAAAATTCCAATTGACTCAAATGGTCCACAACAGTAGTCCACAGAATTAAGTGTTTTACAAAATAAGTTTGTGCTTTCTGCACAAAACAGCAGCATCGAAAACATCTTGCTTATAGGAAAAATGTAAATGATGTTCCTATTTTTTACATCTACAATTTTATAAACTAATATATTGCCCTTGAAAAAGTCAAAATACAGCAAAATTTCTTAGCCCTAAGATCAACTTGAATCTTT